>OZ024835.1:14516305-15114097 GCA_964016985.1 Anodontia alba | reverse complement strand
CGTATTCAATGATACTTTTGAACTTTTTTTTCTGATTTTGAAAGTTATGTTGTAAGTACTCATCTGAATTGCCTCGACTTGTCGAGACTATTTAGATGAGTACCTACACTATATGATTTTATAAAAGAATTGATTAAAAAACGATTTGTAATCTGAAGACTCGGAAATTGATTGACTGTGCGCATATTCATGTGCGGTAATTAGGTCGAATATGGTAATGCGCTTTCAGGACAGGCAGCATTCAGTTGACTGATACTTTTTAGATATGACCCCTTTTTCGAGAAAAAAAAACAACAAAAAACTAAAGGAAACTAAAGAGGAATTCACAATAGTCCCCGCCCCCTTGCAAAAAACTGAAAAAAATCTAATCAGTTAAATAGAGTTTCAACTATAATTCTAGACCTTCTGAATTTTATTGTTTTATTGTAAATATTTTGTTTGTGAGTATGATTTTATTCCGTATCATTGTATATCGGTATATTGTGTATAATACATGTATTATGTTAAATGCTCCATATTCCTCAAAAATAGACATTTTTATCCAAGAAAGGTAAATTGATATATGGTATTGATACGATCGTAAAATGAAGCATCTAACAACCTGTAAAATTTCAGTCACTCGTTCTTGAAATGAAATGATTTTTTATTGTATCTCTGAATTAATGTTGGCAACATTAATTCAGAGATACGATAAAAATCATTTCACAAGAACGAGCGACTAACTGAAATTTTACAGGCTGTCATGTACCATATTTTATGATTATATTTGTTTGTGTTGAGGTTTTACGGCCCAGTCAACCCAATGGGGTCATGTCGAGCGCGGTCAGTTTACCTAACCACACGTTTACTGGGCAGGCTTAGTCCTTCAAATATATAGAAAATTTCACCTCCAAAAACTGAAAATTTTCAAAAACTCTGATATTTTTTTTCTCGGCGAGGCGGTTCTAACGAGTACTCGCAATCTATGTTTTTGAGCAGAAATAAGAAAAATAATGTTTACCCCTGTACTCCCTAGTTTTACTATATAAAAGTGGGGTTTAAGGGGGTCAAAATTATATAGGCATATTTTCGTGATGCTTTCGTCAGAAACTGACACTGACTGCTCTTCTTGAATCAGCGGAATGGAGAGAACGAACGTTGAAAATAATTCATGATCAATCTCCACGAAAGAATGTTGCCGACCTCGGCGGGGGTCGAACTCGCGACCTCCTAGTTTCCAGTCGGACGGCGCATCCAACTGAACCACCGAGGCCGGCAGTTTATGATTGTATTAATACCATATTTATTACACCTTTTTCGGATTGTAAAATCTCTATTTAGAGGAATATGGAGCTTTCTAAAGCTTGCTGGGTAAAATTTTCAAAAGACAACATATTAGAGTATGTTTTCGTGTTTTCCAAAAAAAAAAAAAAAAAAAAAAAAAAAAAAACAGAATTTGACACTTCATGCTAATTGTCTCAAATGGAGACAATTTGCAAGAAATTTCAAATCCTGTTTCTGGGGGAAATAATAATAATAATAATAATAATAATAATAATAACAAAACATCATCAATTTGTCGTCTGCTAAATTTGCTGTATGGCGGGACATTTTTTTAATCCAAGACCCAGCATAGCAAAAACCGTCACGGTGAATAAAACAACAGGCTCGCGTCTCTGAAAAAACAATGCAGACCCGAAAACGTCTTCCCGCCCCCATGCCTCACCTCATAAAAAGCGCATACTAAATGTTTAAATATGTTTATTATAGTGTACGCGGCTGGTGAAAGCTGTAGGACGGCGCTGGGAGTATATGACTGCGACCATACGGGCTGTACTAACACCACGACCGACTGGTATATGGTCTGTCACAGAAACCCTGGCTCTTTTAGCACGGGAACCTGTCTGTGTACCCACGATTTGAATGCCGGTAAGTTCTCGATGCTCATTTGCATGGCTATGTACCACAACTGGCGCAGCCAGAACGGATTCATTTTTACGCACACCTAGGAAAAATCTTGAAATTATGCCTAGAATCACTTCCAGAATAGAGACTACTCTTAAAGGAACGAATTTTCTCCCACAGGGAGCAAATTCGTTCCTTTAAGAGCAGCCTCTATGGTAAAGAAGCAAAATATTTTATGTTAAAATCATTTTACTATAAATATTTTTCTTACGCAACGACAGAAAACATACCTTCGATATGTGCACCCAGCGAGGATTCAGATCAGCCTGCGCATTCGCGCAGTCTGATCAGCATCTTCTCTGGGCGCGTTTTGAATAGCCAAGGGTACAAAGTTTCTTCATGCGGACAACGAAGACTCTAATCAGACTGCGCATATGTACTGAGCCAAAGTTATAATGCAACTGTTTTTTATTTTGAGAATATCTTTTATGTAGAGCATGTATCAAACCAATTATTACTCTCAAAGGAAAGTTCTATCAAGCAATCATCTTGCCGCAAAATGGTTTCAACAATTTGTTTCCAACTGTTCAAGAAACAAACCGTTTTACGGAGGAAGGGCGGTTTAAAAAAATAAAATGCATAGTGATGTACCAGTATCCGGCATACAACATGGATTTCGTGCATCGTAAAAGATGAGTTGATTTCTAAGGTTTCTTTCGGAAAAACGAAAACATGTTTTACAAATGTTCTTTAGTTTAGCAGAGCGTGAACTCCGCTTGTTCACCAACAAACAATAATGTTTAACATTATCGCATTTAAAGTCTTTTAGGAAATTTCAGAATTATCAGACAATTATTTCAGACAATAAGAATTGTCGGACTCGGCTTGGATCGAACTCACGACCTCTTGATCACCAGTCGGACGTGGCCGACTGCATTTAGTACATTTACATTCCACAATACTGTAGCTTGTATTATGTGAAACTGACAGACGTAATTTGGCCCCGATGTGGGTTTAAGTATACAAAAACAATCAGTGTAAGATCAAAATTATTCCTGCTTTTCAAGCGAAAAATCTTTTGATCCTTTTTGGGAGCTGTACTTTGCAACTATGACCTTTGCTAGTTAACTTCACTTCTGTTTTGGAAAAACCAAACTGCACAATGGTTTGTTGTCACCGACGGAGTGTTTCACATGCGACGTTTGTTGGTTCCCGGCGGTATCATAACGTTAACAAGTCTGTGTTATGTGAATACCCAATTTTCCCCAATCATACATAATGAATACAGTGAACCATCGTTACAACGAAAGTATTTGTTCCCACAAGACGTTGCCATTAAAATGAGTTTGCTTTTGTACAGAATACTTTTATTTTAGGGAGCAGATTGATATGTAGGCAAGGTCTTGTTTTGTTTTTATTTCCTCACTGAATATATGTTTTGAATAGTTGTTAGAATCGCCTCACTGAGGCGATTCTAACAACTATCCAAAACATATGTTTCTTTTAAGTATTAAATACAATATTCTTGCATAATTTTTGACTAGTTGTTACCTTCTAAGCAAAGATTTCGTGACAATCATATTGTCGTTAGAACGAATTTTATCGTTGTATCGAGTGTCGGTATAAAGAGGTTTTCTGTACATAGGTATGCAGGTCTACATTCTATGGCGGATTCAAAAACAAAAACAAAAACATTTTTAAAGCTTTTACATGTGTTGTTAACATCTAGCAACCGGTCTAACTGTATACATCTGTCTTGATTTGTTTACTAACCAAATGTTTCCTCGTTTCCCCATATTATATGGTGAAAATATCATGATTTTAATTGCTCTAGATAAGAGGGGTATCAAATATATTTTTTTCTGATTTCTCTACAAGAGAAAACATATGTTGTTGTGACGCTTTAGAAACTCTTAACAGAGGCGCTTCTAACGAGTACAAACAACGTACGTTTCTACGGAAAACTAATAAAAAAAAAAGTCAATGTATTTGGTTAAACAAATTGTTTATCCAGAGCGCCAGTTTAGAAGTGTACAGTTTTACATAGCTTTGATACGGTCTACTGAAAAAAAAAAAAAACGTATTAGGCCAGAAAACTGCACTTTGTGCTGACGACGACTGCACAAAACAGCGTTATCATGTACATATATTTATACAATTTCAGAACGATCCATTCATTAAATGCTTAGAATTCTGGGTAAAATATTCAGCAGACGGCATTTTGATTTTTTTCTTACTTTTTCCCAGGAAACAGGATTTGACATTTCATGCAAATTATCTCCAAACGAGACAATTTGCATGAAATGTCAAATCCTGTTTTCTAGGAAAAATAAGAAACATATCACCAATTTCTCGTCTGCTGAATTTGCCCAGAGTTGTAAAGGTAAAACCCACTGTTCTTGTATTATTTCAACTAAATAATTTGCGGTAAACGGGTTTACTCGGAAGCGGTAACCAGGAATACCTGAGTAAACCCGGAAGCGGTAAACGGGTATACTCGTGTGTACCCGGAAGCGATGAACGGGTATACTTGGGTGTACCCGGAAGCGGTAAACGGGTATACCCAGAAGCGGTAAACGGGTATACTCGGGTATACCCGGAAACGGTAAACGGATATACCATTACGAAAACATACCTATTCAAATATATTGATAATTTCACCTCCAAAAATTGAAAATTTTCAGGTAAAAACTCTGATTTTTTTCTTATTTCTGCTCAAAAACATAGATTGTGGGTACTCATTAGAACCGCCTCGATGAAGCGGTTCTATCGAGTACCACAATCGATGTTTTTGTGCAGAAATAAGAAAAATAATGTATACCCCTGTAAACCCCAGTTTTACTATATAAAAGTGGGGTTTAAGGGGGTCAAAATTATATAGGCATGTTTTCGTGATGCTCGGGTATACCCGGAAGCGGTAAACGGGTATACCCAGAAGCAGTAAACGGGTATATTCGGGTATATCCGGAAACGGTAAACGGGTATATGGTATACTCAGAAGCGGTAAACGAGTATACTCGGGTATACCCAGAAGCGGTACCCGGAAGCGGTAAACGGGTATACCCGGACGCGGTAAACGGGTATACTCGGGCATACCTAGAAGCGGTAAAAGATATACCCGGAAACGGTAAACGGGTATACATGGATCTACCCAGAAGCGGTAAACGGGTATACTCGGGTATACCCAGAAGCGGTAAACGGGTATACACGGGTATACCCGCGGTAAACGGGAATACTCGGGAATACACGGAAGCAGTAAACGGGTATGCTCGGGTATACCCAAAACGGTCAACGTCTATACCCGGAAGCTCGTAAACCAAACAGTAAACTTTTTTTTTTTTTTCAGGTCATAAGTGCCAGTATGCGAGAGACTGCCTGGGTGATTGTCCATCTGGTTACAGTGGTCGGTGGCATTGTGTTGATGAAGGGTGCCATTGTGGAAGATTAACCTAGGTTCTCTCTCTCTCTCTCTCTCTCTCTCTCTCTCTCTCTCTCTCTCTCTCTCTCTCTGTATCTATATCTGTCTCTGTTTTTGTCTGCCTCTCTCTCTCTTCCTGGCCGTCTGTCTCTCGGTCTGGCTGTCTGTCTGTCATTTTTGTCTGTCTACCTCTCTTGGTCTGGCCGCCTGTCTGTCTCTTTTGTCTGTCTACCTCTCTCGGTCTGGCTGCTTGTCTGTCTGTCTGTCTGTCTGTCTGTCTGTCTCTCTCTCTCTCTCTCAAAGCTGGCTTGAAGGATGTTGCACTATTTCATTGTTTCTCATAAATAGACTCAAATCAAGCCGAGTCTGCTACAGTCGAATCTCAATAGCTCGAACATCGATGGCTCGTTCACCATAGCTAATTCGAACTCGGTTTTGAGTCCCTACGAAATTCTTCCGATGGATCAAGAAAACGCATATTTAAGGAAGCTTTCGTATTTCATTACAAAACTGTATGTTGTGTGTACTCATTAGAATCGCCTCTTCGAGGCGATTCTAATGAGTATACTCAACATACAATTATTGTGTAGAAGATCGATAGATTTCCCAGAATTAGCGATATCCCGACCAGGCGCCATGATTAGCCTTCATTGGCTCGAACTACCCATGGCTTGAACAATTTTCCATGGTCCTGAAGGTGTTCGAGCCATTGAAGTTCGACTGTATTTATTCCTTGTTTTGATTTGTTCTGTATTTCCAAAGGATCCTTACCTCGGAATATTTTGTTCAAAATTAAGGAAAAGTACGTCAGTGAGTTCTAAAGGATCCTTACCTCGGAATATTTTGTTCAAAATTAAGGAAAAGTACGTCAGTGAGTTCTAAAGGATCCTTATCTCGGAATATTTTGTTCAAAATTAAGAAAAAGTACGTCAAGGAGTTCTAAAGGATCCTTACCTCGGAATATTTTGTTCAAAATTTAGGAAATGTACGTCAATAAGTTCTAAAGGATCCTTACCTCGGAATATTTTGTTCAAAATTAAGGAAAAGTACGTCAAGGAGTTCTAAAGGATCCTTATCTCGGAATCTTTAGTTCAAAATTTATGAAATGTACGTCAAGGAGTTCTACACTGTTTGCCCTGGCCCCGAGGTTATAAAACTTTTTTCATGCTTAACTCAGCTGAGCATGAAATTTGTCCTGCTAATAAATCTCAAATTACTATCAACTGCAAATTCTTTCTTGTTAAACATAGCAAAGCATGAAAATTTTCCTGCTAATAAATATGAAAATGCCAACTATTGTTGGCATTTTCATATTTATTAGCAGAGAAAATTTCGTGCTCAGCTGAGATGAGCATAAAAAAAAGTTTTATAACCTCGGGGCCTGGTCTATCTGTCGAATACTTTGGGTAGGTATAGTATTTTGGAAATACTGAAATAATTCATGCATAAAAATGCATCCGTATTTTTATCTCCCGAAATCCGAACTAAGGTAAAACTTATTTATACCGCTCAATCATTTAAACATACCTAATAATTTGACTCCCTTATACCCCAATTTTATATGGTATAGTTTATCTATACCGCACAATCACGAGAACACACCTATATAATTTGACCTCCTTATACCCCACTTTTATATGGTATAGTTTATCTATACCGCTCAATCACAAAAACATACCTATATAATTTGACCCCCCCCCCCACACACACACACACACTTATACCTCTCTTTTATATGGTATAGTTTATCTATATCGCTCAATCACGAAACATACCTATATAATTTGACCCCCGTAAACCTCATTTTTATATGGTATAGATTATCTATACCGCTCAATTTTTATATAGTAAAACTTGGGGTTTACAGGGGTATACATTAATTTTCTAACGAGTACCCACGATCTATGTTTTGAGCAGAAATATGAAAAATATCAGAATTTTTATCTGAAAACTTTCAATTTTGGTGGTGAAATTTTCAATATAGTTGAATACGCGTGTTTACGAAATGCTTTGGGCAGATTCAGCAGACGACAATCGGATGATGCATTACATTGTATTTTTCTTATTTTTCCACGGAAATAGGCTTCGATATTTCATGCAAATTGTCTCTGAGGAGACAATTTGCAAGAAATGCCCAAAGCCTGTTTTCTCTCTCCTGAGGAGACAATTTGCAAGAAATGTCCAAAGCCTGTTTTCTCTCTCCTGAGGATACAATTTGCAAGAAATGTTCAAAGCCTGTTTTCTCTCTCCTAAGGAGACTATTTGCAAGAAATGTCCAAAGCCTATTTTCTCTCTCCTGAGGATACAATTTGCAAGAAATGTCCAAAGCTTGTTTTCTCTCTCCTGAGGAGACTATTTGCAAGAAAGGTCCAAAGCCTGTTTTCTCTCTCCTGAGGAGACTATTTGCAAGAAATGTCCAAAGCCTGTTTTCTCTCTCTCCTGAGGAGACTATTTGCAAGAAATGTCCAAAGCCTATTTTCTCTCTCCTGAGGAGACAATTTGCAAGAAATGTCCAAAGCCTATTTTCTCTCCCCTGAGGAGACTATTTGCAAGAAATGTCCGAAGCCTGTTTTCTATCACCTGATGAGACTATTTGCAAGAAATGTCCACAGCCTATTTTCTCGGAAAAATATCAAAACCTTATGAGACAATTGCAAGAACTTTCCAAAGCCTATTTTCTTGGTAAAATAAGAAATAATACAATGTCGTCTGCTGAAAGTTTTACCCTGCATGGTAAGCAGTCAAGAATTTCCGGTCGCACATCTGTACCGAAGATGTTTCCAAGTTACCATGATATCCCACGAGGAAGTACAGTCGAACCTCGATGGCTCGTTCACCATGGCTAATCCGAACAAGTTTTTGAGGCCCTACGACATTCTTCCGACAGCTCAAGAAAACAAATATTTAAGAAAATTTTCTTATTTTATCGTGAAATTGTATGTTGTACGCCTCGATGAGGCGATTCTAATGAGTACACTCAACATACAATCAATGTGTAGAAAATCGAAAAGATTTCCCTAAATTATCGCTATTTGCTTCCTGAACTGGTGCCATGGTTAACCCTCAGTGGCTCGAACTACCCATGTCTCGAACGAATTTCTATGGTCCCAAACATGTTCGAGCTATTGAGGTTCGACTGTATTTGGCCTACGTTTCCTACTCATCAGGTAGTATTTTGAAACATTAACAGGTAGTTAGCTGGACTTCTTTTAGGTTATGTATGGTAATAAATTAAGGATTCCGCAAAATAATTAGAGTAAATACGATCCTTTGTTCTTTCAGGTTTTCTCAAACATTGGTTTGCTCTTAAACGATCGAAGGAGTACAGCTGATATTGAAGAACCAAAACATTATTTGTACAAATGAAACAAACTTAAAGACAAGAAAAAAAGGAATTCGTGTTATATTTATTGTCTAAGGGGCGTAGACATGATATTGTTCCGGGAGTTCTTTATGAAAGAACATGGACTGGTCCAATGCTGGTTTCCATGGACTGCTCAACGTTTATTATAACCAAGTATTAGCTTTAACAAAAAGCTTGGTCTACGCTTAGCACACATTCTGTGCTGAGTGTGGACTAATCTTTTTTTTGAATGTTAATACTTGTAAAACTACATTCAGAACAGCATTCGATCCCTGTATTTCCTGTCAGGCGGTCATTGCTATGTACTTCCCAAAAGACGCTGATCGACGGGTTTGTTTGAATGCCTCCAATAACAGCCACTTCTCAACAACAGCAGCATAGCCATTACGCGTAAAAATGAATAATATGGATTCAAAATGATATATATGCATTAAAATGAACAGTATATATAATTTGACTCCTAAAGTAAGTGATATACGGAAAAATATTGTGGAAAAAAGGAGAATTTCCTCCTTAGGAGAAATGTCTCCTCTTTTCCACGATATTTTGTTACCTGTTCTTGGATTTCAGGGTTAAAATAGAGACCAGATTTTTATTTCGAGATCAGCGGTTATTCGAGATAAGCGAAGTTGAGACATCACGAAAACATATTTATATAGTTATGATCCCCTTAAACCCCACTTTTATATAGTAAAACTGGGGTTTATAGGGGTAAACATTAACATCGGCGAGGCCACGAGTACCCACAATCTATGTTTTGAGCAGAAATATCAAAAATATTAGATTTTTTTTCTGAACACTTTCAGTTTTTGATGGTGAAATTTTCAATATATTTGAATAGGCGTGTTTTCGTAATGGAGTCGACTGTACAGGATACAGACTGCTAAGATTTACAGAGGACCAGTCTGGTTCCAATCCAATATAGTTCCATATTCAATAGGCAAAACTTTTTTTCTTGTTTCTAAAGTTTTCTTTTTGCCAAATCCAAGCAATTCTGCAGTAGATAATAACAAATAGCACGTATATTTTGGATGGTTGCTTTGAAAAATGCATTATCTTCCGCTAGGTGGCATTTTTCAAATACTGACCTATCTGATTTGAGCATCCTGGGTTACAGAACCGGACTACTTTTCAAGACATTACATGTACCTTCAGCTTGGTGGCATTTTTCAAATGACGGTTTTTCCTAAATCTATATTTAGAACTCTATGCAAAGATTTGCAGTAAACAATGGTATTTTTTTTTTAATTATTTTTCCCGTTTGAAATTATTATATTTTTAACAAATTTGGAGCAAAAAACAGGCTTGATTTCTCCACAGACGTACTATTTATAGCCATTTTCCGCTTGCTACTTTTTAGCGGCAGAGTTTCGAGTTATGTGCACCGCGCATATCCAGTACAGGATAGTGATGTATCATAGCAGACAGGTCAATCTTCGAAGAATATGACATGCGCAGACAGCGTGGAAAATGTAGACTATCATTTGGAGTACAAATTACCCATATTCCGACCGTGACGTCACTTTTACAAGACGTGTGTCAGTGTCTCCGATGAGGCGGAAGTCCATTGCAATGTTACATAACGTACCATGCCGTTTCTTGTTTTGAAAATTTTAGAGGTACTGCTGTCAGGTAAGTACTAGGTACAATTGCTTAAAAAACATAGATTGTGGGTACTCGTTAGAACCGCCTCGCCGAGGCGGTTCTAACGAGTACCCACAATCTATGTTTTGTATTGAACATTTGAACTTCAAACCAAAACGTTGTGGGCTTAAAACATTTGCAAAAATGTGCAAAATATATATGGAAAATCAATGGTAGTCCGTAGCCTATACCCTATATACATGTAACCTGTCTATAATTGCCGCCTCTTTACAGCAGCCGTTTTGTACCTTCACAAGAACAGCTGTTACAAAGACGTTGCTCTTTGTAGTTAGTGACCGTTTAAAACTATCTCGTCAGAAGTCGTAAAACCCTCCCTGACGTCTCAGCTGATTTGATGCATATAAGCTGTATATCAAATGGGCGTTAGCATCCCCTCCCTCTCTCAGTGCGTGTGTGCATGTGTATGTGTGTGCGTGTGTGTAAAGCACATCCGATAAGAGTCAGCAAAATTACGGGATATTACAGAGGTGCGCCTCACCTAGGCGGGAAACTGAAGACAAGAAGAAAGAAGTTAGACCCCAATGTTTCAAAGTTGTGTGCCCACCGGGATGTTTTGTGATAAATTTTAAATTGTCTCTTTTCTTATTGTTCCAGAAGACAGGGTTTGACAGTTCATGCAAACTTGTCACCTTGGACACAATTTGCATAAAATGTCAAACTACAGTCGACTCTCGTTATCTCGACATCGCTCATCTCGAAGTGAAAATCTGGTTCATGTTTTAACATGAAAATCTAACAGCAGTTAACAAAATATTGTGGAAAAAGAAGAGAAATTGCTCCTAAGGAGCAATTTCTCTGCTTTTCTACAATATTTTCGATATCTCTACCTTCAGGAGTCAAATTACATATCCATTTGTGAAATGTGGTTCTTCGATTTATTATTTTCCTCAATTCTGCAAATCTGATATGTCGTGGTATGGATATTTCGAAGTTCCTCAGAGAGTCTCTTGGAGTTCGGGATAACGAGAGTCGACTATATATGTTACACCACCAAACCCACCGCAATTACGGAACTATGTCTGTAGTCTAAGGCAGAGAATAAAAGACTCCGACACTCGATATTTTTTCTCTCTAAACTCGATATGTTTAATTGATAATCCATGCCATATAACATATAATATACATTCTATATACAGACGTACGGACGGAAAACAAACAGAAAAACTCTGACAAAACAACAGTAGAAATAATAACAAATGTAAAAATAAACATATATCAGTACTATCACTATACTCATCTTGCTTACGTCATCAAAACATGCTTAACGCTCTGCATGCTGGGAACAAATTTCAGCAGACGACAATTTGAAATATTTTTTCTTATTATTCCTAGAAAACAGGCTTTGATATTTCATGCAAATTGTCTCCTCTGTAGAAAATTTGCATGAAATGACAAAGCTTATGTTCCGTGAAAGATAACAGAAATATAATCAATTTGTCGTCAGCTGAAATTGCCCACAGAGTCGTGAAGGTTAAATTGCCTTTTTCCATATCCAGTAAGGCCCGTTGGGACGATGGTGGTTTGGTGTATTGTGTAAGAATACTGTACCTTCAAACATGTTCGCAATGCGAAGACTCAGATCAGCATACGCATTCGTACTGTCTGACTGCCCGGCAGCATTCTGTGGCGTCTGATCTTGGTCTACACTGTTTGCTTAGGTATGTGTGTCCGAATTCTAAGGGTAATATGGTAACCTCATTTTCAATGTCTAATCCTTTTTTTCAATCCATAAATCATCCTGTTGTATAGAACACTGTTTTATTTTGGCTGCGCTATGCGAAAACGTGTCTTCTGGCATATGCGGACAGAGAAGGCCAGATGATATATTGCGCATGCGCAGGATGCTCTGATTCTGCTCATTTTGCGCATGTTCGAAGGCACTTCTTTGCTTAACGATGACCATTTAAATCCGAAGTTACACAATGGAAACAGTCTGTATGGGCTAAAAAAAGGCCACCTGCTTCAGACAACTATAGTTTAAGCATGATTTGATCACTATACAAGTAGTTATCACAAATGTTAAGCATATAAAACATAAATGAGACCAATAAAGTAAAAAAAAACAAACAAAAAAAAAAAAAAACTTTTAGTTGTGACGTAACAAGAAACGACCTTTATGACATGCTTATTAACCCTTACAGTGGTATGGGCAAATTCAGCAGACGACAAATTGATGATATTTTTTCTTATTTGTCCTAGAAAACAGGATTTCACATTTCATGCAAATTGTCACAATCCTATTTTTGGGAAAAATAAGAAAAAAATATTTCAAAATGTTGTTTGCTGAATTTTTACCCAACATGCTAAGCGTTACAACTCAAGGAAAATTGTAAAATACATCACATCACGAAAACAAGCCTATATAATTTTGACCCCCTTAAACCCCACTTTTATATAGTAAAACTAGGGTTTAAATGGGTATACATTATTGTTCTTATTTCTACTCAAAAACATAGATTGTGGGTACTCGTTAGAACCGCCTCGCCGGGGCGGTTCTAACGAGTACCCACAATCTATGTTTTGAGCAAAAATATGAAAAATATCAGAGTTTTTTATCTGAAAATTTTCAGTTTTTGGAGGTGAAATTTTCTGTATATTTGAATAGGCGTGTTTTCGTAATGAGCAAACATAAAAGGCACTGATCAGACCGTGCAGATGCGCAGGTTAAGCCAGGCCTTTTCATTCGCATATGTCATAAGGCCTTTTCTAAGATTCGCAATTTGATCTTGACAACCAGTGTTACCAAGAGCACCTTAGCAACCATCATGACGTCACATTTGACGTGTAATAAAAAAAAAAAACTATCAGAATTTTCGGTTTAAAGAAGTACTTTATCTGGTACTATAAAACCAGGTATGAAAACAAAACAGAGCCATCAATCTGGTATTTCTCCATATGTCAACAGCATGTCCACACTGTCAAACATCCATTTGCAGGACCAAAATTTACTTGCGAATTTAAGAAAAGCCAGTATAGTGAATATTGTTTCTGTCTTCTGACTTTGCAAAATAGATTTATTACAGCATATCTGATCCGGAGTGGGTGTTTCTAATAGAGATACTGCTTTTGGTACAGTCTGGTTGTCAAGAGTCACGTAGTCTTTTTCATTACGAGAACACGCCTATTCAAATATATAGAAAATTTCACCTCCAAAAACTGAAAATTTTCAGATAAAAAACTCATATTTTTCTTATTTCTGCAGAAAACATAGATTGTGGGTACACGTTAGAACCGCCTCGCCGAGGCGGTTCTAACGAGTATCCACAATCTATGATTTATGCAGAAATAAGAAAAATAATATCTACCCCTGTAAACCCAAGTTTTACTATATAAAAGTGGGGTGTCAGGGGGTCAAAATTATATAGGCATATTTTCGTGATGTATGGCGTGGCAAATATACACAACTCATTGATTTATCACAGTCCAATGCTTGTAAGACGTATATAATGAAACTAAGATAAAATTCACCCTTAAAGTGCCAGTCACTGCAGCGGACGGCATTTTGATTTTTTTTTAAAAATATTTTCAGAGAAAATAAGGCTTTCTAGCAGACGATTCGCATGAAATGGCAAGCCTTATTTTCTATGAAAAATAATAAAAAACAGAATGTCGTCTGCTATGAATGGGCTTGGCACTACAGGGTTAAAACAATGTATCTAACTAGTACCTTAAATACCATTTTTACCCTAAATATTGGGACATCTTAAGATTTGTTCTAAGATTTGAACACGTCTGTTCATTCGTCTTGGCAAACAGTCAGGCCCCCAAGGCTATAAAAGTTTTTTATGCTCAACTCAGCTGAGCAAGAAATTTTCTATGCTAATAAATATGAGAATGCCAACATTTATTAGCAGAGAAATTTTCATGCTCAGCCATGTTTAGCAAGTAAGAATTTGCAATTTTGAGTAATTTGAGATTGATTAGCATGAAAAATTTCATGCTCAGCTGAGTTGAGTATGAAAAAAGTTTTATAACCTCAGGGCCTGAACTTGGGCTACTCTCTCCAGGCATGCTTGATCCAATAGTTAGAGTAAACAGGGTAAACACTGATAATGAATTGGAAATCTAACAATTCCTAGTTCATGCATTCTTTCAAGGCGCATCGTTATCTTCGTTATTTATAATTAGCACTTTGCATGCTGGGTAAAATTTTCAGCAGACCACATTTTGAACTATTTTTTCTTATTTTTTTTCATAAAAATAGGATTTGACATTTCATGCAAATTAGGAGACAATTTGCATGAAGTGTCAGATCCTATTTTCTAGGAAAAAATAAGACAAACGTCATCAGTTTGTCGATTGCTGAATGTGCCCATAGCATGGTAAGTGTTAATATGTGGCAGACAAAAATAACGTGATTAATATAATACTGATAAAATGCCATTCAAAATTGCAGCAGACTGCATTGTAATATATATTTCTGAGAAATAAGCAAATGAATTCTAGCCTTATTTTCTCAAAAAACAACAACAAAAAAAAAAAACATTTTAGAATGTCGTCTGCTACTATTGTGACTGGCACTTTAAGGGTTAATAAAACCTTCACAACCATACATAGTCACGTCATGACAAAACCTGTCATCGGGCACGTGCTAATTGTGTTTTATTTAATACACGCTACAAACGTGCGCAATTGATCCATGACCATCATTTCACACTTCACATTTCAGACAGTAATCTGTACACGCCCATAATAAATTGAACATGTGTAAAATGCAGTTTGTGCCTATCTAATTCGCATATGGTTGAGGTCTGGGTATATCATGGTGCGGATCAAAAAGCTGACGACAGGGTATATCATGATGCGGCTAAAATGATAAATGGAATGATCAAGTAAAGGAATGTGTTAGTACTTATCACTACCTGGATTCTATGAATGTATAATCAAATGAATTCTGACCGATTTTTTTAAAAACATTTCCGTCCTTAAGAGCAAACACAGACACCTTTGTAAACAATGTAGATCCAGATGGGACGGCTCGTGTATCGAGCCGTCTCATCTGGATCTACATTGTTTGCCATTCTGGTTTTGATTTTTGACTGACATCCCAATTTGCAACAATGGACAACACCAAATTCAAAGACGGAAGCAACCGGAAACTTACGAGATGAAAGGTTGATTAACCCTTGCCTTGCTGAATAAATTAAGATGCCACAACCATTTTTAATTTCCAGCAAATCAGATTACTTGATCCGGGTTTTTGATAGAAATTCACATATTTAATGACAAACAGTGCAGATCCAGATCAGTTGGCTTCTTCAGAAGCCAACTGATCTGATCTACACTATTTGCTAAGACAGGGCATGTTTCGTGTTCAGCAAGAGAAGGGTGAAGAACATAGCTCTAGAACATATAAGGGTATAAACGTATTGTGATTACTCGTTAGAATTGCTGCGGTGAGGAAATTCTAAAAAGTAACATATATTTAAGGCTAAAATATAAAATGTACATTTTTACTTTCTTATCTGGAGCTATGATGAAAATATTTTCTGAAAACATATAACATTTCATCTATTTTTGGCTAATTGGTGACTTTTAACTTTCACACCTTTTAATGAAAAACACCAAACTTATTCAAAACAGACGGAATTTTCCGCTTAGTAATCCACTGTGAACATCTATATATGATTTTTAATATCATAGATAGCTTATTGTATAAACAGGCGCAGTTATATTTACATTATTCACAAACATAACTGATTACTAAAGACTAACATCCATTAGTATACTATATCTAGTCTTATGAAAACCTTCCATCAAACATGCTTTTGGTCACTAAAATGGCTACCATGTTTAAGAAGAAAAATGACGAATCCATTTCAAATCTGCAGGCACTTATGTATGGACTACTGATATATTCACTCGATAACAAGAATATTTAGTAGGTCTAGATATCAACTCAGACTGGATCCTTGTGACGGCACCATCATGCAGTACGTAATATGTCAAAAATCCTGTCTGAAATATTATGTCAGTCACTCCATTTCCATCATGCGTATTTTGTTTATATTATCTTTAAACGAGAATGCAGTACATAACAGGTTTCAAGCAATGCATATAATTAGCATTTACAAATCGTATCTTTGATTATTAGTCTACGATTGTTCATTTGTCATAAACAAATCTCAAAACGTGTTCAAACATTATATAACTGTTACCTGCCACCGTAAGACGAATGCATTGTTCGGACTCTTTACTGCAGTGAACAGCTTAAGATGAATGGTTACCCCATTAAGACAACTCTGAAATACAAGTATTTGCATGCCTTCTTAGAGGGGGCTACCAACGAAGGAAATAGTCTGCTTCCACTGACAGCTAATTATTACCTATTAAGACTGGTCGGCATAATTTGTATCCGCACCTTAAAATAATAACAGTACCATAATAAAACCAATTCAAGTCTAAAAAAAGTTTAAGCTTTCACTATCTTTTACAAGAATCTATATATGAAAGAAATAACAAAAAAGGTAACAAAACATATATATATATATATATATATATATATGAATACTGTCTTAAAATAAATGAAAACTTATCTATAACTATATTAAGTACTCTAATTTCTGTTTAAATATTAGAATAGTACGACAAGGGTCCCAGAAAAGCACAGAATAAGTATATCTTGTTACTTTGCAAAACCAAATCATTAATATTTTTTCTTATTCTATATAAAAACATACTTTGTTGCTCACCATTACAAAAACACGCCGATTCAAATATACTGAGAATTTTGTCACCAAAAAATGAAAACTTTCAGATGAAAATTCTGGTAGTTTTCATATTTTTGCTCAAAACTTAGATTGTGGGTACTTGTTAGAACTGCCTCGGCAAGGCGGTTCTAACGAGTACCCACAATCTATGTTTTTGAGCAGAAATAAGAAAATTAATGTATACCCTGTAAACCCCAGTTTTACTATATAAAAGTGCGGTTTAAGGGGGTCAAAACTATATAGGCGTGTTTTCGTGATGCTATAATCATTTGATGGAGAACAGAAAAAAAAATATCATAGCTCCAGACAAGGCACTTTATTCCAACCGAAAAGGTGTTGATATTTTTTTTATTTCTCCACGAAAACGTGTGTTATGGGTACGGCGTTTTCGTGGAGAAATAAGCACATGTACATATGGATACTCTCTTAACCGGAACTATGTAAACGTACTAACAAACTCTTTTTAACGGAGGATTTTACGCAATTTTCACCATGAAAACGTAAGCGCACTTGAATAAATTCTGCAGATATCATATTGGCAACATGTTTGGGGTGAAATTTTGAAGAAAACAAAATCAAGGAGAAGTAAGAATGTTAACAGTAACACGTGAAGAGTTTCCAAACAAAAACAGACACTTTTATGTCACAATACGCCCTTCACCATGTAAAATATGTACCACAGGCACTCAAAACTCACTAGAGAACATACTACACGTGCTTCCTGTAGAAATCATGTCTGTTGAAAACTTTCATCCCTGTGTGCAATTGATCATAGGCAGTAAATAAGAGCCACCAAATAGAGCTGACTTTCGTTATCTCACATTGATAACTCAGACTACTGCTTAATTTGGATAGTGCTGGTTTTTATTGTCTTTATTGTCTTAACATTTCAACTACTATTATATCAAACTGCTGTTATCTCAAACTGTTTATTCTCGGTATCTCACACTGACAACTAAATTAACTGCTTAATTCAATCTAAATTTCGGATAATGCTGGTTTGGTTTTGCTTTTTGTTCTTTACATTTTAACCCCTGCTATCTCAAACAATTTTTTATCTCAAACTGAAAATTCTGCTCCCTTGGAGCTTGAGATAGCTAGAGTCCACTGTAATATTATTCTTAAATGTTTCCAAAAACAAATCCAGCGCCCAGTTGTTCAAAGCAACGTTAGCCCATGAAATCGTTAAGCCAATGTTTTCATTTTTCCACTAAAAATTAAACAAACTGATATGTTTTCAAGTATATTATTTTTTGCGCTGCTCTATTTACATCATGTTAATTTAATTTAATGACACATGGAAGACACCCATTATCTTAGTCTGAGAAGCCAACACTTTCACAATATAAGATTAAATGAGTCAAAATATAAAGTTAAATTTGAAACTAAACAAAACTTGTGCAAAATTTACTTTGGCATTTTGGTTACTTTGAGATATTACTTGAGACAACGAATATCAACTGTACTGCTAATGAGATTACAGCACGTGCGCTCTTGTACAGACAAATCAGTTTCCACATCAGAAATATAAAGCATACCCTAAGATTACGAAATAAGAAGTTAAACTGAATGTATCAGGCGTCTTTTTATATTGCTGCATTCAAATATACCACAAGACTGACTCTGCAAATTCAGATTAATTAAGAATGTCTAAATTCAACTTCACCGACGAGTTACTCTTTACCTAACATTTCAATCAGAATTACCAGCCATTTTCAAATAATTTAAATAAGACAATCCTTACTGAATTTTGGAAGCAGATGGCGTATATGCTATATTCACAATAAAGGTTTATTATAGTGTTATTTTATTACAAAAATGGCCTTCCTTTCCATTTCATTTACTATCCAGTTCCTAACATTATAAAAAACTGTTCAAATTCTCGAATGTGACGTTCATAAATCCTGTTTAAGATTTTTAAAGTGTGACAACTATGTAGATTATCAGTACTTAGTTTCCGTTGATCCTGTATGTTTTGAACAAACAGATATTTGTCATTTATGAAACAATTACCAAAAAATTACAGCATCTCAGTGGGCACATGGAATTTATACAACGTTACATTAACGTCGATGCAACTTCATGATGCTGCATCGACGTTTATGCATAGTTGTCTGAACGTAGCGCGCCCGCTGGGGTTAAACGCGCTATTACCGGTCTTGAAGTTACTGCCTGTGATCAACAAGAAGACACTTAAAATATGTTTGAAAAAAAACAAAAAAAAAACAGATACAAGCAGATTAGCTTAATGTTAAATTCGTACACATCGTCGGCAGATACACAAACATATATAACAACAACTTCTGTTTATCTTTAAATAAAAGACGAAAGGTGCAACGATTATGTCATCAGAATGGCAGACATCGGAGACATTTGCAAGATTTTTTTTTCACTTAACCAAGTAAGGAAGGAGATAACAAATTTGCCAAGGAGATGCAATGCTTTTAATTTTAAATTATCAAAGCTGTTATCTCCTTTACCTCTCTTAGTAAAGAAAGATAAATTAATTATGTTTCTCATACATAACAAACTTATAAACGTTTCACTGAAGTGAGTCTTCAAAGAGGCCAAATCACAGATTGAAAATTCCATGTCAGATGGGAGCTTTGTGTTTAAAATCCATATCCCTCTGGAAGCTTGAAAAATCAGACTGGTTACCACTCCCCGTGATTCATCATTTCTGTCCCTAAAGAAGAGGAAAAATAAAACGAGTGAAAACTTGTACCAGTCACAGCAAAAGTAACAATATGTGAGAAGGGGTAGTCTCAAAATTATCTGTAAACTTATAAAAATTAAAAATACCAGGTTTTGTTTGAACTCATTGTTTCTTAAATAATTCCAAAAGCGATTAAAATAATACCGATGAATAGGAAACAAATATTTGACTTTCTGTCCAATTAAGCTACAGGCCTGTTTAAGATATAACAGCAATCTCACATTATTTAAGAAAATGAACACTAATTTAAACAAAGTGTTATAATTATATTTCAAGGCATATATATGTAGAAACAATACACAAAAGCTTCATTATTTAAAATCGTTATGCTAAAATGCATCTTATGTCAATTTTCTTTAATAAAGTATGTAATTACAACCACTCCTAAATATTCACTCTATTCTGCATGCTACCAGAAAACAAATGAAAAACGTAGAGAATACCCCTATTGTGCACCCAACCATGTGCTATTTAGTACCTCCCAGCACTCACGTGCAAGAATGTGATAATATAGCTCTAGATAAGGGTTGTATTCAGAGAAAATTTCTCTTAGACTTTTCACCAAAACGTATCAAATGAGTAAACTAATTGGTATTGCCTCAAACGAGAGTACCCATAAGGCATGTTTCGGTGTAAAAAATACAAATAAATAAGTAGATCAAGTACCACCATAAGAACTACCTTATCTGGAGCTATGTGCTAGTGTTGGTATGGGCCGCGCAAAGCGAAAATGTGTCTTCGATTGAGGCCCATCCCGTGCATGCGCAGTCTCATTCGGCTACTTGTTCTCCATTTATACCTTCTATAGTGTCCAATGATTCTGTTAGCGGACATTGAACGCCCTGATCAGACTGCGCAGATGCGCAGTCTGACCTGGGCCTTCAATATTCGCATATGCCCGAAGACACGTTTTCGTTGGCGCGGCCATATTACGCGCATTAAATAAAAGAGCATTTTTATCATTTTTGTATTATGCTCTTTCGTCTCTGCAGAAAACTGTCAGTTGTATTACATGCACGATACAAATTACACAGCATTTTATGCATTATATTATCATCTCCAAATTAGACTCGACCTTATGACATTCGCGACCAATGCATTCGTACAGGCCGACTCTTGATAGTCTCGTGTTATAAACAGGGTAGGTTCATTTCCATTTCCGTATTTGTATGATTTTTATTAGTTTTTGCAACTACATAAAACAACGGAAAAAACTTTCATAAAGCAATATTTGGAGTCCATCTGATCAGCCATACAGCCGAAACAAACTGGTTTTATAGCAATTGAGACGAAAGAAACTATTTGAAGCAGCTTTCAAAACTAAGATTTAAAGCTGACGTTCAAATATTTATATAATACGTTAATGTATATGTACTTTTACCAGCATTCTAGATAAGAACACGCTTCATTAAAAACGAAAAATCACAACATGTTTTCTGCATTTTCAAACAAATGAACAGAACAAACTCAAGAGACAGAAGAAAACATTCACGACACAGAGAAAGTATATCAATGTCATTCTCCATTAACAAAAATGTAAATTATTTACTCCCTTAATTGCTGCTCAAAACGCTAATCTCTCTATAGCCAAATTATGATAATATAAGCCAGCGTACGACAAAAACTAAAATAAGACACGTGCGATTAGCGGAGACTCATATCAGCCTGCGCATCCACATAGTCTGATCAGAGTTCTTCGCTGATCGCAGGTACCTTCTGCAGCCTCCGTGCTGTCCAAAGAGGGATAAACAAAACCCCTCGCCATACTGAGTGGATGTACAGGCTGATCTGAGTCTTTGCTGGTCACACGTTTCATTGTAGGTTTTGTCGTGCGCTGACATGTAGCATATTCATCCTATGTATTCGGACTCTTTAAACTTCGTATTATTCTTGTTCTAACATTTGGACAAGTTCATTGTCCTACCCGTTGATGTGTCTAACTAAAACTGGATAAATGGAAAATGGTGTAGGCTCTGAAACGCCGTGCCGCTCTCTGTAGCGCCTTATCTGAGATTGCTCAGGCTGTCTGTCCGAATACATCTAAAGGATAAATATGGTATAAGCCTGACAATCGGAAAACTGTCTTCTAGCATATACAATATGCACACAATTTGATTACCTGACCACTCAGTCTCATCAGGGTCTTTGCTATTCACTGATACAGTATTCAGAGAATCCGTAAGCGGACAGAGATAACCCTGATCACACTGCATTGATACAAAGGCTGATCTGTCCACACATGCCCGAAGATACAGTTTTCGCTTTAAGTGACCAATTTGGTTTTTTCGTCAGTTCTTCTTCACTAAATGCTTAACATGCTGGGTAAAACTTTTAGCAGGCGACATTATGAAATATTTTCCGTAGTCTTTTTTTTTCCAGAAAACAGGATCACATTCCATGCCATTTACTTCAAGTTTACACGAAATGTCAAAACTTGTTTTCTTTGGAAAATTAGAATGGAACGATTTACGCGGATTATGAAAGCCAATTCTCTAGGAAAAAATATAATAAATTCGTCCTCTGCAACATTTACCCAGGCTGTTCTAAGCATTAGGAAACTATAAACAAATATAGATCAAAATATAACCTTGTCCGCTGACCCGAGGTTGCGTTTTTCAGCTGTATTAAGTCAAAATAAAATTTGAAACCGGAAGTCACAGGTCAATGGACCAGGTTATATTTATATATTTACAAGGCAAGTAAAGACAATATTGTTACCAAAGAGCTTTCAATCAGGAAACATTAACATACAATGACAAGAAACTCATTACTCGAAAAAAGTTTGAAATGTGTTACAGAGAAGTGTCAAAATAAAGATCGTGGAAGTCCAGCTCACCTATCTCTGGAGATTTACAGTTGTCAACTGTGTGTATTAATAGATCGTTTTATTGACATTTAAAGGGGAAAGCGCACCAGCAAAACATGCTTAATATACAGTGAAACAAATGATGAGAATTAGCAAATATATGTGTATCATAAAATGGCCAAATATGGACGAAAGATCAAGTTTATCATACCGTGATAACACGTTTAAGTTTTCCAAAAGTTAATAACGACCGAACTGAAAAAGGAAGTGGTGCCTTTAAATTTGATCAAAAGATGCTCTGCAAAAATTCGTTCATTTTTCTTCCTTGACGCTTATGATCGAATGTGTTTGTCGCATTCAGTATCTTTAAAGAAAATTACAAAAACTTCTACATATTTTGTTTTTATCTGCAATATACATTTCTAAAGATATTTCTTTTCATCTTTGCATTCCCCTTTAAGGAAATAAACATCACGAAAACACGCCTATGTAATTTTGACCCCCTTAAACCCCACTATTATATAGTAAAACTGGGGTTTACAGGGGTATACATTATTTTTCTTATTTCTGCTCAAAAAACATAGATTGTGGGTACTCGTTAGAACCGCCTCGCCGAGGCGGTTCTAACGAGTACCCACAATCTATTTTTTGAGCAGAAATATGAAAATTATCAGAGTTTTTTTTATCCGAAAATTTTCAGATTTTGGAGGTGAAATTTTCTATATTTTTGAATAGGCGTGTTTTCGTAATGACTAACAGAAACAGAGTGTAAGACATGCCATGCTTGCATTAAATTTATTAACCCCATTTACCGTTTTTGTTTCTTAAACTAAAAAAAGGGGGCGTATAGTTGTTTTGGCTGAACAGAGCTTTCATTCTTAAATGTCTGGGCCCAGTTGTTCAAAACTAACGATGTCGTTAGTTAACGATTCGTTAAAATTTTAATCGAGTGATACGCAAATATGCTGAAATTTTTTGCTGAAAAAATGTGAGTAGCTTTTGCAGTGCAAAAGCTACTCACATTTTTTCAGCAAAAATTTCAGTGCAAAAACTACTCACATTTTTTCAGCAAAAAATTTCAGAATATTGTGTATTGAATCCGCTAAAACAGTTAACGAAATGACCCTTAACGAGCTCGTTAAGCTAACGACGCTTTGAACAACTGGGCCCTGGCTTTTTCGTACTGATACACCACTTCATGATCTCTTTTGCATAAATATTCAACTTATGATAATTTTCGTGGCTCTGTCTGGAACTTAGTGAGGCTCAAGACAATTCTCTGTTCAATGGCATACTAGTCAGGTGCTAGGAGTGACACAATAAGAAAAACAAAACAAGCATAAATCATAACTTTCGTTCCACTAAGTGGAACAGAATATTGAACTTTTGTCATAATTTCCAGTGAACAAAGACACTGATCTATAGCCAGACCTATTTATGTATTATTTATTTATTTATTGTATATTACATGGAACTGGAGTCAAACTGCACACGAATAGAAGATGAAGATGTAGCATCCAGCAATATAGAAGATTTGTACCGTTATGTTAAATTAATAAAAGTGTACAACAGCTCAAGAGATGCCCACAACAATAATTGTGAAGATGTTAGCAAATGGATTATACATTATCAATACTTTAAGAAAAAAAACTTTTAAAAACGAAAAATATATACAAATACAACATTGCAACCTAAAATATTCCATCCGAGTATTTAACACAGAGGATTTCTACAGACTTTAATAATAGTATTTTGCTTACAAATTCAGCCAAAAGTAACTATTCATGGATCACTTCAATGCCTATATATACATCCACCAAAAGGCTATTGAAATGTTTTGTAAATAAGTGATTCGCATCACTTTTCAAATGTAAATAAAACTAAAAAAAACACACACACCCAGAACGATCTCATTATATAGTGAACGGTCCACATTATGTTTACTACTGTTTAATTTTCTTTTGTTTACATTGTAAATAAAGAGATCTCTTTTCGTAAAACAAGTGAATTAATATAATACGCCCCGACGTTTATGAATAACAAATGTTTCTGGCATCTAACATATGATCCAGCAAACGACAAAACATACAATGCGACCAGCGAAGACTCAGATCAGCCTGCGCATTCGCGCAGTCTGATCAGAATCTTTGCTGATCGCAGCCTCCAGACTATTCAAAGAGGGATAAAGGTGAACCTTGCCATACTGGGTGGATGTACAGGCTGATCTTTGCTGGTTACACGTGTCATTTTGTAAGGTTTGTCGTGCGCTGGCTTATTCATGATCCAGTCCCAGAAGAAATCGACCCAAATGCTGTATTTACGCTAAATAGTTAAGACACTTTATCTTCTGCCATAGTTGCTCTTAACATTACGAAAACACGCCTATTCAAAAATATAGAAAATTTCACCTCCAAAAACTGAAAATTTTTAGATAAAAAACATATTTTTCATATTTCTGCTAAAATCATAGCTTTTGGGTACTCATTAGAACCGCCTCGGCGAGGTGGTTCTAACGAGTACCCCCAATCTATGTTTTCGAGCAAAATAAGAAAAATAATGAATACCCTGTGAACCCAGTTTTACTATATAAAAGTGGGGTTTAAGGGGGTCAAAATTATATAGGCGTGTTTTCGTGATGAACTAGAATAAGTCCATTTTACCTTCTGCTGACATGACTAAATTGCTGGATGAGAGGCAAATAGTGAAGACGCTGACTAGACACCGCGTTCTGTGGCGTCTTATGTTAGTCTACACTGTTTGCTTTTGCCTGTATATCCCAATACTTCGGGTAAATACATTAATATCTATTAACAGCTTACAAACAGCACAGAACCAAACATGGCCTGCTCATTTGCACAGTCTTGACAGTGTCTGTGCTGTCCGCAAACATAATATGTAATCTTTCCTGAAGGGTTTAAAGAGCAAACAATATAGGCGTTAAGAGAAAGCGGGTACACAAGTAAATATGTGTCTTCTATGATGTCCTATTTCTTAGACTTCTAGTCTGTTTTAGTTTTGCATTTTTGCTGATCGAACATGATCTAATTTCAGTACCGTAGAAATCCTCTGTTCAGAAACGTGCACATCTGACACAATATTTTTTAATCAGACATATAATGGACACCCATATTCTGCCATCAAACGCTCCAGACACATGAAACAAGTCTGCTAGTACTCATTCAAATGTATCATTCTGGTATGTAAAGACAATATGTCTATCTTTATTGACAAATAAAAATATTTCTAATATAATATCTAGCAATCAGAACTAAGTGTTTTTAATACTACAATTTGTGCAATTCTATAAACCTTTTTGAGATCCGAAAACATGTTTGTAGAGAAATATCGGAAGTGTCTGTCATCTAATCCGGTATCCAGTTTTAATGAACTAGATGGACAAATTGGCTGAAACTACCTATTCTGGTACAGAAAACTTGACAGTTCGGCTGCCCTCAGTTTAGTGTGTGGGTTTTTCGCTATCAAGAGCGATTCCTTTTAGAGTCTATCAATGCAAAACTATTTTCTGGGATAGCTACACATTAAATACTGTAAACTGTTAAGTTGTGCTTTTTTGTGGATAGACATATATGATAGACCTGAATCAATGCGGTGAGTATGACAAGCCGAATGCTGATACCAACTTGTATAGATCATGCAAAAACATGACAAATAAAAATATTTCTAATATAAATGTTCGAATTTAGCACGCTATTACAACCTTCATAAGAACCTAAGATGCCATAAATGAGTATTATTTACAAAACGATACATCGGGCTCCCTAGCCATACAGTCTACGCACTAAATATATCTAAGAAAATAGCTGAAATTCTAAGACTGAAGCTTCATTCTAACTGCACAAGGCATGAATATGACCGGTATTAATTAATGAAATCGTGAATGTCTAAAAATTTAAGTGTTAATATTAGTCGTGCCGAATTTATACATGGGTAAATGTACGTAGTGAAAAGTTTTGTTTGCTGCTGTGTACAAAAAGAGAAATTCACGACAAACATGCAACTCCAATTAAAAAGTAAAAACAATAAAACTCTGTCATAAAGCTGGACAAGTTTCTCGACTGCGTTTCCACCCTATCTGATCAGGTCTTTGGTACTTGCTAATACAAGTGAAGGCTCTGATCTGTATGTTTGTGTGGGGATTTAACGACACGACAACCCTCTGATCTGTATGTTTGTGTGGGGATTTAACGACATGACAACCCTTGTGGGTCTCCCAGAGAAAGGGAGAAGAGAGATAGAAGAGCTAGTACAGGAGATGAAAGAGTGGGACAAGGGAGAAAGAGGAAAATGAATGAAAGTGAAGAAACAGAAGAAATAAAAACATTCCCCTCTACCCTTACCTGCTACAAGGACAGCAGCAGGCCTTGCCCAACTGTAAGACAATATCAGTTGGACGCCCTGGTGGCGCAAGATACACGACAACTGGCTCTGATCAGAACAGCTTCTGATGACAATTTGCAAAGCGATTAAATAAACCAAAAACCAAAGCGGCTGCAGTATATACAAACATGCCTTTGTCCAACTATATGAATGGAGACAGTCCTTAAAATGTGTTTCGAAAACCCTATTATGGCGTTTCCAAGCTATATTATACCAAAATAAAATTTCTGTTATTTTTTACAGATGTTTTTGTCGTAACATCAGCAAACGTGGATTTGAGCACTTACTGACAGTGATATGGGTGCATACAAATAAAAACAACAATTACAGTCGAACCTCAATGGCTCGAACATCTTTGGGACCATGGAAATTCGTTCGAGACATGGGTAGTTCGAGCTACTGAGGGTTAATCATGGCACCAGTTCAGGAAGCAAATAACGATAATTTAGGGAAATCTTTTCGATTTTCTACACAATGATTGTATGTTGAGTGTACTCATTAGAATCGCCTCGATGAGGCGATTCTAATGAGTATACACAACATACAATTCCGTGATAAAATAAGAAAAATCCCTAAATATTTGTTTTCTTGAGCTATTGGAAGAATTTTGTAGGTACTAAAAAAAGAGTTCGAATCATCCACGGTAAACGAGCCATCCGTGTTCGAGCCATTGAGGTTATACTGTCGTTATAATACGTCTACTTTCCTACACCTAGCCTACTCACCCTGTTACCGACCAATTTAACTGAACGGCAACGCCAGAAAACGTACCTTCAGACATTTGCGCCCAGCGAAAATTGAGATCAGCATGCGCCGTCCCGCAGTCAGATCAGAATCTTCACTGGGCGCATTTTGGATTGCCAGTGATGCAAAGTTTCTTCATGCGGATAACGAAAGCTCTGATCAGACTGTGCAGATGCACCGGCTGATTTGAGTCTTCGTTGGACGCACATGTCTGAAGGCCGTTTCCTCACGTTACGGTCCATGTTTTTATGCAATGATTACATCTGAGTATATTGGAATCTATTAAAAATACCAATATTTGCAATAATAACATATTTCAACAAAATTAAAAACAAAACTAAACTAAAAACATGCTTCTGGTTAGGTTACAGCAGCTGTTTGTACCTTTTATATGAAAGTTAACCCATTTATGCCTAGCGTCCCATTAAAGGGACATTTAAACAGCGTAGACCCAGGTCAGATGCCGCAGAACGCGGCGTCTGATCAGGGTCTGTACTGTTTGCTTTAAGTTCAGAAATTCCGACAAAACATGATAATAATAATAACTAACCAGACACCCCTTTGACAGGAAACTGACCTGTCCAAAGAGTTAAAGCAGAAGAGTCCATTCGGCATAAATGGGTTAAAGCTATGCAGCAAAGCAGGTCGTAGGAAAGGGTGTAGGAAAGCAGTTACACATCGTTGCCATATATAACCACAATCAGAATGCTACGCAAGGATGTATATGAAAAGTGGATTCTGTAAATTGAGATACTGGACTGCGTTAAAGTGCACGTACAATATTGCATTCAGGAGACTGGACACAGCGTGCAGGTAATCCGTCAAGTAGACAACTTATGTGACATCCTGTTTGCTTAGCTACACGCCGATGGCCTTCTGAAGAGGGGTCTATTCGAAAAGGAAAGAGTCTGAGCAAAGTCTGTCCTTCTAGAGTAGACTATCGGTACCTCATTACGAAAACACGCCTATTCAAATATATTGAAAATTTTACCACCAAAAATTGAAAGTTTTCCGATAAAAAGTCTGATAGTTTTCGTATTTCTGCTTAAAACATAGATTGTGGGTACTCGTTAGAATCGCCTCGCCGAGGCGGTTCTAACGAGTACCCACAATCTATGTTTTAAGCAGAAATAAGACAAATAATGTATATCCCTGTGAACCCCAGTTTTACTATCTAGAAGTGGGGTTTAAAAGGGTCAAAATTATATAGGTATGTTTTCGTGATGTTCATAAAGTGGCTTAATCAAATTTGACAGTTGCCTCTTTTGGAAGTGTATCCATTCACATTCGTACATTTTAAAAAAGAGGCAAACTTCGTCAGCTTAAGAGCTATCTCTTTGAAAAATATTTTCACCTTATTTACACAATACTAGACCGATCAACTGTCTTTGTAAAGAATTTTGAACCAACGCACGTGTTGCATAATACCGCTTCAAGGATATAAACGAACGCATCCAGGAAAAGCTGTTATCACAATGTATGACCTTCCCATGGTAGCAAAAGAAGACAATTCGTAGCAACTGTCTGCATTTTAAAAGTTCATAATCATATTAGTTATGTACAGGTGCGAGATATGTACAACTTTATCGCAAACTAATCCGTCCAGAAATGATACATTCATTAACAGTTGTATACTAGTTCAATAGAAGTAAACAATCCACTACCCAAACATATCCTAACGCAGTAATTTCCGCATTGACCCTATGTATTGGAACAGACATGTCTGAGCAAACATGCAGACCCTGATCAGATGCTGCAGAACGCAGCATCTCATCAGGGTCAACACTGTTTACCACTCGTCCAGCAGTTTGTTTCGACACTTCTACAGGTAGTAAAATGGACTCGTTTAAATCTGAGTACAAATATTTTAGGGTTACCAATACTTAGTGTAAATATGGTAAGTCAGTGTCAACCCTTACATCCCTGCAGACCACAACAGAATAGTGTAGGTTCTGATGACATGGCGTATTAAAAGCCATCCCATCAGGATCTAATCTAACTGCTATTCTGTTTGTTTTATACTTTTGAATGACAACCCTATTTGTTAAAGTTCAAAAAGGGAAGAATCAACTTCAGAATCCGAGGGGTGAAAGGGTTAACAACAGTATATTAGCCTCGAGATGCCACGGTTTTTGGAAGAGGTATCTATTATAAAAGCTGTGCTATATGACATATAACCTGATAGCCAAGCTTCAAAACAGTAAACGTGGGTACCACAGAATGCATAAGTAGAAAGCAAATGTTCTGCTGAAACTATCTTAATTATTAAATCGAAATTTTTTCTAATTATTTTTTTTATTCTTCTTCTTCTTATTATTATTATTTTTTTTTTTTTTTTTTTTTTTTTGCAAACATGTATGACTTTTTGTATCGTTTCTTGGACAAAGTTGTTCAATTCACCTTTAGGTAAACTGGCACTTTATATTTTACAGATGTGCAGACTGGGCCGATAGAAAACGTTGTTCCTCGGCTCAAACATCGTACAATTTAAGTAACAGGCCGTATTCTTGAGAGCAACTATTATGCAAAACGATAAAATCTATCAGCGAATGCATTCTAAGGATGGAAGCAAGAAGGATATCAATCAGTCTTCTTAGTCAAGCATTTATTTATTTATATTTTACTTATTCATTTTCAAATAATTTACGCTGCAAAATTGAAAACAAATTCCAAGCTGCTTGTTTCCTTGTATACTGAAGAAGTTTATCTTGAAGTAGTCACGCGCAACCTTTCGCAAATGCATAAAATGAGGTGCTATTAATATTTCCGACTCAAGATAACGTAGCATTTAATTTCAGCTCTTAGAAGTACTTTGTGTTTTCATTTTCCATACCCTCTCAGCATAGTCGCAACCACATCTTAGACTCAGTCTTCTGCAGCTCGTATTAATTAATTTACTTACAAGTAATTTTGTGCTGCAAACAAACTTAAAGCCTTTTTGCACGTACAAAAACTTTATCTTGAAGTAGTTCATATGTCACGTGTCACCGCTCATTAAAATCACCTGTCGTAATAATCCTACGTATTGAGACAGACAAGCCTGACCAAAAAGTGTAGATCCAGTTAAGACGCAGCAGAACGCGGCGTCGGATCAGGGCCTACATTGTTTGTCATTCATTAAGCAATATTTCAGATATACTAACAGCTAGTAAAATAGACTTTATAAGCTTCGCGATAAGTATGTTAAGGTATCCCAATACTAAGACAAATACGGTACGTATCATTTGCAATGAGGTACTTATACTGTGTAGTTCAAACATTACATTTCAGCTCTGAGAGATACTTTGTGTTTTCGTTTTCTATACCCTCTCAGCACAGTCGCAACCACGTTTGCAGCAATATGTTTCTGTTTTCTTACTTCAGCACTGCCCACTCTTTCAATTTTACAACGCAACAATCTCTTCTTTTCCCTAGAAATGAAACCGTTTACAGATGCTTTAATAATATCAGCAGCAGCTTTTTCATTCTTCCTTTTTTCATCCATTTTTCTTTGGAACAGAATTCTATCAGAGTATCCCCGAAATGATTTCTGTATAGTCACGGCAGCCGCATCTTCACGAGATAGTGACTTTCCACTGTTGGCTCGCCGTGGGGTTGTCTTTGTAATGTCTAATTTCCGATTTAATCGGTTTCTTGTTTCACTACGTATTCGCTTAGCTCTGAACGCAGCTTGCAGGCATGTGGCCCTTTTGTGAGCGGCTATAATTGCCTCAGCATTTCTGAGCAGCTCAGCGTCAACAGGACTAAATACTGGTGGGCTTAAATTTGCAATTTTTGATTTCTCCCTTTCTAATTCAAGCCGGACACTGTAACCCCTGTACAAAGACTGTATCTTGATAGCAGATTTATTTTCTTTATTCAGTTTGTTTGCTTCTTTTACAAAAGTTCGTCTCCGCTTTGCTCTAACAGCAGCTTGAATAACTGTTGCTGCTTTGTCCATCCTCAGCTTCTTTTTGTGAGCTTCAACTCTTGCCGCTTGCTTCCTAACAATATTTCGCATCCTTGTCATGTGACCACGAGCAGACCAGTGTAACCTAATGGCAGCTACGGATTTACGTTCAAGGTATGCGAACGTTGAGTCTATTAAAATATTAATTATATTAGTGCTGACATTATGGATTTCCTGAATATATCGTTTATGATGAGCAATTTTTCTTCCTCTACGTCCTCGATAAACAGACTGTATTTTAATTGCAGCAGCATTTCGTTGCTTAAATAAATTCTCTTTACGGACTTTTTCATTCTTTACAACTCTAGCCATTTTTCTACCAAGATGGCCGCGATAGAATGATTGAATTTTGACTGCCGCACTTTCCTGCATTTCCAATTCTTTTTTACGTATTTTTTCTTTCTTTCTTACAGTTTTTCCTCTTAACGTACACTGAATAATACTTGTAGCTTTATTCTCCTTTGTCATTCTTTCCTTAAACTGTTGTGTCATTGTGCGCTTTATGTAAGCTCTGTATGCTGCTTGAATCTCCGTGATTGCCATTCGACGTGCTTTTTGTTCGTCTTTAAATAGTTTAATTTCACGTCTCATCTTATATGATCTATACGCAGACAAGACATATGATGCAGCATTGCGTTTATCCTTCATGTTTTTTCTATAGAGAGCTCCTTTTATTGCTGTTTGAATTCTCGAAGCAGATATTCGTTGAATTGCAAGCTTAATCTCTATCAACCGTTTTCGTTCAATGAACCCTCTGTAACCAGTCTGAATTGTTAACGCTGCACGGTTTATTTCTGCTTCTTTCCGCCTAGTCTCCTTAGCGGTTTCATTTTGCTTCCGTTTCAGGAATGCTTTACAAGCTGCTTGAATTAGACCTATTGCTTTATGCTTTTGCATCAATTTCTCGGTTTCATTTAACAGTCGGACAGCACGTCCTCTAAATGCTGCCTGCAATCTAGTTGCTACTTTCCTCCGTTCTACATGTTTGCGTGTAGAATAGCTTCTGTAATGCGCCTGTAGTTTTGTTACTGCTTGGTTTCTTTCATAACGACTGACTGCCATCTTTATTTTGATCTTTCGCCTCACTTTACATGTTCGATACGCCATCTGAATCATGCTTGAATTGTTATACCGCTGCTCTGCTCTGGCGATTTCAGAGCTGCTTCTCCCAAGATTTATCACAATCAGTTTCTTTGGCTTGTCATTACCTTCGAAAGAATCAAATGCAGTCTCTTCTTGTCTGAGAATATCTTTCCGAACCCTATATCCACGCCAGCCGGATTGGATCATGACAGCTGCATCAATTCGTTCTTGTTTCCACGTTTCGTATTCCTTATCAAAACCCCTAGTCTTACTAGCTATCTGAGCCTCATGCAACTCTCTCTGCGCTTCGTAAGCATTTTCTTTTTTCTCAACAAACTCTCCAACAGCGCTCTGTGGCTGTAAAATATGTCTGCTGAATTCACGTGAACTGTGCTGCATGTTATTAACTTTTGAGTTGTTCACATTTTCCTTCTCGGGTCGCGTTTTTTCAACATTCGATTGGACAGTACAGGAAATGTGCGACTTGTCACTAACTTTTGATTTTAACTCATTCTCCTTCTCCGCCCGTAGTCGTTCTGCTTTGGACTTTACTGCATGAGTACATTCCTTGGCTGTAACACGCCTTTTAATTTCTTTGCGTCTTACGGCTTCTAATTTAACAGATGCAGTACGGGAACGTATAACGTCTTTATCAATCTTACTCTCCGACCCGACTTCTTGTTTTGCATTTGTACTGACGACTCGTTGGTCAGATTTCAAAACAGATGCGTGTTTTCTTTTCAGTTGTTGAATCGACTTTTGTCTATTTACTTTACGTGCTATAAATCCCCTGAGTGACGCCTGTACAAATGACGCTGCCATATTTAATTTAATGTACTTTTCAATTTTACTAACATTTGGATGAACGGGCTCAGTCGAGCCACTGTCTTTCTTTGCGGTATCATTAATCAAAATAGCCATCTCTTTACTTACTTTTAATGAGGGTAAACCTGGCCGTCCCTTGACTGGTCCTAATGAGGTACTGTGTACATGCTTGTGAATACCTGTTTGCCTCGAAGCATTAAAATCTGTGGTATCTGTACAATTACCATTTGCTGAAATAGCAATACCCGATGTGGTTCTATGTCTATGTTCTTCTAAAGCAGTCTGTATTTTAGCAATTGATTTATGTCTCAGTTTGAAATCATCTGTTTCGGACAGAGATCCCATTCTTTCTAACTTCTGACTGCAAACGTCGTACGCTGAACTATTTTCTACCAGTTTAGTGAGTGATATAAATACTTTACGAGTTTGAAAACCAGAAACAGCTGCTTGCAGTTTTGTTGCACTGGAACTAGTTGTGTTCATATTTTCAATGTGTACACGGACATTATGTTCTTGCAACTCTTTAGCTCTTGTTTTAAAACCATTGAAAGCAGTTTGAATCTTACTAATAGCCTTGTTTCTATGATTACGTTTAGCTTTAGTTCGGTATAAATGACCTCTACCACCTGCTTGGATCACCGTAATCTTGTTTTTGTTATTGTGTAAATCTTTAATGGTTTTCATCTGATATACTGATATGGTTCTCATACTGTTGTCAGGCGTCTTTCTTCCTTTCCTTTCACTTACTTGTGCCCGTCGTACGCTGAAAGCTCTGAAAGCTATCTGGATTCTACCAGCAACTTCCTGATTTTTCTTTTCACATAATAAGTATTTTCTATGAAGAAAACTTTTGGCAGCAGCTTGAATAATACAACCTTTGGACCTTACGCTATCTAACTCACTACTTACAAACACTTTTCCCTTCTTTGCCGGCACTGCACACATTAAGACTGGTTCGTACTTTCGAGTGATATATCCATTGAAGATAGATGCTATCTTCGTAGACGCAATTTTCTTTCTTTTTTCATCTTCAACAACTTTTTTTCTACATTTATGACCCTTAAAAGCAGCTTGAATTAAAGTTGCATTCCCCCTGCTAATACTCTTTTCAGAGACAATGACTTCCTGCCTTTCGACATCGTCGCTTTGCTCACCTGACTGAGACTTTTCGTCATTGTTTTCATCATTCACGTGCCCGATTACGTATCCATTCAGAGTTTTTTGACCACTATTTGAAATAGTTTGCGAAAAGGAAGGGTCTGTGGCAGTATGATCGATTTCTGAGACCCACCAATCGCTATTGGGAGCACCAAACTGGTGGGATTCTAAACGCCTAGCCTTTGCACTTCTAAATCTAAATTCGTTTCTCAAGGCTGAAATTGCTCTGTCAACCTGAACTATATCAATTAGCTCCCCGCCACCACTTAACAGCTCTTGAAACTCTTTTCTCATTCTGTATGCCCTAAATGCAGACTGAAGTGACGATATGGCGTAAACATGTTTTTCAATAGTGCTTATTTCTCCTGCTTCATCTTCAATTTCTCTTACACTATCTCCTTCTTTCTCAACCTCACCACTTGCACTTACAGTTTCATATCCTAAACTTTTCTCTCTCTGGTATGAATCAGTTAAATTTGTGTTTTCTGTAATGCCGCTTTCTTGTTCTGAATGTTCTTTCATCGGTTCCTTTTCAATAGTGCGATTGTTAAGCTTACTACCTAGCTCATCATTCTCTCTTCCATAGATTTCAACCGCACTTTTAGGGTCAACTAATTTGGCAAACTCATCTTCATCCTTCAGATTTGTATCAAATGCTTTTAAACGTTTTCTTGAAACATAACCTTTTACACAAGCCTTAATTGTATTTGCAGCTTTAAGTTGCTTTGCCTGTCTAGCTTTCCAGGCATAATACTTTTTTCTTGTATAGAAGCTAAAGAATGCTGCTTGTACTTTACTAACAGCCTCATTTTTTAGTTGATCCGAGTACATTTTTATATGGGTATCCTCCCAATAAGACGTCTCAAAATTTGTAGGTCCCTGAGGAGTGTGCCTACAAAATACTTCGGATTCTCTATTTTGAATCCACGATGACTTTGTAATGTTTCCCTTTTGAATTTGTTTGCTGTTTGAAATGTTTTGCATACCAACTTTCCTTTCCAAATACCCATTAAAAATTGAACGAATTTTCAAAGCGGCTTTGTATTTTGTAAATTCTTCAAACTCTATTTTTTTATTCGTATAACCTTTTATTACTCTCATTTTGTAACTTTCACAAGCAGCTTGGATTTTTGTTGCAGCATTTCTTTTCTCAAGAATCAAAAAATGTATTTTCCTAATATTGTAGCCTCTAAAACAAGCTTGAAGTTTCGAGACAAACTCCTGTTTGCTTCCATCAGTTATACCACATTTACTAAGTTCAGAAGCGACTGAAAAGGAGACAGAATCTGGAAGCTGTACAGCAACCAACTCGTCCCCTTCTCCCAACCTTTCCATTACCTTTGATTTTATTTCTTTCCGAGTTTTGTATCCGCGATAACCTGCTTGAATTCTGGTAGCAGCTAAATCTTGTTTTTCCTTTTCCTCTGTCTGTGATCTTTTCTGGTCAGCTACCTGTTTACGTGTCTGATAGCCTTGAATACCTGCCTGTATTAAAGAAGCAGCTTGAAATTTCTCGACTTCATCCTTCTTTGAAGCATAATCTTTCCTTGTCCTATAGCCTTTATAATTTGCTTGAATTGTTGTTGCTGCTTTCTGTCTTCTTTCGGTATCTAAGTCACTTTCAAGTTTATCATCAGTCATTATATCATTAACTACAGCCCTTGCTTCTCTTCTGGAAGCGTATGCTTTTCTAGTTTTATAACCTTTGTAACCAGCCTGAATTGTAACGGCAGCTTTCTCTTCGTTCATGGATTTCTCTTTTTGGTAGGACTCTTCCTGTCGCTTTGCTTTCATTTCCTTTCTAACTTTATATCCATGATACCCAGCCTGAATTCTAGATGCAGCTTCATGTTGTTTGGAATCGTCTTCTTCTTGAGTATGTTCTTTCTCAGGTTCTTGCTGTTCTGAATCTCTTTCGACTTCTCCACGTTTAGAGAAAGTCTTTCGTGTATTATAGTCTTTTCTAGTTTTATAACCCCTATAACCCGCTTGTATCCTAACCGCAGCGTCTTGTTCATTTTTATTTTTGTCAAAATTTTCCATATCACTAACCTGAGCTTTCCTTGCGTCCATCGCTTTTCTGGTTTGATATCCTCTGACTCCAGCTTGGATTTTTGTCGCTGCCTCTTCTCTCTTCCTTGTTTCTTCGTCCGCGTCAACACTTTCGCGTCGCTCTACTTCCATCTCACGTTCAGCCCTCTTTCTCTGTTCATCTTCCACCATTTGTCTGTGATCCTTTCGAACCTTATAACCTCTCGCACCTGCCTGGATGATTGTGGCAGCCTAGAGAGAACGTTTTAAGGGGATTTGATACACTTGGTAGATTCTCTACCATTTTTCACAAGGGAGACAACCTCTGTTACTTCCTGTTTCATTTTATGCACATCAAGCCCCTTCCGAAAAGGGGTCTTCTAAAAGGAATGAATTTGCTCCCAAAGGGAATAATTTCTTTCCTTTTATGTTAGACAACTTTTAAGAAGGGACGTAAAGCATTTTTGAAAGCTAGAGTTGTCTTCCCTGAAAGCATACCTATTCCCCTTCAATCATAATAAAAAAGCATTGACACATACAAAACAGGGCTGTATTTTCGTTGCAAAAATGTTGTAAACAACATAAAAATGGTTTATTTCAAAAGGAATTTATCAACACTGTAAATATTGAACCCCCTAACAGAACCTACTAAGGTCTCCATAGGCCTCCGAACTTACATTTCATTTTATCTCAACGCATTCTATAAAGATTTCAGATATTTACTATACAGGTTTTAACTTCTTCGATGCAAGAATTAAGTATTTCTAAGAAAATGTAACTGAAATCTTATTCACATCAAATTGGTTGCAAAACTTTTGACCCATTTTCTATAAACCTACCGTAATACAATGAATAGACAGACTTGAACCCCACTAACATGTGCTTTAAATTAACCATATCATGCGAAAAAACAGGGATCTTCTAAACAAGATCGATGGGAATTAAAACGGAATTGAGCCAGCACACGACAAAACCAACAAAGTGGCATTCGTCCAGTCTGATCAGTCTTTGCTATGCGCTCAATGGGTAGCTAAGGACCTAAGCTGTCTTCATGTGGACAGTGAAAATTCTTATCAGACTGGGCAGATGCCCAGGCTGATCTGTCTTCGCTGGGCGCACATGCTATTTTGCAGGTTTTATTGTGCGCTGGCTCAATTGTTAAGCTTTAAAGAAGTACTTGGCTAACTATATGCACGCAAATACTATCCTGATTTTACAACAGATCAGCTCGAATTATTGTTTAAAGGAATGAAACTGAAACATACATGTTGCTACCATGAAAGAGATATAGTTACTATTATTGCCTTAAAATGTACAATATTCAGTACATGTTCGAACAGCATTTGAATATAGATTCTACTTTCTTTATCTCGACTTTGATTTTCTCAAAAAAAACCGCCTATCTCAAAGTGAAAGTCTGGTACCTGTTTTAACATGGAAACCGCCAACAAAATATTGCGGAAAAGAGGAGAAATTGCTCCTAAGGAGCTATTTTTTTTCTTTTCCACAATATTTTCAATATATTCTAACGTAGGAGTCAAATTACATATTTATTTGTGTAATGTGGTTGTTCGATTTATTTTTCCTCAATTCAGCAAATATAATTTGTTGATGTACAGACATATCTCGAAGTATTTAAGGGTCCCTTGGACTTCAAGATAACCGGTAGACGAGGAATGATCTTTAAGAAGTGTTACTGCCCTTTTTCTCTCCTTTCAATTGTAAAGAATAGTATATGTACTTCTTTAATGGTTCAATACCTATATGCTTATACCAAATTTGTTCATGTACATGCACGTAAAGTTAGTGCAATCTTGTTCTGAAACCGTGTACTCGTTAACTACTGCTAAAATATGGATACAAATTGCCAAGGAAATTCTTAAAAATTCCGGGGTTACACCACAAAGCCTTTTTCTTAATTTTATAGACGTCATTTCGATTTATTTACAAAATTCAATGTTGGACGTAAAATTTCTTCTGCAAGAAGGCCTATCGGAATCTGAATTTTATGGTGACTTAGTATGTAAATTCAGAAAAATATATGCTTGCAATGAATTTAGCAGTCAATTTCGTGAAATCATTCTTCGATATATAAAGATTTAATACAACATAAATGTAATACAACAGACTGCATGTATTGTAGTTAACCCAATCACGGTTTATAGCTTTGCTTCCTCTTTGGTTGCAGGCCGGCGGGTCGGGCCTCAGACTCCATGATGGCTCCAGCCTAGAGACTTTAAAATGTCGGTTGGTGCCTGATGCTCTGGCTCTGGTAGGGCCCACCAGTCAAACTGTTGGTTTTCTTTTGCTTCAGCATTTAAGTTATTTTGCTGTTTAGTCTTCATCGTTGTTTTATCTCTGTTTGATTTTTATGCTCTCGGAGATGCTGCACTGATGAGTTCGAAACCCTTCACGCAGACTGAACAAATTCTTGTTTATATCACGGGAGATCTATGGGTGAGGGTTGCGGCAACGTGAAATCAATTTCAGCACCTCAATAAGGTTTTTATTGACCGTTCCATGGCGGTGCTTCTGTTGTGGTTTACTATATCTGCCATTGTATGTCTTTGCATGTATGTCCTGGTATTTTTATTTTATTTTGGACAGCCGTTTGGCCAATTTAAGGAAAGAAACTGTCCTTTTGGCTTTCTGTTTGTAGTGTTTTTATTGTGGTGCCGTTGCCTTTAGGGTATCCTTTCCCTTTACTGTCTTGGATAGAAGGTGTTAGGTAATTGTATGTATTCCTGATCATTGCCTTCCTTTCTGTTTACATTAAGAATCGCACAAAACTTGGACACAGTGCTAAATCAATTTATAATGAAATTGTGAACATATATGGAGATAATATAGTTTCGTATAGGGCAGTTTCCACATGGGCAAAGCAATTCGGTGATGGGAGGGAGCCAAACCTGGGTCGAAGAATCAGTAAAACCATCATAAAACCATCAAAGAAGCAGAAGCGAAAAATTAAAGATCTTCTTAAAACTGATGCAAGATATACCACCAAGGAATTAGCTAACTGGCATCTCATCATCGAAATTGCATTTTATTCTAAAAAAAAAGCAGCAAAAGAAGGCACGTGCTTCTTATGCGAAAATTATTGAAGCTGTATCTGAAATTTGACAAGAAAAGCTTTCTGATATTGTCACGGGTGATGAAAATTGGTTACACGTTTTGGAACCACAGAAAAAAGTCAGTAAAAACTCTGGGCCAGGGAATCTACCAAACGACCTTGTATTGCGAGACTGACAATGAGTGTATGGAAAGTTATGTATGCGGTCTTCTTTACAACTTATTCATCACGAAAACATACCTAATTAATTTTGACCCCCTAAAAACCCCACTTTTATACAGTAAAATTGGGGTTTACAGGGGTATATATTATTATTCTTATTTCTGCTAAAAAACATAGATTGTGGGTACCCACAATCTATGTTTTTAGCAGAAATGTGGAAAATATAAGAATTTTTTATCTGATTTTTTTTCTTTCCCTTTTTGGTTGTAAAATTTTCAATATATTTGAATAGGCATGCTTTCGTAATGTTGGCCTGTAATCCAGGGCCCAGTTGTACAAAACTAACAATGTCGTTAGTTAACGTTGTGTTAAAACTCTGATCATTAAATATGGCATATATATTAATATTTTTGCTGAAAAATGTGAAAAAAAAAATGTGAACAGATTTTGCATTTGCTTTTGAATTAGACATTGCACTTACTATTACTGTTTGATCACTAATGAGCTCGTTAAGCTAACGACGCTTTGAACAACTAGGCCCAGGTTGCGGTCCTAAAGGGTAAAGGCGTTACTCTTTGTTCCACAAAGATAAAGTGTTGAAATAAGGTAAGTTCTGTTTTCAGAAACGCCACCCGAAGAATGAACTTAAGTATGTTAAGCTCCTCCATGATAATGCTCTTTCGCACAAGGCTGCCATTGTCACGAAGTTTCTTGAAGATGAAACAGTATATAACTGCCTTGCCCTATCCACCCTATTCTGCAGACCCGGCCCCACATGACTATTTTCTATTCCCCATGATTAAAATCATCACGAAAACACGACTATATAATTCTGACCCCCTTAATTCCCACTTTTATACAGTAAAACTGGGGTTTACAGGGGTATATATTATTTTTCTTATTTCTGCCCAAAAGCATAGACTGTGATACTCGTTAGAACCGCCTCGGCAAGGCGGTTCTAACGAGTACCCACAATCTATGTTTTTGAGCAGAAATATAAAAAATATCAGAACTTCTTATCTGAAAACTTTCAGTTTTTGGAGGTGAAATTTTCTATACATTTGAATAGGCGTGTTTCGGGCCTCAGACTCTTCGTAAAACTTTAACCAGTGGGTTGGGGCTTGACGATATGTCTTTGGCTTGGCCCGCCGTGATTCAACTATTGGTTTTCATTTACTCTGGCATACAGTAGAATTAGCCATGAGTACTCGTCTTTGTTTATTATAGTGATTAATTTGATTTTTATGTTTTCGCTTTGATGCATTGACTGAGTTGGGAGCCTTTACGCGAAGTTTTATGTAATTCTGTTTTATGTAATTCTGTATTAAGAGTAGCATCGGGAACCAGAGTGAAGTTAGCTATAGCTTTTGGTGGTTTGCTCTACCGACCGTTCTATGGCGGTGGTCCCGGTGTTAGTCTTACTCTTTGTTGCTTTGTGGTTTATTCTACGAGGCGATTTGTTGTATGTCGTTCCGTGTGTCATTTTGTTCTTGTCTTTTTCAGTCCTTTTAGTATTGCGATTACCTCGCTTGGGGAAGAGAGAGCTGCTTTTCGTACGTTTGTTCGGTTTGTGCTTGTTTAGATTTGTCGGTTTTCTCTTCCTCTTGGGGTCTGGGAAGGGCTGCGGTTTGTGATTGTGGCACTCCCTGGACTTTTCCCTTACCTTTTTTTCGTAATGGATACTAGTTGGTAAAACATATGCACGTCGTTTTTTCTGTGGGATCAGCTGTTTTCCAGTGTCTAAAGGGTATATCATAAAACAACTATCAAACGCATTCCAGATATGGATTAAAAGGCTGAAACTTTGCATGAAATCAATGGTGAATATTGTGAAGGAACGAATAAAATCAATCCCTGATTATATTGGTTGTTACTGATTCCGTACCCAAAGGGCACTACTTAAAGATCATCCGTCGTATATATCCGATAACTGACTAAAATCCACATTTTGTTATGAAAATAAAAATTCTGATAACGACCAATTAGCATTTTCGAAATAATTTGAAAATAGCATACCACTCAAGCAAGCTCTAGGAGCAGTGTTGCAAATTACATTACTGTTCAGGTACAGACCCGATAAAATCTAGACAGCTTTTTTTTCGGTTTCTTTCATGTGTTCGTAGCTTTAAAGGGTCCATTTTCTTATAATAATTTTCCTACAAACAGTGCTGTTTAATGCCGACGGGCGACTGTAAAAAGTCTTCCAGTACTTCATACTGATGTTTATACTTTGGAGTCCTTTTGAAAGAATGGGTCCGTTTGAAATAATCTTAAAATAATAATAATAATAATAAAAAAAAAAACCCTACTAGGAGAAATGAGCAGTGTTCCAAATCACATTACATGTACTATTCATGAACATACTCAATAAAATAAAGTCTACTATTCAATACGAAAACACGCCTATTCAAATATATAGAAAATTTCACCTCCAAAAAACTGAAAACTAAAAAACTCTGATATTTTTCATAATTCTGGTCAAAACATAGATCGTGGGTACTCGTTAGAACCGCCTCGGCGAGGCGGTTCTAACGAGTACCCACAATCTATGTTTTTGAGCAGAAATAAGAAAAATAACGTATACCCCTGTAAACTCCAGTTATACTATACAAAAGTGGGGTTTGAGGGGGTCAAAATTATATAAGCATGTTTTCGTGATGTATCGCTTTCTTTAAAGTGTTGTTTTCTCTTAAAGGATCCTTTTTTCTCTGAATGTATTAAGAACCCATTCATTTCCATGAAGACGTCCCTTTGTTTCACTGTCAAGCATGATACGTGCGTATCTATATGACTGCATGCACAGTAATACCATCAACTATAACAAAGCATTCGCGTACACAATATATGCCCAGTAATTTTGCTTTGTTAAACAGAAACAATTCCTAACTCTTGTAACACCTACGGTTGTATAAACACTGTGCAGAACATTTATTTAACTGAAACTGCTTGCAGACAAGGGGCATTCATTATGTAATAACAATAGAGGTGTTGCAAGGTGGTCAGATGTCTGCCTACTTTCAAAACTCATCTTTTAGAGTAACTGTTGTACAGTGCATGTATGAAGACCGTAAAATTTCGCACCGAACTTCGACATAGTGCCAATAGTTTTATGTTTTTAATCCTCGTAGACTACTTAACTCACCGATACCATGTGAAAAATAAAGGGGCACATAAAGCTCTGCTAAGAGCGTAAGAGATGTTGATTATTCTCATTAACCCTCATGAACGGGTCAAACTGACAGTCTGCTATTTTATATCATTCTGTTCTGTATTTTCCGAGGGCCAATTCTTTCAAAGTAGTCTTAAATATATTCATAAAATATGAATACATCTTATAGATGATAAACATATTTATCTCATGACAAATTTATGGCAGATTTAGTTGTTAGAAATCTTGTGCAAAGCAGTCATCAGGCGGCAAAGATTGACGACTCGAACCCTTTCAGTTTATATATTATAGAAACAACACAAATATTTTCCATTGTTGCCCGCTATCTAAAATATAGTCTGCTAATATTAAAATGGATTACATTAATGGACCACTCATGCTACGGCGTATGGACGCTCCCTCCAACACCTACATTTGGGGAATTACTATTAAACTTAATTACAGTTATTTCGATTATTAATTAACTTACCGTTACAGTCAATAATTTAATTACTACAGTGACCTTGCAAGCAAAAAAAAAAAGTTGAAGAAACTGAAAATCATACAGGACACAATAATACCACAACAGATTTTCTACCTCGTTTTCACGTTGCAGTTGTTCTTTTCTGCGTGATTCCCCTCCTGAATGAGGAGTTGAAGCCCTTGGATTGTTTGACACAGATTTATTCAGTGGTGAATTTCTACCATAGTGTCTATCATCACCAAATGACTCGTCACCAAATTCATCTATTCTGTGTATGCCCTGGGTTCAACGAGAGGTTATGTTTAATAAGTTGTTAAGTAAGCTGTTAAATAAGCTTTGGCAGAAAATCAGCAAAGCAATGAAGAAAGTAAGGGATAAGTAAAATTAATAGTGCAAACAGTCGAAAACATTTGTGCAGTCGAACCTCGATAGCTCGTACACCGATGGCTCGTTTACCATGGCCGATAGCTCAAGAAAACAAATATTTAAGGAAATTATCTTATTTGATCAAGAAATTGAACGTTGTGTGTAATTAGAATTGAAATTATCGTCATCTGCAGCCTGACCTAGCGCCTTGATTAACCCTCAGTGACTCTAATTATCCATATCTCGAAAAAAATTCCATGGTCCCAAAGATGTTCAAGCCATTGAAGTTCGACTGAATGTTACACATAAATCATACATTGGTGTATGTAGGGTTCTATAGAGTATTTCAAGAACTGTATGATAGTTTTAATCTTTAGAACTCTCAACAGACAGAGCCAAAAAGCAACACATTTCCGTTCTTGTACGATGTCCTTTACATAAAGAAAGACCTAAAATTTAATTCTCATTCAGGTCATCTCAGCTTGCAATATGAAAGACAATTCAAGCGTATGTTTCCATATAAAAGCAAGAAAATTTATCAAAAGTCTGTTTTATTTGTGCACTGCCATGAGAAAATGTCCTTATCACATATGAACAGTGAAGGCATATAACAGCCTGGGCCCAGTTGTTCAAAGCGTCGTTAGCTTAACGAGCTCGTTAAGGGTCATTTCGTTAACTGTTTTAGCGGATTCAATACACAATATTCTGATATTTTTTGCTGAAAAAAATGTGAGTAGCTTTTGCACTGCAAAGCTAGTCACATTTTTTCAGCAAAAAATTTCTGCATATTTGCGTATCACTGGATGTAACTTTTAACGAATCGTTAACTAACGATATCGTTAGCTTTGAACAACCGGGTCCTGGGCTTCTGAGTATATTGCAGCCAGTGAGAGACTGATCAAACTTTTGGATGCACAGGCTGATCTCTTTCGCTGTTCACAAATGGCATAAAGGATTCTTTTCTCATGTTGCACAGACTGTAGATTAAACCCACCATGACAGTTACCTCGCTGACTGACATGCAACTGTTATTGTGATGTAGGCAAGTGCAAATGGCATTGTGTTTGTGCAATCAGTTAGTAAAGAAGAAACATCTTTTTTTTCTGACACGAAAAACGATATGTGCTACTGTTCCTACAAAGTAGCCAAAGTGAGTGGTTTTGTGTTTTTACTAAGTTATTATATAAACGACTGACCCTACGAGGTCGCACAGTGGCCATAAGAAACTGCTAAATAAGAAACCTGTTGCATCAGTACTATAACGCTTCATTACAGCACGACCCATTCCGGGATTGTCTCAGTAGCAACATGCAGTTTACTAATGGCGAAAAGGGGACGTTACCAGGAGAAAACTTACATAAACTGTATCAGGCCTCCTAGTGGCCCACTTTGAAAAAACAGGTTTTCATATAGGTTCTTCTTACTCAAAATACAGGTTATTTACAGGTTTTTCAATAAAAAATATAGGTTAAAAAAGGTTCCTCCAAACTCGCATAAAGATTTAAAACTGAAGAAAAAACATTTAATGAATTTTTGCACCACAATTGCTACGATAAAATTGATCTGAATTTTACAAAGTCCAAGCGAGGGAGGAAAAAATTTACAATTTCTTGACAGTTTTCATCACTTTTGGGACTAAAAAATAAAAAATGGTAGGGCATTTTGAACAAAAGTTAGGGTTGAGTCACGAGAAGGTTCAAAAAGTGAAAAATATAGGTATTTTCATGAAAATACAGGCTTTTTATAGATTTTATGAACAAAATAAAGGTTTTATAGGTTTGACACAAAATTATAGGTTATTACAGGTTTTACAGGTTTTGCTAGGAGGCCTGCTGTATTTTGGGTTGTTTCATACATGCCTTAAATTCATGCAATAATAATACTGTGGAATCATTGATGGGACAGCGAAGGCCATGATAAGACTGCCAAGATATGCTGCTCATTTGCATATGACATGTCATTTTCTGATGTTCAAGTTCAACAAGCTATTCAGTTTCAACAGTGCTAAAAGTGAAGTGCAAATTTAAAACACAATATGAACCAGAGCACAGCATTTCCTACAAGGTTGGCTGTATATCAAGCAAAGACTCAGATCAGCCTGTGCATACACAGAGACTGACATCACGAAAACATATCTATATAATTTTAACCCCTTAAGCCCCAATTATATATAGTAAATCTGGGGTTTACAGGGGTATAAATTATTTTTCTAATTTCGCCTCAAAAACATAGATTGTGGGTACTTGTTAGAACTGCCTCGCCGAGGCGGTTCTAACGAGCACCCACAATCTATGTTTTGAGCAGAAATATGAAAAATATCAGTTTTTTATCTGAAAATTTTCATTTTTGGAGGTGAAATTTTCTATGCAACTGAATAGGCGTGTTTTCGTAGTGTCAGAATCTTCACTGTCCGCCTGAAGACAATTTTAATCCTTTGAAACACATAGCATTCTCTGTGAAAACTGATCAAACTGCGTGGAGGCGCATGCTAATCTGAGTCTTCTCTAGGTGAACATGCAACAGTGTAGAAAATTATAGCTCCAGGTATGTGGGAATATCACGAAAATATTTTCCTTATTTCTCCACAAAAACATATATTGTGGGTACTCATTAGAAGAATAGGGGCGTTTCTAATGATTACACATAAGATATTTTCGTGGAGAAATAAGAAAAATATCAACAATTTTAGTTGAAAAACACGCCTTGTCTGGAGTGTTGGAAATAGGGTCCCGGCCCATATGGATATGAGGAGCTCTAGTCGTCATGATAAAGGAGTACTATGTGTAATAACTAACAAAGACTTGGTAATATTATAATGTGTAACTCAATACTGTACTTAATATCAAATTCTGATTCCGTCTTTTTCAGTGTGTTAGGAAGCCTATTTAACTTCTTTTAAATGTCCAAAAGCGTTAATCCGATACATTGCCTAAATGTCTACTTGTAAATAATATTTTGTCGGTTAGATTTTTGTCCCCAAGAGGTTATCCATCTCATGAACTGTTCAAGTAAAATATAAATTAATAAATAGATGCTATATTCTACGATTTTATAGGGCTAGGTAACTAGATATATACACCGAAACGTCTTTATAACAATTTTGCTTGGTTCCAAAGCAAAAATCGTGTTAACTAAACAACAGTGTTGTATCCAAATAAAAATTATAGATTACAAATGTATAAAGAAAAATGAATATAAATGACCAAGTTTGTAACAACAGTTTGGCTCCATTAAACAATGTTACATCCAAACCCGTCTTATAACAAGTTTTGGGGCTCATCTTTAAACCATGTTATATCCGAAACCATGCTACAATGAACCGTTATAAAGAGGTTTGTATGTACTTTTATGATCAACACAAACATACAACTACTGCTGTCTTAAACTACTGTTATACAGTATAAAGTTAAAGGGTAAGGAAGCCCAGTGTCAGGAAGGACACAACGAGGGTTGAGCGCAAGACTAGCGTAAGTCAGATGGTTGTTTTTCCCCAAACCTAATCTCCTCACCATGAAGGCATTATGAAGATTACGACATTTCTTTCTGTAAACAATGAAAATTTAGGTGCCATTGCTCATATGAGCAATGGCACCTAAATTTGCATTGTTTACAAAGGGGTCCAAGTTGCCCCTAAACAAGGGTTTCAAAAACATGTTTGAGTTACCATAGTCTTGCGCTCAACCCTCGACAAGGCATGTTAGATGTTTTAAGATTCTACACTTTCGTATCTATCATTAAACCTACCGGAACCATCCTATACTGTTCTGATATTCTAAAGACTTAGCAACATGGCTGCTACTTTCCGTTTACCTATGCCTTGATCCTAAACTGCTCGGAACCACGACGTCTGACCAAAAAGATATATGAATATTGATGCCCGCGGCCTCTGCCTTGGGGCAATGCTAACCCGTTAAATATCACCCAATGCCACTTGGTTAAAACCATCTAGTCATCGATATCCTCAAATTATCGTTTTGCTGCTCTACCAGCTCAAAATATAAATAACACACAGAAAATAATATATCACGAAGCACAACTCTCCTGAGTATCCCACAGGTGAGATGGGAAACAAATAAGAACAGAACAAAAGTTACATGTTATACCACAGATGCATACAACAACAAAGCTTTAAAACTAGCAAGCTCCCTCCCTTTTCAAAACAGAAAACCAAACAGGAAACGATATGAATTGTATTCCTCTGTTAAAAGGTGGAAAATCAACCAAGTGTATAAAGTTCCATTAAATGGATTCCAATAAACATATATTATATAAAGGAGTACATCTGTAGCATACTGACTATATCACTCATGAAACAACTCTTAAATTTAATGGGAAACTGAATGAAGTCAAAGACCCATGAAGTACAGATCATGGTCAAATACTGATAATAAGCTTCAGCTTCCACAGATGCAGCTATGATTCCAGCATCAAGGCCTCAAATCTTACAGTTAAAGCGAAAATGATTAAATAAATAAATCGAACTAGTTAGGTCAAGGTCAAATTCTGGGGCTGGCTGCAATACATATCAATCAAATCGGTTTGTATAGTTTTTGAATATTCAGTTAAGGTCTACCAACACTCATTCACTATCCATTCCATGAATATACTATAACCTATCTTTGAAGACTAGCTAATGAAGTTCCCAAGAACCAATCTAAAAGAAAGATACCTGCGGCGCAGGGACATAGTGCATATGCCAGGACGATAATTCCCAATATCGTCGCTTCTAAAATGGCAATTTCCAAGAAATATGAAAAATAAAGAAAAACATGGAAGATGTCCAGCAATAGTCCTAATCACAGAACATAACCTAACGATGACACCAAAAGGAAGAGCAAACAATCCATGACCGAGAGTACATCAGCCACAAACCAAAGAAAATCAAAACCAAACAGAAAAAAATAGCCCATACCTTACATCTTTGTATTTTGGACATGCAGAACGTTTTTCTGTGCAAAGAGAGAGAGAGAGAGAGAGAGAGAGAGAGAGAGAGAGAGAGAGAGATTATCGCCAGTGCTTGGAAAGTGTGTATGATTGGTATCTAATGCATGACAGATCTGTAGCTTGGCTCAGCTGTCGTGGCTTACTATCCAAGAGTCCGTTTTACGCTCACTCGGGGACTAGACGGTGTGTGGAATGTTGCATAATATATTGCTGCACATGAGCAGACAGCTATTTCCATAATTTTGGTGTGTATTGTGTCCTGAGAAGCCACTTTTAATAGAACATAATTATTTGTTACATAATACTCTACATAATATTTCTCATTATGAAAACACGCCTATTCAAATATACCCACAATGTATGTTTTGAGCAGAAATATGAAAAATATCAGAATTTTTATCTGAAAACTTTCAGTTTTTGATGGAGAAATTTTCAATATATTTGCATATTGCATATTGTGTTTTCGTAATGGTTAGCTCTGGCTGCCAGTGTCTGAAATGCTTACCAAGAGTCCCCATCCTTGTTTTTATCACGGTGCTTTAATTTGATTTACATGTTTTTTTTCTGTGATGATTCACAAATTAAGTTAGAGAGCCTCAAGGGAACCAGAACAATTTTGAATTTTTTCAACATCTGGACCTAGGATGAATATTTACTACCACTAAAATCGATAACCAACACCTCATCCCCCACAAACTCCCTGTAGTATTTACTACTGACCATTCTGTCGGCGGTTCTGGTGTTTTTTTTTTTTTTTTGTTGTTGTTGTTTTTTTTAATTCAACTGTGCTGAGGGATTCAGGGGAGCTTATTGGATGGTAGCTATCCTTCGTCCGTCCGTCATCCGTCAGCATCTTTGACCAGTCTCTTATGGGACTTCGATGACATGAGCTTTTCATGGAAATCCAAAACCTTGGTTGCTATGGCAACCACAAGGTCCCATAGACTTACAATGGGAAAATGCGTGTCTTCAGCATAACTAGTTCAGTTTTGATCGGATATTCCTGAAACTTGCAGATAAGGTGGACATGGATGAAATCTCAGAAGCGTTTGAGGCATATCAGATCATTAGTCAAAGAGTTACGTCCCCTTGATTGCTGAAAAAGTCTCTGTTTGACTTGGTCATTAACGTAACTCATTCAGTTTTGATCGGATCTCCCTGAAACTTGCTGATAAGGAGGACATGAATGACATCTCCAACAAGTTCGAAAACTGGCCAGGTCTGATCAGTAATCTTAGAGCTACGTCTCCTTTATTGCTGAAAAAAGCCTTTATTTAACTTTGTCATCTGCGTAAGTCTTTCAGCTTTTATTGGCTCTTCCTGAAACTTGCAGATAAGGTGGACATGGATAAATTCTCGGATGAGCTGAAACCTGGCCAGATTGGAGCCAATTAATTTTAACATTACATCCCCTTGATTGCTGAAAAACCTCTGTTTGGCTTTGTCATCAACATTACTCATTCAGTTTTGATCTATTCTTCCTGAAACTTGCAGATAAGGTGAATATGGATAATCTCGGAAGAGTTCGAAGCCTGGCCAGATTGTAAAATTTTGTCTTAGTTACATCCCCTGATTGTTGAAAAAAGCCTATATTTGACTTTATCGTCAGCGTTAAACTCATTGAGATCTGATCGGATTATCCTGAAACTTAAAGATAAGATGACAGGGATGGACTCTTGACTGAATTTGTCCAAATCAGGATAGTTATTTTTGAGTTACGTCCCCTTGATTGCTGGAAACATCTATTTTCGATCTTGTAATCAGCATAACTCCTTCAGTTTTGATCAGCTCTTCCTGAACCTTATATACAAGAGCGAGTTGAAACCCGGTGGACAGTTAGACCCTGAGACTGAGGTGATACAGTGTTAATTTTTTTGAAGTTTAAGTACACCACATTTTAATAGAATTATCACTATTTATTACAGATTTTTCAGACATGACTGCTCTTCCAGGTAACTCCTCATACAGTTTTCAATGAATGAGGTTGAAAATTGGTGGACAGTTAAACAATGAGGTGGTACAGCGCATATTGTTTTGCGATTAAAGCACACCAAATTTTCATAGACGCATTACTTTTTAAAGATCCTTCAGATGACTTCACTTCCGGCGAACTCCTCCTACAGTTTACATCTGATCGGGTTAAAACTTGGTGGACAGTTAGACCATGAGGTGGTACAGCGCATATAATTTCGAGGTTACAGTAAACCAACTTTGAGTAATCACTATTTTTTGAGGATTTGCAGACATGAGTTCGTTTCCGGATAACTCTTCCTACAGGACTCATTGAATGAGGTTGGGGAAACTTGGCGGACAGTTAGACTATGAGGTGGCACAGCCCATATTCATTCCAGGTTAGACAGAATAAAATGAAACATACCCTGGATTATATTACCTTAATGTCTGTGACCTATCAAACATACTCGTATACACTGATGTTATCTTTTCATCTGTGATCAGTCCACCTATTTCGTTACACTAGACCACACCATAAGATTTCTACCTGTCCAACATTTCTAAACTAAGACTATACCAACTACAGTTCTAACAGCTCTAATACGTCAGTTAGGGGCACCAGCCAGAGCAGTAGCAAAATAAAACAACATGAAAGTCTAATGACTAATAAAATAATGAAGTATATTGCCTGTCTGATTAGAAGTCTTAATCTGCAGCATCAGTACTTCATAATAAAGGTGTTAACCCTAGTCCTGCTGAACCCGGATATACCCTTCCTTTGCAAACAGTGTAGATCCAGATCAGTCGGCTTCTGATCTGGATCTGCACTGTTTGCCATTAAGTATGTAAATTTATACCAACAATCTAGACCAAGTAATCTGACTGGCTAAAATCTGGAAGTGGGCGTAGCATCTTAATTTATTCAGCATGACAAGGGTTAAAAAGTAAATGGATGCACTTCTAGTGGCAATCATTCTAACCTTAAGATATATGCCTCCCTTCCTCGAAATAAAGAATTTGATCCCTCTCCCAGGAGAAATTCTTTCCTTTAAAAGTGGCTACCTTTGTAAAGGGATTTTTATACCAGAGATGCAACTCTGTCCTGAATGAGTCGTCTTCTTATAACGCTTTCATCCCTGCAGGTCAAACAAATACCGTTGCACACGGCGTGGATCCAGATGAGACAGCTCGTCATGAGCAGTCTCATCAGGATCTACACTGTTTGCCATTCTGTTATGGAGTTTTACTGAATATCCCTATTTGCAGCAATGGCTGTGTCCAAATTCAGAGATGGAAGATTCCATTTCAGAAACTCAGGGGTAGAAGGGTAAAAAGGAAGGCAAAAATATAGACTAGAGTAATTGTTTTCTTTGCTGTGTAAACATTCTCTAAAAGTGTTCAGGATTTTCAAGCAGAACAAAACTATCTATGTGCAATGCATGCAGGTATATTTCTCTAGAGATTATTACTAGGATTTCATAGAAGGTTAGTAATAATGTTTAGTATTAGAGGTTAGTATCCCCTTGACCTGTCAGGGCTCTAGAAATTTGTTATGGCTATAAAATATTGGTATCTTTCACTGTTCTCTATGAAAACTTACATTAGGTAGTCCTATTGTAATCATCCAAGAGGTGGTCACAAGTTAGTTCTCATTAAGAACAAAGAAAGTACAGCATCAGGCAATATAGCTTATCTACAGCCCTGTATTAGAAATTGTGAAGTACTACAAAAATAATCAGGAAAATCATGCAATTTATCTTCCTTGTCTTGTCTTTCATTTCTTCATTTTAGTCATATGAATAATCAATACCCGTATGTGTATATTGTTTTGTGTTTAATTATGTTCTGTAATATATTCATGTCTGTTTTCTGTGCACTCGGCATAACGTAACTTTTAGACTCTATTTGCTAAATAAACACTGCTCTCTATTTCCAGTCTAATCAAAGCTGACCAGTAATATAACATTGTCTATTGTAGAATTTCACAATCAGTTAAAGAACACATACACCTTTCACCTAACACAAATGACCCAACACCTTGTGCAACAAGTTTCCACTAGGTCCTCTAAGACAAAATGGAAACACTTGCTGGATATTGGTTAGGTTTTGAAACAACCGTCTTTGTACAAATGAGAAATCTGTCGTTTGATTCTGTACTTGAAACATTTTTTTTTGTGTAAAATTCACATTAATTCAAAAGAACCCAAAGGGCATAACACAGAAAAGTAAACTTTAATTAGCTCTCTTTGGCATTAAATTTGACGCATGAAGCTTATTTCAGTGGTTATGTGTACAATTATGTTTAACTAAGAAACAATATTGAATCTTTAAATGGACCATATAATGATGAATAAAGCACACTGCAAGATAAAAATAAAATAAATTTCCCTTCTAATGTAACCTTTATAAAGGGCTTCAAATGATATAGCTCAATGTTCCCTTTTTAACATTTAGCACCCTATGAGTAAATTCAGCAGCTGACAAATTAGTGGTATTTTTTTTTCTAATTTTTCTCAGAAAACAGGATTTGACATCTCATGCAAATTGTCTTCTTAGGAAAAATAAGAAAAATATTTCAAAATGTTGCCTGCTGCAATTTTAACCCAGCATGCTAAGTGATAAAATGAGACCGCTCCAGTAGAGGAGACTTTGTTTCCCTTGTAAAGTTATCCCTTCACAAAGGGAGGGATTCTTAAAGGAAAATAATTTATTCATACGGGGAGGGAGGGGGGGGGGGGGGTGACAAATTATTTTCTTTAAGAGTAGCATCTTTGAGGCTGAATACAGATAATTTCAGGACAGGGTGAGCTTGCTTTGAAAAACATCTACTTTAATAGCTTTAAATTTGAATAGTTCAAAGAGGGAACACTACTTGTCTGAAGTCTGAAATCTAATATATTATTTATTTAGAAATGTATCAATGCTTTTCATATTTATGATTTCAATACCAGTTCTCTCTCTTTTATTGCATTCGTTCTCATTCTCGCACACAAAGAAATTTGAAGTCGGTTCGGATGTAAAACTTTTATTACAACCAATGTACATAGGAAGGGAATTAACAATACAGGAGCCAACAACATTTCTAACATGTTAATGTAAGTGAAAAAATTAGCCTTTAACGGAAGGACAGGTGAAGGCCATTAAGCCCAAATGATAAAATTACATCAACCTAGAACATGTAAGTTGTAATACAATAGGTAGGTCCCTGTTTACTAATTTGCATAATTTTCCTGACAAGAAAGGAAGCAGTGTTAGTGAGCAGCAATAAGAAGTAGTTGGTATACATATAAACATGCTAAGTAAAGAAACAATTAGATGTATTACAAGTCACAGTCACTACACTGTGACCATTAGCATAAACAAAAAAATGTAGAGTTGTGCACATTGTAATAGTCTTATATCTGTTTAACCATATAGAATAAATTAGCTAAATTTGCCCTGACACATTTTGAACTGGTTGTGTGGCTTAAGTAATGTTTATCCATATAATAGTGTTAATTTCTATGTTGCATTAAAGTAAACAATACCAAAAGATAATTTGGTGTAGAGTCTCATACAAGAATGAACCATAAAATGTTTGAATTCTCTTTTAATGTGTACAAATTAAATCCATGTTCAAATGAGCATTCCAATACTGAATTACAATGAGGAGAAAGCAAGATTCTGCTAATTTAATGGAACAGAATTTCAACAGTGCACAACTCTGGATTGTCATACCATATACACCATATATATTCCGACACTTAGACTCCTTAACCCTTAAACTGCCAATCACAACAACTGTTATCTGCCTTGTCATCTGCTTGTGATTTTAAAGTCATTTCTGCAAACAGTGTGGACCCAGATCAGACTGCTCCTCTAGGAGCAGTCTGATCTGAGTCAACACTGTTTGCCTGTATGCAAGAATAGGTTTGAAAAGTTTGCAAAAATATTCAGCAGACAACATAAACAGACATTTTCAGATGCAGGTTTTCTTGGCATTTTATGGGTTAAGCTATTGTCCATAAATTTGAACGTTCATTTTACTACCTGTTGATGCGTCCAAAACTGTGAATTATTGACAAACATGTAGAACCTGATCAGATGATGTTTTCTGCGGCATCTGATCTGGGCCTACACTATTTGTTCCGGCCTGTCTGTCCAAATGCTTAGAGATGTTATGGTAATTTACATGTCAGGGACACTATAACTAATAGCAGCATGCAAACGATCAGAATTGAACCCAGGACCACAAAATTGCAAAACCATTTAAAAAATGTAACTAATAGTATGTTATACCACATGCCAAAATAATATCTTTACATATCTAATACATCAAATAATAAACCATGCTTTCATAAAAGAACAAATGAAGTTTTTTTGACTGATTATAAATTCTATTTCAATTTATAACAATGTTATAAATATATTAATTTTCTGCTTTTATACTTGTTATCATAGACTTCAGTGTTATCAGAATGGTATAACCAACATACTAGAGACATTTTCTGTGTGCAGGGAATAAAACAATCAAACATACAAGGAAATATTTTACAAATAATCTAGACTATGACACCGTAACCCATGTTGATGACACATAACTAAAGTGTTTTTGAAAACTGCCTGTTTAACAGTAATATTTGGTTTCAATACTGTGTCCCACCAACAAAGTGATTCAATGATTCAAAGATTCCAATGATGTGAAAAATGCCATATTTACCCTAAATATTCAGACACATTAACCCCTTACTATGCTAAAATTTGAATAAGTATATTTCCCTATCTATTAACCCTTGTCCTGCTGAATAAATCACACCAACTTCAAATTTTCAGCTAATTAGATTACTTGATCCAGATTATTGATACAAACTCACATAATGACAAACAGTGCAGATCCAGATCAGATGGCTTCTTCAGAAGCCAACAGATCTGGATCTACACTGTTTGTAAAGGCAGGGCATATCCGGTTTCAACAGGACCAGAGTTAATCTGTCTAAAATGCTGGATGAGTGTGAAATAGTATAGAACCAGACAAGATGCTGCAGAATGCAATATCTGTTCTGGATCAACAATGTTTGCTCAGGCCTGTCGGTCAAAATGCTTAGGGTAAATACTCTATTGCAAACACAGAGTTTATAATTTGTGATATTTCTAGAAACAAGTACATTGTAAAAACTATTATTGAGTTTTGGCTGATGTTGGTTCATTTCCTAAATCCCCTGCAGAATTGGCACCAGGACTCTGATTTCCGCTTTTGTTCTAAAATGAAAATAAATGATCATTTCAATGTATTAAAACTTTGTGAACAGCATTAACAGCTGTCATGAATTATCACCCATTGCTTGTTTCTTTTTTGGTAATTAAATAAGCTGCCCCATGAGATACAACCGTAACCATATCAATTTTAATGTGCGTTCGAGCCACATATGATTAGTGAAGCTCCAGATGAGCCAGAGTAACTGCCCAATGATTTTGTAAGAGTACAGTGAAAACCCTGACTAGACTGCACAGATATGCAGGCCGACCTGGGTCTTCGCATGTTTGCATATGCACTAAAGTATCATTGCAAATGATGTATTTAATTATTTCAGCAATATTCAAATGTTTGTTGTTGTTGTTTGTTTTTTGTTACAACCACACTAAAATACAACAAATAAACTTCATTAAATATATGCTTGTTTCTGTATTTAAAATGTTATGCTAAAGAAAAAAAAATAGTTACATTTGGTACCTGCGACCCCCTCCCCCATATTCCTCTTTAGGCGGGTAAACTCAGGACACAGTTTATATGATGCTATTCCCATAATGCTATCCTTTATGAACATTCAACTGACTTTACTTAGCCATCAAATTATCCAATTCTATATCTTGTAATATACAATTCAAAAAAACTTTCTTATTATCAGACCAATTCTACATATTGAGTGTTTTTCTTCTCATGAGAAAGCAGTCATTTTATCAAATTCTGTACTATTTGTACTACTTGAAATATTAGTCAACTAAACAGATCCTGTTCTTTCTTTTAACAAATATTTTATGAAATTCTACCTATTGCTTTTTTCAATAATTTCTAAAACATTATAGCTCTCATTTTGAGCCAAATGCTGTATTTCTTTAATAATTCAATATTACCAAACTGGCAAAATCTGTAACTCCTTTACAAATACGTAAATATATCATATCATTTTATCATTCAAAAATAACTTCCTATTCAAAACTGTAATTTGAAAACTAGAATCTGAAACTCATAGTTACAGAAATAGGAATTTTGCAAATAGGACTTTTGCAAATGAAAATTATATAGATAATTTGCAAATGATAGTTATCAAAGTAACAAAAACTATTATCTGAAAGACAAGTCATTCTGGTGTCAAATCAAATTCTATATTAAATTAATTTCTTACTTTAATGCAATTGATAATTAATACTAAGATCAGACTCATTTTTGGAGCTAGAAGGAAAAACCAAAAATGTCCTTTTACTTATCCTGAAAACATATAGCCCATAGGTACTAAAACTGTTGGGATGTGACTGTCTTGAAAACAGCTGAAAATGCACTGTTACATGTCTCTGTCTAATTAGGTAGAATAAACAGAAATATTTCTACTCACATCATCTTGATTTCTTTCCTGTAAAAAACAAAACAAGATCAATTTGAATAATACAGGAAAATAAAATCAAGTTCAAGGGAAAAGATAAAACCCAAAAAACAAAACATATCAATTCATAAAATGTGACTTACCAACAAAGCAAAAAAAAAAAAAACTAAAAAAAAAAACTAAAACTACAGATACATGTAATATAAGTGAATTTTATAAATTTAAAAATCAGAATGATAAAATCTTTATGTATGACTAATTGAAAAATAAAGAACCTTAAGCACATATTTATAATATAAGCTCTTTTTTCCAGCAAACAGCTGTTATCTCAGTATTACAAACAACGGTTGATCGAATATAAAGGCACCGGAAATAAAAACATCATTTCTTATCAAAATCCTTTATTATCACCTACAAGTTTATTCAAGAGGTGCAGAATATATGTAATGCATTTAAATCAATTGATACAAATTCAAATATCAAAAGGTCTTAAGCAGCCAATGCGGTGCTAAATAATTGCTTGAAATTATCTAGTAATGTTTTTACCATATACAGATAGATAGTGTTATATATACTTTCAGTAACATTTTTTTTAGATAAGAGGGGTACCCAGATATTTTTCTTATTTCTTCATGAAAATATATTTTCTCAGTACTCACTGAAAGTGTCTAATGTATTTTAGAGAAATTAGAAATCTATGCATACTTTTGGGTTGAACAAGCACCACAACACATCAAACAAAACAGGGGTACAAAATAGGTTCTGCTGGTTTATTTTACAACAATGCTCTAGATAAAAAGGGTATTTAGGTAATATATTCCTTCACAAAAACATTTTATGAGTTGTCACTGGAATTACTTCCCTGAGGTTATTTCAATGAGCACCTGCAACATATGTTTTCACAAAGACATTTAAAAATATCATTGGGTTTTTATTAAAATATGCATCTTATCTAAATCTACATTCTGTAGGTAAACAGTGAAAGCTAAGAATGATTTTGAAGAAGTAAAGCTGGTATGAGACTTCACTGGTCCAACAGGCAAGAAACGCCTATTTGCTTGATGCCATACAAAGGAAAACTTCCAAGGAAATATAGTTCTATGTTGTCCAGTGCTTCTATTTGCAAAAACAAAAATACTTCAACCACCAAATATTTGGATCTTTCAATGAAAAGATGAAATATAGTTTTGAAAGCAGGTTTCTTTATAAACAATATAAATATAGCTGAAATTTTATGTAACCCTGATTCATGTCATAAACTATTTATAATTAAATAAAATGTTATTCAAAGCTAACATATGCAAAAGAAAATCACACAATGGACACACAAGCCACAAAATAAGCTAACAAACACTTAACCATTTGGTAACTTGGCAGCCTGACTTTGAAATATGACTGTACATATTAAGAACGGTCTGTTATAAATAAAAGTGCAACCCATCACCAGTAAGTTCTATGTTTCCATCACCACTTAATCAGTGAGTTATAGGGGCAATCCCCACAACACTTGACAGTCCAAACCTATTGTAAAAAGATTTAAAAGAGCCAGCACACCACAAAACCTATAAAAGTTGTGGGACCAGTGAATAAATGGTTCATCCGTACAGTCTGATCAGTCTTTTCTGATCACATATGCCTTCTACAGACGCTGGACTATCCAAAGAAGAATAAATGAGAAATCTTTACAGCCTGATCTGAGTCTTTGCTGGTCACACAGGTCCTAATGTAGGTTTTGTCATGTGCTGGCTTATATAAAGTAAGTATCTAATTATTCGATTTTACATTTTCTTGGAAAAAGATTTGAGAATGTCATTGAATGTTCTAAACCCATCACCAAGTGTTATTCTTTCTTTCACAGGGAATTTAGTAAAACAGGATACAGATCAATACAATGGACTCCAAACAGTTACTATAAACCAACTTTCATAACTTACTTCAGGGAGCAAGTTTGTCAAAGGTAAGTAAAATGTATAGCAATGGGAGACAAATGTGTTCCGTTGGTTTTGACATAACCAAAATAAAACTGCTAGAATGCAAGAAATATCAACAAAAGCGGTGAATTATCATAATTACCCTAAGTATCATGACGGACAGTCTTGTGCAAACAGACCTCGAGGTTATAAAACTTTTTTCATGATCGACTCAGCTGAGCATGAAATTTGTCCTGCTAATAAATCTCAAATTACTAACAACTGCAAATTCTTTTTTGCTCAACATAGCTGAGCATGAAAATTTCTCTGCTAATAAATATGAAAATGCCAACTATTTTTGGCATTTTCATATTTAACGAGAAAATTTCATGCTCAGCTGAGTTGAGCATGAAAAAAGTTTGAGTTCTTGTTTATCAACACATCAACCCTGGGTCACTGCTTGTAATTTCTCAGCGTAAGGAAGAAAAGAAACAGGAGAGCTAACAGATGAGAGAAAAGAGAGAAATAGTGGAAGATTGTGGAAACAGCAAATGACAGTGCAAAAATAGAAGAAATACTATTATGTTTCCTTCCCTCACCTGCTGCAAGTATAGTATGCCTATTTCACCACCCTGCCAGCCACACTGAGCAAAGCACGCAGACACAGATCAGCCTATGCAGAATGTGGTGTCTGGTTTGGGTTTATTCTGCCATTCACATAGAAGTTATAGATGCATCAAAAGGTAGTGAAATTGACCTTTTCAAACTTTACAATGGTAAGGACTTGAAATGTCCCAATAGTTAGAATAAAAATGATAATGCCCAATCAAAGTGTTGGTTCACATAAGATATCACAGAATGTGGTGTCTGATCAGTGTCTACACTGTTTGACACTTATCTAGCATTTTTCAGACACACCAGCAGGAAGGAAAATGGAATTGTTAAAAAGTTTTGGACAGGGTAACTAGTTTAGGTATCCGAAATACTTAGGGTAAATATGGTAGTCATATTATGAAAGAAAGTTGGTTTATAAAGTATTAGCTATCCAAGGTCAGATTATAAGCTATCCAAGGTCAGAGTCAGACTGTTATACAATACACTCTATTACTACCTCATCTCTAGTCTTATTTGGTGGTGTATTTGCCTGACTTCCAATTGACCGTTTATCGGGTGATACCGTGGATATTGGAGCATGATTCTGAATATCATTCTCCCCATTCGACTTCAAATGTTCTGGAGTAGCTTCCCTGTCCAAATCATTGGTAGTCTGACCTTTATCATTGTCAACAACCAAATCTTTACTTTCATCTGTAGTTTGATCAAACTGACTATCTTGAATGTCTTTTTCCCCACTTGACTTCAAATGTTCTGGTGTAGGTTCCCTGTCCCAATCATCAGTAGTCTGACCTTTATTATTGTCATTAACCAGAATCTTATTTTCATCTTTAGTGTCATCAAACTTAATACTTGCGTCAGTGTCCTGATCTCGAATACTTTTTACCCTTTCAAACTCATTTTCTTCATTTTCACCCTTTTCATCAAATCCTACTCTTGGTGAGGTCTCAGCTACCCTATATGTAAGACCTTCTGATTCATCAACTTCTTTATTTTTAACATTAGTGTTTACCTCTTGTTTTGCATATGTTCCTTTCTCAATCTGTTTTTGTTCTACAGATGGCTGCTTGTTAAGCTCTGTGCCGGCAGGGATTGGGGTACCTTTCTCAGTTTTTATGCGTTCCTACAGTGCCAAAGCAGAAAGTGCAAAAATAATAATATCTAGTGCATCAAGCCTAGCATTCAGTGCATGAGTATTATTTGTAACAAATTGATGTATTCCTCACTAAAGAGCAGCAAATGGGCAATATGAATACGTTTTCAGTACCCTACACACTACATGTATTTCACTACACCAAAATAACTTAGATCGCATCACGTAAACATGCCTATTTAATTTTGACCCCATTAAACCCCACTTTTATATAGTAAAACTGGGATTTTCAGGGGTGTATATTATTTTTCTTATTTCTGCTCAAAAACTTAGATTGTAGGCACTCGTTAGAACCGCCTCAGCGATGATAAATATTAGAGTTTTTCATCTGAAAATTTTCAGTTTTTGGAGGTGAAATTTTATATATATTTGAATAGGCATGTCTTCGTAATAGTAACTAATCAACTCAACAAATAAAATAAAAAATAACTGAAAAACTGCAGGTAATTTGTGACAATACCCAATAGCAAAATTATACCCAGCCCAGGATACAAACTCAGGAAGTAAGGCAAAGCAGAGCAAACTCATCTATTTATAGGCATCCTGTTTTCAAGAGTTGCTCCCCCTGAAAGTGTATCTACTCCCTTTCAGATCTCAAAATAAGGCCAAGCAGCAATAAATTTAACCCTTAAACTGCCAATCACAACAATTGTCCTCTGCTTTGTCATCTGCTTGTGATTTTAAAAGTCGTTTTTGAAAACATTGTGGACCCAGATCAGACTGCTCCTCTAGGAGCAGTCTGATCAGGGTCCACACTGTTTGCCTCTATGCAAAAATAGATTTGAAAAGTTTGCAAGAATATTCATCTATTTATAGGCATCCTCTTTTCAAGAGTTGCTCCCCCTGAAAGTGTATCTACTCCCTTTCAGATCTTAAAATATGGCCAAGTAGCAATAAATTTAACCCTTAAACTGCCAATCACAACAATTGTCCTCTGCTTTGTCATCTGCTTGTGATTTTAAAAGTCATTTTTGCAAACAGTGTGGACCCAGATCAGACTGCTCCTCTAGGAGCAGTCTGATCAGGGTCCACACTGTTTGCCTGTATGCAAAAATATATTTGAAAAATTTGCAAGAATATTCAGCAGACAACATAAACAGACGGCATTTTCAGATGCATGTTTTCTTGGCATTTTAAGGGTTAATGCCACATGAGCAATACTTCAAAGTTTTTTTGGTATAAGGGTGATCCTTTCCCAATGACAAAATATTAGGGTATAAAGAAGCATGTTGGAAAATACTCTTGGGCTGTACTCTGTTAGCAGAAAAAGGCATTTCCTTGCAAAGCATTTCTTGCAAGGCACTTGCAAAGTAATGTAAATGGAAAAAGCCAAAGATATGAACAGTTTAGAGATATATAAAACCTTGTAGTTTAATGATAATATCTAGATAGGTATTTTATAGCTAACACTGAGGAATGAAATCAACACTGTTACCATGAAAAGCAATGATGAAACACAAATACATTTACAGTGACGTAATAACAGTTGTTTACTTAATCAGTGCATATGACAAGTAAACTTTTGTTACCAATATCTTCAAATATACAATGTACTATGTATTTGTTAAACCCTGCAATGCTGAATAGATCAAGATGCCATGCTCACTTCTAATTTTCAGCCAGTCAGATTACTTGATCCAGGTTATACTACTTAATGACAAACAGTGTAGATCCAGATCAGTTGGCTTCAGAAGCCAGTGATCCACACTGTTTGCAATTCAGGGTATATCTGGGCTCAGCTGGACCAGGGTTAATTCTATGCACATTTTCCCATGTACTGTGAGAATAATTCTGTGAACTTTAGAAGTTACCCTATTTCCTAAACATGTATTGAGCTATACCTGGAATCACTGGGTTTCTGATATGGGAGATAATAGTTCGTCAAAAATGAACTTATCAGATGCAGATGCTGATGGTTTATCCATATTTATCCATTTGTCTTTGTCTTATTTTAAAAGCTATTTGTGTTTCACCATGTTTTCTATGCAAATATAACATGCAAACTAAACAAGTTTGATTTTAATCAAATAAAAACAAAAAAAAAAAAAATGAAAAGCAAGGAATTCTACTCTTAAAAAAGCAAGCCATTCTAAACTAGCATGCCTTAACTTTAAGCATGCTGAATTTAAATGTCAGCACACTACATACTGAAGTATTGTTTTTACCCGAAGTGTTTGGACAGACAGGAATAGGAAACAGTGTGGACCTGGATTGAGGTCAACCCTATCTAACACGTGTCTATCTGATTTTAACACATCAACAGGTAATAAAAAGGATTTGTGACTGTGGCATTTCCTGGGTATCTTCACTTATATTTTTATTCAAATTACTGAGTTAAAGTGTCTAAATATTTAAGATAAATACAGTATAATTTTCCAACTATCTCTCAAAAGAATGCCAATATTTCAGTTAAAACACTTTAACCCATTTATGCTTAGTCTCGCCAGGTGAATTTGGCTATGTGTAGACACAGATCAAATTATGCAGTACAACTCTGATTAAGGTCTGCACAGTTCTGTTTGACATTAAAATGCACAGAAATCCACTGTATTATGAAACACCCTTCAAATGCTACACTGTACATTCCAACATCATAGATTGTAGAATGCACTGGGCAATCATGGGTTAACCTTAGAAAATGCCTTAAGATGAAAGGAAAACACATTAAAAGAGTGAACACTCTATGTGGATTATTTTGCCTTCCTTTTCTAACAGACCCACTCGCGCAGACAAAATTACTGAGAATCCCTTTTAGGAATCTGGAACTATTTCCTTTAAGATTAGACCCCTTTGAAAAAGGAGGCAACCCCTTTCCAGTCTGTGATCTCCCTTGAAAGTGTATCCATTCTGCATAATTCTTTTTGCACAGGAGATACAGTTAAAAGTTAATTGCATTAGGGATGCTTCAGATCTAAGTAAAATACTTGGAGAAACCTCTGAAGCAGTGAATACATGCAGAGATATAATGCTTAAAATGCAAAAAGAAGCATAATATTTGTAGTATAGCAACTGTGTAATTAATTTTAAAAGCATAAAAATGCTGACAACACTCTATATAAGTAGTGTTGTTAATGCTGACTGCATAATATACAATGTACTGTTAGTAATGGTGAACGCTTCATGTATCTATGATAACTGCTGACAACAAGAATGATGACAGCAATATATATGAAGTATATGTATAATTCAATGAATGTTTACTGACCATGACAGCATGGGATTCCCAATTTTTGCACTGAAATATCAGTGTTCCCTGTATGACCTAATGTCAGTAAACATTTATCTGTTTATACTGTAATTTTATTTTAATGCTGACAGTGTTATGTATGGAGTAATGCATGTAACTGTATACTTATTTCAACAGAACAAAATGTGAAGTCATAATGTTGTCACGAAGTACTACAATTACCATATTCTACCTAATTACCACACTGTGCACTTAAGTTTTTCCAAATTATTGAAAAAAAACTGGCTGTAAAATATTTTCCTAATAAGGGCACACTTTAATGGAATATGAGCAGAGAACTTCCTGAGGGGCATATTTAATGATGCTTGTGTGATATGTGTTCTGATTTTCTTTATACAAGCATATATTGTTTGCACTTATTTGAATATCTTGACCAGTTTATAAAAGCATATGTTGTGGGTACTCCTCTGAATTGCCTCAACAAGTTGAGGCAATTCAGAGGAGTACCCACAACATACGCTATAATAAAGAAGTAGATAATACTACACAGGCTGCAATCTAAAGCCTACAAAACTGCTTGACTGTGCTCTTGCAGGGGAATGTATGGTAATTAGGTCGAATACGATATGTACAAATGCTGACAGTATAATTTATAAATATTGGCAGCTTATGCTCCAAAGGTTCATTTTCACATGATGTAGCTTCTTTGTTTTTTGAAGATTAAAAATGGAAATGTGTTTTTATCACAAAATTACCACCTGGAACTAAACCACAACAATCCACAATATGGTCGCATTTGAAAACCTCTTTGAGGCAACAAATGGAGTCACAACATGATAAAATGTTACAGATACCAGGCAAGGTATGTTTTTCAACCAAAAAGTATATGTATTTTTTTTTATTTCTCCCCCCACCCACCCAAAATTATTTTGTAGGTACTCATTAGAAGTGCCTCCCTTAGGTGCTTCTTATAGGTACATACATCATATTTTGGGATTTTGGGATAATTTACTTATCTGGAGCTATGATACACACTAGGAAAGATGAAGATCAAATTGTGTATCTGCTCAGTCTGATTAGAGACTTTGCCAGGTTTGTTGTGGATAGACAAGTACCCGCAAAAACAGCAAAAGCTCTGATTAGACTATGGATCTGATAGCTGATCTGGGATGTTGCAGGGCTAACATCTTAACCATTCCCTTGCTGAACTTGACATGCCCTGTTTTAGCAAACAGTGTAGATCCAGATCAGTTGGCTTCTGAAGAAGCCAACTGATCTGGATCTGCACTGTTTGTCATTAAATATGTGAATATCTATCAAAAACCCAGATCAAGTAATCTGATTGGCTGGAAATCAGAAGTGGGTGTGGCATCTTAATTTATTCAGCAAGGCAAGGGTTAAGATATATCTTTTCACACTGTGATTCAATTTATAGCATTTATAGTATTTACCAGAATATGATATTCATATGAAAACAGTGCAGACCCAGAGCAAAATTATCACATTTTTTGCATATCACCAAGTAGGCAAATGAATATGCTAAAATTTTATGATGAGTACAGATGGAATTACCATTCTCTGAATATTAAAGATAATTAAGCCAATGAATAATTTCACAAGGCCGTTCAGCTGTGATGAATACATTAATATAATGGTGTAATGTCATAGCTCCAGATAAAAAATTTGCATAATTCTACATAAAAGCATATGTTGTGGGTACTCATTAGAAGCACCTCGCAGAGGTGCTTCTAATGAATACCCACAACATATGTTTTCATGCAGAAATAAGCAAATTATCAATCCTTTTTGTTTAAAAAAAAAAACTTCTATTCTACAGATGTATGATTGTGCATTATATAATGATAGGAGGAACTATTGACACAAACATCAAAGGGAAGCAATATTTCAGAGGTTAATCAGGAGTGAAGAACAAAGGTTATTATATGAGCCATATCAAATGGAAACGAGTTCTCGAGCATGTATTGTGCAAAGGCCTAGATCAGAACTGTGCAACTCCTGCATTTTGGAACATAGCACATGACAAGGCACTATATCTTTGGAGCATACCACTAGAAAAGGCACTATGTCAGACTGTGCAACTCCTGCTCTGTGGTATATAGCACTATACAAGACATGTTTCTCAACAAGAAATATTGATATTTTTTTCTGATTTCTCCATCAAAGTATATGTTGTAGGTACTCATTAGAAGCACCATGCTGAGACACCTCTAATGAGTACCCACAATATGTTTCATGTAGAAATAAGAAACATGTAGGTTTTTTAAAACCTCAATGGCTCAAACATTTTTGGGACCATGGAAATTTATTTGAGACATGGGTAGTTTGAGGTACTGAGGGTTAATTATTGTGCCAGATCAGATAATGACAAACAGTGCAGATCTAGATCAGTTGGATTCTGAGGCCAACTGATCAGCTGGCTTCTGAGGCCAACTGATCAGCTGGCTTCTGAGGCCAACTGATCAGCTGGCTTCTGAAGCCAACTGATCTGGATCTACACTGTTTGCTAAGACAGGACATGTCTTGTTCAGCAAGAGAAGGGTTAACAAGAGCTATATTTTCAGGCAGACTAACTGTGTATGCTCAAGGATATACTTTTTACCTGATATGACTCGTATAGAAATATGGGTAAATGGGGAAAACACAAAAGAATTAGAAGAAAAAAGTGTTTTTTAAATGTAAAACAAGAATCCCAAAGGTCTTAGTTCAATCGATTTTAGATAAAATTTAAAATGATGTGCAATACAAGAAAGTGGTCCTTATACCATATGGTGACAAATAAAAACCCTTGGCGCAGTCTGATCAGGCCTTTGCTCTTACCGTTAGAATCAGTGGATACTGCAGAAATTATCAACAAAGAGCCCTGAGCAGATTGCTGAGATGCAAAGATTTGCAAGTTTATCTGGGCCACTGCTGGTGGATTATGGCATTGTTGTCAAAGGAGTCATCAAGGAGGAGTATTTGGTGATAACTCTAGGATAATTTTGCTTATTTCTCCATGAAAACATATGTTGTGGGTACTCGTTAGAAGTGCCTCACTGAGGCACTTCTAATGAGTACCCACAACATATGTTTTTATGGAGAACTGGAGAAAAATATCCCAGAATTATCAGCAAAACTTGTCCTTAACAATTCCTCTGGTTACATAAAGGGAACGAGAAAACTAAAAGAACGGCAATGCATGCTTATTGCCGTTAGAAGTTTTAGATTATGAACACACAGGACTCCAAATAACCTGTTATTCCAGATGTCAAATTAAATACTATCATATTTTTTCTCCACAAAAACATATATTCTGGACATATCTTCGTCAGAATTGTCCTTCAAGGTAATGTGATACATAAATGGATAATTTTTAATCATCTTGTACTGCTCAAAATAACAGGGAGGTATTCAGAAAAGTATTTTTTCTTTTTTCTCCATAAAATATAATGGACACTCATAAGAAGTGCCCCAGTAGAGCATTTTTAATGCTTAACCATTACATATATTTTCATTATTGTTTGTGTTGAGGGTTTACGGCCCAGTCAACCCAATGGGGTCATGTCGAGCGTGGTCAGTTTACCTAACCACAGGTTTACTGGGCAGGCTTAGTCCTCTAAGCGGTTAACCAGTACTGTGCACATTCTTTCGCCAGAAACTGACAATTGCCCTTCTTGAATCAGCGGAAGGGAGAGAATGACCGTAGAAAATATTTCATGATCAATCTCCACAAAAGAATGTTGCCGATCTTGGTGGGGGATGAACCTGCAACCTCCTGGTCTCCAGTCAGATGGCACATCCAACTGAGCCACCGAGGACTAGGGTTAAGAAACAAGCAAAATATCAAGACTGTTTGCAATATGTTTTTGCTTTAAAAGGCACCTAATCCATAGCCATGATTTGTTATTTCTGCACCAAAACATACCTGGAGGGTACTCATCAGATAAAGCCTCAAAACCCGAGTCCAGTGGGTCATTACGAAAACATGCCTATTCAAATATATTGAAAATTTCACCACCAAAATCTGAAAGTTTTCAGATAAAAATTCTGATATTTTTCATATTTCTGCTAAAAATATAGATTTCGGGTATTTGTCAGAACCTCATCGAGGCTGTTCTGACGAGTAACCACAATATATGTTTTTGAGCAGAAATAAGAAACATAATGTATACCCCTGTAAACCCTAGTTTTACTATATAAAAGTGGGGTTTAAGGGGGTAAAAATTATATAGGTAAGTTATTGTGATGACCCACAAGATATGTTCTGGTAAAACAATGATCTCCTGAATACCCTCTTACCTGGAACTATGAGAATTACATTACGAAAACACACCTATTCAAATATATTGAAAATTTCACCACCAAAAACTGAAAATTTTCAGATAAAAATTCCAATATTTTTTCTACATTTCTGCTCAAAACATAGATTGTGGGTACTCATTAGAACTGCCTCACTGAGGCAGTTCTAATGAGGGTACTCATTAGAACTGCCTCACTGAGGCAGTTCTAATGAGTACCCACAATCTAAGCTTTTGAGCAGAAATAAGAAAAATAATGTATACCCCTGTAAACCCAAGATTTACTATATAAAAGTGGGGTTTAAGGGGGTGAAAATTATATAGGTATGTTTTCGTGATGCCTCAGCAGGAAATTTCTAATCAGACCCCTGCATATATCAGGCACTCCAAATTCAAATCAATCCTATGATATATGCAATCACCATTCCAAATGCATTTGAACAGCCTGATCAAATTCCATGCTGTTTGTTAGCAGAACCTTTCATGTCCATACATTCTTTTAGTGCTCAGCAACAACTCTGATCAGACTGTGCAGATGTGCAAGCTGATCTGAGTCTGTGCTGGTTGCGTATCTCATATGGATGTTTCTTTTGGAAGGGTTTCATGTGTTTTTGCGGAGAAATAATGGGTTTTAGAATACTCATGTTATTCGGAGCTCTAGGGAGACGGTTACAACAGGGGGACACCACAATACTTTGTAAACATGGAGGCATGCACACTATTAGTTTGAGGTCAAAGATCATAATGAGTCAAGGTCAAACAAAGCGGTGACATTTAACCCAAACAATGTTTCTGAGGACATTTAGTACAAACTAATAGTTACATATTACATAGGGATAATTTATCCAGCCACATTATGTTAACCCTTCTCTTGCTGAACATGACATGACCTGTCTTAGCAAACAGTGTAGATCCAGATCAGTTGGCTTCTTCAGAAGCCAACTGATCTGGATCTACACTGTTTGCCATTAAGTATGTGAATTTGTCTCAAAAACCTGGATCAAGTATTCTGATTGGCTGAAAATTGGAAGTGGGTGTGGCATTTTAATTTATTCAGCATGACAACGGTTAAAAGTAGTGCTTAATACTAAGCATTCTGGGTAAAATTTTCAGCAGACAACGCTTTGAAATATTTTTCTTCTTATGCCCAGAAAATAGGCTTTGACTTTGAAGTCAAAGCCTATTGTCTGAGAAAAATAAGAAAAATATTATCAATTTGTCATCTGCTAAATTTGCCCATAGAGTGGTAAGGTTAATACATATGCAAACAGTGACTGTCCCTTTTTGTGTGAAAATTGGATTTCTCCTTTTATAATGACAAGGAAGATAACTCTGTTACCATTTTAAATAACTTAAACACAGTGTTATAAACTGATGAAAGTTATGTTACTTCCCTTGCCAGCATAAATATACACATTATTGAAATATAGGCAAGAAATATTCATAAAAGCCAAAAATCACTTTTAAAAATTTCAAACCGTATATTATGTTGAAAATACTGTCCAGCTTTGAGACAATTTTAGTTTTAAGATAGACTCATTTCTAATAGTGTTTGTTTTCTTTCTAATAAAAGATGACAATGGTTTGGTGTTTTTGTTCCTTTCAAATTCTTTCTAATAAAAGAAGACAATGGTTTGGTGTTTTTGTTCCTTTCAACATTATTTAAGTCATATTGAGAGGATTTCTAATAAAAGACTTATACAGCAATAACCCAAGTATTTGGACAGATATGTCTGAACAAACAGTGTAGACCCAGATCAGATGCCACAGAATGTGGCATCAGATCAGGGTCTATACTGTCTACCACTCATCCAGTAGATTTAGACACATAAATAAATACACAGTATAATGGACGTGTTCTACAATTTGCCTGTCTTTCCAAATACGTAGGATAAAAATGCTAAAATTAGATAAGACTGCGTTCAAGAAATCTTCAATCACTAACAGAAAGTAACAAAAAGAACATTCTGGGCAAAGCTTTGTTTGTTTGACCTTGTAGATGAAGTGACCTTGACCTCTATCTAACATGGCATACCTCCTCCACCTCTTCAGCTTCCATTTGATCTATGGGTCGCTCAGTGTGTGTGTCACGTGTTTCTTTTACCTGTTGTGCACCACGGGTGTTATTTTGTGCTTTCGCTCTGAATAAGCCTGCATCATCTGTAATCACATAGAGAATATATTACACTGTAAGTGAACCCTCGTTACAATGACACAGCACTTGGTCCCAAAGACGTGGCAACCAAAATGAATTTGCTGTTGTAAAGAATCCTTAATGACCAGACTGATATGTAAGAGAGGACTTTTTATTATTTTTATTTCCTCATAGAACATATGTTTTGGATATTTGTTAGAATTGCCTCAGTGAGGCAATTCTAACAAATATCTAAAACATATGTTTCTTGAAATATTAAATACAATGTTCTTGCATATTATTTTATTAACTATCACCTCTGAGAGAAAGTTTCGTGCCAGTCAAAGTATCATAATGGATTTTATAATTGTATAGGGTGTCGGTAAAATGAGGGTTGACTCGTACACATGTCTAGATATGGTGATAATTGTAATGATAATTTAGGATAATTTGTTTTACTTTGCACCAAGATATATCTTGTAGGTAATCTCTGAAATAATTAACCTCACCCAGGTAATCTAACATGAATGTATAATCCTCTTATTACCTTATCTGAACTGACAGATGTTTTGAACACCTACACTGTTATGCAAATTTTGATGGCTGCTGGAAATAGGATGGTCAAAATAAAAAAAAATAAAAAAGCTTACAAGTTATGATAGATTCTATAATAATATAAAGATATAGAATTATCATCGTTTAATACTGGCTCTAAGATGTTTTTATCAACTTAATACAAGCAATTTTCTTGCAATGTGTTTTTAATAAAAAAAAAACAAGAGGGCCATAATGGCCCTGTAACGCCCACCTGAGCAACATAGCACTTTGAGAGCCTGATCTAGAACTGATCAAGATAAACATTCTGACCAAAGTTCAAAATGATTATATTAACAAGTAAGACAATGTAGCATGTCTAATGGACTGTGGAATAAAGGTCAAGGTCAAATATGAGTAATATTTATGATGATTATTTAAAAAATGTGACCTCTGGAGTGTTAACAGTTTTCTGCTGATTTGGCCAGGTCACCTTGTTTTTGACCCCATGTGACCCAGTTTCAAACTTGACCTAGAAATCATCAAGACAAACATTTTGAGCAAGATTCATGATGATTGCTTCAGAAATGTGACCGCTAGAGTGTTAACAAGGTTTTCTGCTGATTTGGCCAGGTGACCTAGTTTTTGACCCCAAGTGACCTAGTTTCAAACTTGACCTAGAAATCATCAAGACAAACATGTTGAGCAAGATTCATGATGATTGCTTGAAAAATGTGACCACTAGAGTGTTAACAAGGTTTTCTGCTGATCTGGCCAGGTGACCTAGTCTTTTATCCCAGGTGACCCAGTTTCCAACCTGACCTAAAAAGCATCAAGACAAACATTTTGAGCAAGATTCATGATGATTGCTTAAAAAATGTGACCGCTAGAGTGTTAACAAAGTTTTCTGCTGATTTGGCCCGGTGACCTAGTTTTTGAATCCAAGTGACCCAGTTTCGAACTTGACCTATAACTCATCAAGACAAACATTTTGAGCAAGATTCATGATGATTGCTTGAAAAATGTGACCGCTAGAGTGATAACAAGATTTTACGCTGATTTGGCCAGGTGACCTAGTTTTTGACCCCAGGTGTTCCAGATTCGAACTTGACCTAGAAATCATCAAGACAAACATTTTGAGCAAGATTCATGATGATTGCTTCAAAAATGTTACAGCTAGAGTGTTAACAAGGTTTTCTGCTGATTTGGCCCAGTGACCTAGTTTTTGACCACACATGACCCAGTTTCACACATATCCTAGAACTCATCAAGACAAACATTTTGAGCAAGATTCATGATTATTGCTTCAAAAATGTGACCGCTAGAGTGTTAACAAGGTTTTCTGCTGGTTTGGCCTGGTAACCTAGTTTTTGACACCACGTGACCCAGTTTCAAACTTGACCTAGAAATCATCAAGACAAACATTTTGAGCATGATTCATGATGATTGCTTGAAAAAAGTGACCGCTAGAGTGTTAACAAGGTTTTCTGCTGATTTGGCCCAGTGACCTAGTTTTTGACTCCAAGTGATCCAGTTTTGAACTTGACCTAGAAAGCATGAAGACAAACATTTTGAGCAAGATTCATGATGATTGCTTCAAAAATGTGACCGCTAAAGTGTTAACAAGGTTTTCTGCTGATCTGGCCTGGTGACCTAGTTTAGACCCAAAGTGACCCAGTTTCGAACTTGACCTAGAAATCATCAAGACAAACATATTGAGCAAGATTCATGATGATTGCTTCAAAAATGTGACCGCTAAAGTGTTAACAAGGTTTTCTGCTGATCTGGCCCAGTGACCTAGTTTTTTACCCCAAGTGACCCAGTTTCGAACCTGACCTAGATTTAATAGAGGCAAACATTATGAGCAAGTTTCATCAAGATTAGGTCAAAACTATGACCTCTAGAGTGTTAACAAGTTTTTTCTTTGATTTGACCTAGTGACCTAGTTTTTGATCCCAAGTAACCCAGTATCGAACTTGACCTAGATTTTATAAAGGCAAACATTCTGACCAAGTTTCATCAAGATTAAGTCAAAACTGTGACCTCTAGAGTGTTAACAAACTAATTGTTGACGACGAATGAAGGACGACGGACGACTAACATAGGGTGATGACAATAGCTCACCCTGAGCTTTTGCTCAGGTGAGCTAAAAAATGACACCATTTTTTGTGTTTTTCAATATTTATAAAACAAACCCACAACAAAATCAATTTTAAACAGAATGAATTCATTTTTACTTTAAATTAGCAATTAACTGTATGGACTGTTGCTTATACCAGTAACTGAGATTTGACTGTACTAGCTGCTGTCTCTGCAAATGGTTTCAAATTCTACTAGCAGTAAATTCTCTAGCAGCTGTTACTGTACAAGTAGTTGCTAGATCACTGTCCCTGTTACAGTTGCTTGTACAGGTAACTGAGAATTGATTGTACTAACAGGTGTCTGCAAACAGTTTCAAATTACTTCTAGCAGTTGATACTCTACTGTACACTAGCAGCTGTTACTGTACAAATAGTTGCTAGATCACTGTCCTTGTTACATTTGCTTGTACAAGTAACTGAGATTTGACTGTACTAGCAGCTGTCTCTGCAAACAGTTTCTAATTACTACTAGCAATTAATACCCTACTGTACACTAGCTGCTGTTACTGTACAAGTAGTTGCTAGATCACTGTCCTTGTTACAGTTGCTTGTACAAGTAACTAAAAATTAACTGTAGTAGCAGCTGTCTCTGCAAACCCTTTTGAATCACTACTAGCAGTTATTAATTTACTCTACTGTTCACTAACTGATGTTACTGTACAAGTAGTTGCTAGGTACTTCCCCTAGCATATTAATTTTACCAGGAGCAGAGAATCAATTATACTAGCAACTAAGTTGTACAAGTAAAATACAAAAGTAATGTTTAACACTCAATATGCTGGGATCGCATTTCAGCAAATACCATTTTGAAATATTTTTTTCTTATTTTTTCCAGAAAATAGGCTTTCACATTTCATGCAAATTGTCTCCTAAGGAAATTTCATGCAAATTGTCTCAAAGCCTATTTTCTGTTAAAAAAATAAGAAAAATATGGTCAAATATATGTCTGCTGAACCTGCCCAGAGAGTAGTAAAGGTTAAGAATCCTTCTGTTTTATAATAGCTCAAGGATGTTTACATTACCTTTATCATAATCAACATTTTGAGCTCTTCCTTTGCTTTGCTGTCTGAAATATAAAAGAACAAAAGATTACTATCAATTATGTTTTACTGTTATTAACTCTTTCACCGCTAGTAGTAACTTTGGTTGCTTGCTGATAACTTTTGCAAACAGTTTGGGCCCAGATCAGGCCTGACAAAACATTGGGCCTAATCTGGATTCAAACTGTTAGACACTCTGATGATATTCCTGAAAGATTGTTTTTGAAAACTTAATTTAAAAAAAGAAAGTCCACAGACAACACAAAAAAAAAAAAAAAAAAAAAAAAAAAAAATGCAAAATTACCTAGCATGCAAATAGTTAATTAATGTGTCTTAGATTTGAAGAAAAACAAATATACCACAAGACTACATCACCTGTGGCCCTGTCACAAGAAAGTTATAAAATCATTAAACAACAGTCAATCTATTATAAATATCAATTATTCCATTATACATTTAAGCTGGCACATGAGAAAAGGGCACTGATCACATAGTAGACCAGCAAAAGCTCCGGCAAGCCTGCATATACTTCCAGTCTCTACAGAACCCTTGCTGTTTACAGACATGCAGTAGATACCTTGAGGAAGCTTCCAGCAAAAGTTGCATGTCTTTAGCCCAAACAGGAAGACTGCTCAGGCATACTTGAAGACCCACAAACCAGAAAACTATAATGTCCTTTTTTTCCTGTGCTGACTGATTTATTCCATCATTACATATAAAACTTACTAAGTACAGTTGACTCTCGTTATCTCGAACTCGCTTATCTCGAATAACCGCTTATCTCGAAGTGAAAATCTGGTCCCTGCCGAAACGTGAACATCTAACAACAGGCAAAAAAATATTGTGGAAAAGAGGAGAAATTGCTCCTAAGGAGCTATTTCTCCTCTTTTCCACAATATTTTTAATATATCTCTAACTTAAAGAGTCCAATTACATATATATTTGTTAAATGTGGTTGTTTGAATAATTTTTTCCTCAATTCTGCAAATCTTATATGTCGAGGTACGGATATCTCGAAGTATTTAATAGAGTCCCTTGGAATTCCAGATAACGAGAGTCGACTGTAGTAAACCACCTAATAAAGCCCATATATTTAAACATGCACACAGACAGATGACTCCTGATATACTTCAAACTCGCAAGAAAATTTTGAAAACCCATGAATTTAAGTAAATGAGGGCTTATTTTAAGACACATTTTCATATATATTAACATTGTTAACTAAGCCACAAACAATGTCAAAATACTAAACTGGAAGGATTCTCTTGTGAGGCACTCTGATATTAGCACTTTTTAAATGAACTGAGATGTGCAGTTGCAGATAGAAATAACTAATTTCTAATATAAAGAGTTACTTCCCTAAGTTTTAAATGGTGGTGCTTCCACAAGAGTGAGTGTTTTCATTCTAAAAAGACATTTACATGAGCAGAAACTGTATTCTTAATTATTTCAGTTATATTAAGGTAAGCAGAAACATCATTCTTATATTTGTGCCAGCCCATGACAATACCAACAAAATCGAAGGTCAGTCTGATCAGCCTCTGCTGTCCCCATGAAGAAACCTTGGGTCCTTACCTACCCACTAAGTGCACAGCGAAGACTCTGATCAGACTGGGCAGATGCCCAGGCTGATCTGTGTCTTCACTGGGCACACAGGCCATTTTGTTGGTTTTGTTATAAACTGGCCCATTTCATATTACTGTGCCATTAATGACTTTAAAAAATAAGAAACGGACTATATTTTGGACTAAATGTGACCGGCAGAAGAAAAAGAATACTATATACAGTCAAATTTCAATGGCTTTAACATCTTTGGGATCTTGGAAATTTGTTCTAGGCAGTTTGAGTCACTGAAGGTTAATCACAGTGCCAGGTCAACGGGTTGATGGAAATAAGGATATTTTTTTTATCTTCTATAAATTAATAGTATATATATGTTGAATATACTCTATGGAATTGCCTAAATGAGGAATTCTAGTGAGCACACTCTAGAGTCCCAAAAAATATCACTAAATATTTGTTTTCTTGAGCTATCCAAAGAATTTCCTATGGACTCAAAAACGACTCGAATCAGCCACCACAAATGAGCCATTAGTGTTCAAGTCATTGAAGTTTTACTGTACTATTTTTAGCCATTACAAAAACAGGCCTATTCAATATATGGAAAATTTTGCCACCAAAAAATGAAAATTTTCAGATAAAAATTCTTATATTTTTTATATTTCTGCTCAAAACATAGATTGTGGGTACTCATTAGAACAGCCTCACTGAGGCCGTTCTAATGAGTATCCTCAATATGTTTTTTGAGCAGAAGTAAGAAAAATAATGTGAACCCCTCTAAACCTCCGTTTTACTATATAAAAGTGGGGTTTAAGGGGGGTCAAAATTATATAGGTACATTTTTGTGATGGCAGAAGACAGTTCATTTTTGGACTGAGCTACAAAACTGTCTGATGACCATGTGTTACTTACCCTCCTCGGCCACGATGTGATGGTGGATTTGAGAAAGGAGATACTGCATCACTCTGCTTACTACTGGAACCAATGGAAGGTAAAGGTTTATGCCTGAAAAAGAAACAAAATAATTAGAATCAATTCACAAAAGAGCACAAATGAATCCTTTTTTTCATATCCATCTTATCATAACAGCTTTAAAGAAATGGATACACTTTCAGGGGGGGGAAGTAACTCTGTCTACCTTCTGAAAAGGGGTCTTCTCCAAAAGGAAAAAGATTTCTCCCAAGGGCAATTGTATTTTTCATTATTCCTCAAGAACAGGCTGTATGGAGACAAAATACTTGGATGAAACTTTGAGCATGCATGGGATGAAATCTGAATCTATACATCTTGCACGTGCTCGAAGACACATTTGCATTTGGCGTTGCCCATTATAGGAATCAAACATGGTTTTTCAAGCGTTATCATTCGCCAGGTCCCGTGGGAGGTGTTGAAAACCGAGGCCGAAGGCAATAATTATCAATGCTACATGCTTCGATATAGTGCTTGGATCTTTTTTTTTTTTATTTTCTGGACTTTTGGAAGTAATGGATTCATACATTATATGTGAAAACAGTGTTCCATTCAAAAGTTTTAGTGGGCAAGAGGGATGTTGCATATTTCATTATTTCTAATGAACAGACTCAATCAAAACAAGTCTGCTATTTTCTGTTTTTGACTTGTTTTGTATTTGAGCCAGCACATGACAAAACCTACAATAAGACCCGTGTGACCAGCAAAGACTCAGGTCAGCCTGTACATCTACCCAGTATGGCAAGGGTTCTTGTTCATCCCTGTTTGAATAGCTGGAGGCTGTAAAAAGCAATTTGGATCAGCAAAGACTGATCCGACTGAATGATCATGCAGGCTGACCTGAGTCTTTGCTGGTTGCACAAGTCTCATTACATTCCCCAACTTACGGAGGGGACAGACTGATTTTGGTGCTGATCCAACTGACGTTCGTGTGACACTTTTTTTGTCTGTACAATATCTTGTGAACCAATGGTTGGATTCTTACCAAATTTTCACGGACATATAATTGGGACATAACAAAGAACGGATTGAAATTTGGTGACCTTGACTTAATTTTCAAGGTCACAGCCATAGAAAAACTGAAAATTCATGGTAGGGGGACATCTGGGCCCAGTTGTTCAAAGCTAACGATGTCGTTAGTTAACGAATCGTTAAAATTTAAATCATGTGATACGCAAATATGCTGAAATATTTTGCTGAAAAAAAGTGAGTAGCTTTTGCAGTGCAAAAGCTACTCACATTTTTTCAGCAAAAAATTTCAGAATATTGTATATTGAATCCGCTAAAACAGTTAACGAAATGACCCTTAACGAGCTCCTTAAGCTAACGACGCTTTGAACAACTGGGCCCAGTTTTCTCTGAAAACACTGATACTAGTTGTAGGCTTTGCCATGTGGTAGCTCATTTCTAAATGATCCCTATTACCAAATGTTTTCGTATGCAATACAAAAAAAGGCACATTGGCACAGTTGCAATGGCCAACAAAACAGCACTGCAACAGAGGAATCATCAGCAGAAACAAATACTGGGAAGTTTAACTCTTTGTATCCATAAGTGAAGAAAGAGTTAAACTACAGTCGAACCTCAATAGCTCGAACACTGATGGCTCGTTTACCATGTTTAATTCAAACATGTTTTTGAGTCTTCGAAATTCGTAAGATAGCTCAAGAAAACAAATGTTTAAGGAAATTTTCTTTATTTATCATGAAATTGTATGTTGTGTGTACTCATTAGAATTGCCTCACGGAGGCAATTCTAATTACACTCAACATACCATTATTGTCTAGAAGACCGAAAAAAATCCCTAAATTATCGTCATTTGCTTCCTGACCTGGCATTATGATTTCCTCTCACTGGCTAGAACTTTGTTTGATTTGGGCTTAATGTCCCTTTCAACAATCTTTCAGTCATATCGCCAGGGTACTGGCTAGAGCTACCCATGTCTCAAATAAATTTCCATGGTCCAAAAGATGTGTGAACCACTGAGGTTTTAACTGTAGTTTTTTACTTAAATGAAACCAACCCCACCCTTATCTCCCACATCAGAAGTGGCAGAATACCCAGATCAAATGCCGCATTCTGCGGCTTCTGATTTGAGTCTGCACTGTTTGCCAAATACCCTTTTAGGGGTCTCCAGATGATAATGGGTTAATAAAGCCAAGTTTCTGATTGGTGTGGGGTTTTTGTTTATTTTTATTTTTTTATCTACAAAACCCACCTGTTGAGGCTGTTATTGTGTTTATACTGCGGACTCCCTGCTGGTGGAAATGACGGAAACAGATAAAACTGTCCCGATCGACGTGACGTAGGTATCACAAAATTATGCAATCCATGCATTGAATAGACTTTTGTACATAATTCTCTATCACCCCTTGGATACACCAATAAATGATCGTTATGACTTATTTCACTTGCGTCATGTATTTCTATAAAATTTTCCAGATAACCTCCTCCGTTGATAACTCTAAATACCCTGAAAATAAAGAAATATGATATTTACTCTTTCATTGTTCAAAATAAGATGCTTTTTCAAACCCAAAAGTACAGTAAAATTCTGCTTTTAAGACCACCTTAGATACTGCCTAAAAGTGGTCTAACAAGCGGGGCGGTCTTAATATTGAAGGTAGAACACACCTCTATATTTTCTTATTTCTCCACACAAAGATATGTTGTGGTGCTCATTTGAAGTGGCTCACCCAGGCATTTCTAATGAGTACCCACAACATGTTTTTGTAGAGAAATAAGAAAAATATTCTGGACACCCCCTCTTACCTGGAGCTATGTATATTAACAAGAATATAACTGCAAGCCATGCACCATGCCCCGCCACAGTGACATATTCCCTATGCACTTCTGTAGTATAAGGGCTGAAAACAATATAAGTTAAACAAGAAGAGAAGCAATAAACAGTTATTTCATAACTCAAAAAAAAAAAAAAAAAAAAAAAACACCAAAAGGTCTAAGTTAAAAATGCAATAAAAAGTGATAAAAAATAATTTCAGGATTCTGAAAAAAACAATATGCATATCTTCAGACCATCCTAAAAGCCTGTGTAAAGTTTCAAAAGGATCGGCCTGAAAATGTAGGAGGAGTTGCGCGTACAAGGTACATACTCCCTATACATTTCTGTAGTATTAGGGCTCGAAAAAAGTCTAAGTTAAAAATGCAAAAAATGTAATAAAAAATAATTTCAGGATTCTGAAAAAACAATATGCATATCTTCAGACCATCCTAAAAGCGCCTGTAAAGTATGAAAAGGATTGGCCTAAAACTGTAGGAGGAGTTCCAGACTCCCTATACATTTCTGTAGTATTAGGGCTTGAAAAAGTCTAAGTTAAAAATGCAAAAAATGTAATAAAAAATAATTTCAGGATTCTGAAAAAACAATATGCATATCTTCAGACCATCCTAAAAGCGCCTGTAAAGTTTGAAAAGGATTGGCCTAAAACTGTAGGAGGAGTTGCGGGCAGAAGGTACATACTCCCTATACATTTATGTAGTATTAGGGCTCGAAAAAAGTCTAAGTTAAAAATGCAAAAAATGTGATAAAAAATAATTTCTGCATTCTGAAAAACAATATGCATATCTTCAGACCATCCTAAAAGCGCCTGTAAAGTTTGAAAAGGATTGGCCTAAAACTGTAGGAGGAGTTGCGGGCAGAAGGTACATACTCCCTATTCATTTCTGTAGTATTAGGGCTCGAAAAAAGTCTAAGTTAAAAATGCAAAAATTGTGACAAAAAATAATTTCAGGATTCTGAAAAAACAATATGCATATCTTCAGACCATCCTAAAAGCGCCTGTAAAGTTTGAAAAGGATTGGCCTAAAACTGTAGGAGGAGTTCCAGACTCCCTATACATTTCTGTAGTATCAGGGCTTGAAAAAGTCTAAGTTAAAAATGCAAAAAATGTAATAAAAAATAATTTCAGGATTCTGAAAAAACAATATGCATATCTTCAGACCATCCTAAAAGCGCCTGTAAAGTTTGAAAAGGATTGGCCGAAAAACTGTAGGAGGAGTTGCGGGCAGAAGGTACATACTCCCTATACATTTATGTAGTATTAGGGCTCGAAAAAAGTCTAAGTTAAAAATGCAAAAAATGTGATAAAAAATAATTTCTGCATTCTGAAAAACAATATGCATATCTTCAGACCATCCTAAAAGCGCCTGTAAAGTTTGAAAAGGATTGGCCTAAAACTGTAGGAGGAGTTGCGGGCAGAAGGTACATACTCCCTATTCATTTCTGTAGTATTAGGGCTCGAAAAAAGTCTAAGTTAAAAATGCAAAAATTGTGACAAAAAATAATTTCAGGATTCTGAAAAAACAATATGCATATCTTCAGACCATCCTAAAAGCGCCTGTAAAGTTTGAAAAGGATTGGCCTAAAACTGTAGGAGGAGTTCCAGACTCCCTATACATTTCTGTAGTATCAGGGCTTGAAAAAGTCTAAGTTAAAAATGCAAAAAATGTAATAAAAAATAATTTCAGGATTCTGAAAAAACAATATGCATATCTTCAGACCATCCTAAAAGCGCCTGTAAAGTTTGAAAAGGATTGGCCTAAAACTGTAGGAGGAGTTGCGGGCAGAAGGTACATACTCCCTATACATTTATGTAGTATTAGGGCTCGAAAAAAGTCTAAGTTAAAAATGCAAAAAATGTGATAAAAAATAATTTCTGCATTCTGAAAAACAATATGCATATCTTCAGACCATCCTAAAAGCGCCTGTAAAGTTTGAAAAGGATTGGCCTAAAACTGTAGGAGGAGTTGCGGGCAGAAGGTACATACTCCCTATTCATTTCTGTAGTATTAGGGCTCGAAAAAAGTCTAAGTTAAAAATGCAAAAATTGTGACAAAAAATAATTTCAGGATTCTGAAAAAACAATATGCATATCTTCAGACCATCCTAAAAGCGCCTGTAAAGTTTGAAAAGGATTGGCCTAAAACTGTAGGAGGAGTTGCGGGCAGAAGAATGGTGGGGGCGCTGACGGACGGACGGACGGACAGACACTCAAAATTTCAGAGGGTATAACATAATACCCCGCCACTTTTTTGGTGGCGGGGCATAAAAACCCATTCAGGACTGGCAAAATCTGGTCTTAATACTGGAGTGGTCTTATTTTGGAGTGGTCTTAATAGTGGAATTTTACTGTATTGGCCTTGGCAAGTCACTTCTAATGAGTACCCTTAACACATTTTTGTCGAGATATAAGAAAAATATTATACTGATACCCCCTTTTATCTATTTAGCTATGGTATTTAGACAGATAGACATGAGTAGACAATGTAGACCTAGATAAGATTGCATACAAATACATTTAAACCTTTATAAGCGGATTCATAAAAAGACAGTTTCAAATATAAGATGGTTTTAACCCACTGTGGACGGAATGATCTCTCCCACACTATATATTGGAAGATTCTAATTTCGATTTTAGGTATGTCAAACTATGTGATTTAGATATTCCTAGAGAAAAATTAGTGGACTATTTGCACGACTATTCGTACGAATATCCGAAGAGCCTACAATCATCATACAATTTTTTTGACCATCTAAATCTTGTGTGATAAGCTCGATCAGCTTGCGGCTCTGTGCAGTGCCCATGCGGGGATCCTGCCATGCTACCTATGATGTTTCTACGGGCTATGGGCTTGCGATTTTTTTAAAATTTGTCACAGTGCTGAGTTGAACATAATCGTACAGGCTACTGCATCTATGAATCTGTACAATAATCATATGGCCCCCGGCTGCCTCTGTACGGAGGCCGCACTGAAAGGGAGATACAGGCATCTTAGTCACAGTAAGCTCACTGCAGGCCAAATGTAAACAAGGCATAAGATGTGTGCCATACTTTATGCATCCAAATGTAAACAAGGCATAAGATGTGTGCCATACTTTATGCATCCAAATGTAAACAAGGCATAAGATGTGTGCCATACTTTATGCATCCAAATGTAAACAAGGCATAAGATGTGTGCCATACTTTATGCATCCAAATGTAAACAAGGCATAAGATGTGTGCCATACTTTATGCATCCAAATGTAAACAAGGCATAAGATGTGTGCCATACTTTATGCATCCAAATGTAAACAAGGCATAAGATGTGTGCCATACTTTATGCATTAACTTTTATCGAAATCTGAATAATGTCACAATTTGATTTTTGCAGTTTTTGGGTTGACTGTTTACAATCGAGCCATAGCATACAAACAGCAAAAGTTCCTTATGGTAGTTGTCCACGTGATTATTATTGACTAATGTAATCAAACAGCATGTTAGATGAAATCCAGGTAACAGTTATTAATAGCTGTGCTATTCTTGTCAGTGTGAGGTCAGAGTGCTGCTGACAGATGGGTATCTGTAAAACTTAAACTGGGATATTTGGGACATTGACAAACAGTGCAGACCCAGATGAGATGCCACAGAATGTGGCATCTGATCAGGGTCTGCAGTGTTTGCTTAAATTACAGGAAAAGGGTTAAATGGAACAACCACAAGTCCCCTCTCTGGACCATTTTCTCAGCCTACACTCAGAGACAAGCTACCCACCAGGATTGTCAGTGCTTTGATTTCCTAAATTGCCAATAGTGTCAAAATAGAGAACACAAAATATGTATCTTACAGTACATATAGTCCTGTATAAAAACTGCTGGATGAGTGTCAAACAGTGTGCATACTGAACAGATGTCAAATTCTTCAGATTCTGAATCAGGGTCTATGTTTTTTTGCTGAGCTCTGTCTGTCCCAATACTTAGTGTAAAAACAGTATCTTCTGCAGTGCAAAACCTCTTCACATTTCATAAAAAAAATGTTTAGCATTTTAGCATAAAATCATTTCATGAAATTTTTGCTTAATGACTTTGTGAAGCTGATGATTTTAAACTTTTTAAGTGCAATGCAAAATTGTAGCAGGCAACGTTCAAAATTTTTTTTACCATATCATTTTTTTTGAGAAAAAAAGGCTTGACATTTCATGTGAATCATCTGCTAGGCAGATGAATCATTTGTATCATTATATCTTGTAATACTATATTCTATGAAGGCCAAACAGAGACATAACTTATTGAATGCCCCTCATTCTTACCTGAAATCAGTCTTTACATGCAGTGTATCTCCTATGGCCTTTCTAACACCGTCCATGCTTTCCAGAGCTTTGTTTCCAAGAAGTACATGGTGAGCTGCTCTCGAAAAGAAATGATTTACATGCACCCTAAAAAACAAAAAATAACATAAATGAAAAAGAATTTGAGTATGATAACCCTAGTCCTGCTGAACCTGGATATGTCCTGCCTTTGCAAACAGTGTAGATCCAGATCAGTTGGCTTCTCAGAAGCCAACTGATCTGGATCTGCACTGTTTGCCACTGAGTATGTGACTTTATATTAATAATCTGGATCAAATAATCTGACTGGCTGAAAATTAGAAAGGGGTGTGGCATCTTAATTTTTTCCGCAGGACAAGGGTTAAATGTCCTAAAATTTTGTACAGAAAAAATTTTAACAAAACAGCATATGCAAACAGTGCAGACCAAGCTCAGACTGCTCCTGAAAGAGTACTCTTATCACGGTCTGCACAGTTTGCCATTCTACTAGGTAATTTAAGAAATAATTGCATAGAAAGCCAAATTTAGGCCTAAAAATTGGAATTAACCCTGGTCCTGTTGAATAAATTAATTATGTCACACCCACTTTTGACTATCAACTAATCCAATTACTTGATATAATGTATTTGTTCAATTCACAAACTACATGACAAATTGTGTAAATCCAGATCAGATGGCACTATTTATATGTATACAGTTTCAACTAACTATTCATTACAATCACTTCCAAGCACTATCTGGGCACACCAAAGCCAACTACCAGTACAGTTTCAACTAACTTTTCATTACAATCACTTCCAAGCACTATCTGGGCATACCAGAAGCCAACTTCTGGTACAGTATCAACTATTCATTACAATCACTTCAATGTGGGTCCACAAGAAGCCAGCTACCAGTACAGTTTCAACTAAATATGCATTACAATTATTTCCCAGCACTATCTGGGCACACCAGAAGCCAACTATGGTACAGTTTCAACTAATTATTCAAATCACTTTCTAGGCATACTAGAAGCCAATTGCTGGTACTGTGGTACTATCTGAGCACACCAGAAGCCAACTACCAGTACTGTTTCAACTAACTATTCATTACAATCACTTCCAAGCACTATCTGGGCATACAAGAAGCCAATTACCAGTACAGTTTCAAGACAATATTCATTACAATTACTTCCGAGGACTATCTGGTCACACAAGAGGCCAATGACTGGTACAATTTCAACTAACTTTTCATTACAATCACTTTCAAGCACTATCTGGGCACACCAGAAGCCAGTTTCCAATCCAATAAGTTTCAAGTCACTATTCATGACAATCACTTCCAAGGACTATCTTGTCACACAAATGGCCAACTATTGCTAGAATTTTGACTAACTACAGTCGAACCTCAATGGCTCGAATAGCCTTGGGACCATGAAAATTAGTTCGAGGTATGGGTTGTTCGAGCCACTGAGGGTTAATCATAGTGGTAGGTCAGAAAGCAAATGATGATAATTTAGTGAACTCTTTTCGATTTTCTACACAATAATGGTATGTTGTGTGTACTCATTAGAATTGCCTCATCAAGGCAATTCTAATGAGTACACACAACATACAATTCCATGATAAAATAAGAAACAAATCCCTAAATATTTGTTTTCTTGAGTTATTGGAAGACTTTCGTAGGGACTGAAAAACGAGTTCGAATTAACCATCAGGTAAACGAGCCATCAGTGTTCGAGCTATTGAAGTTCGACTGTATTCATAACAATAACTTTCAAGCACTATCTGGACACACTTAACCCTTCTCTTGCTGAACACAACATGCCCTGTCTAGATCAGTTGGCTTCAGAAGCCAACTGATCTAGATCTACATTGTTTGCAAAGGCAGGGCATATCGGGGCTCAGCAGGACAAGGGTAAACATGCAAAGGCATGCTGCAGTTTGCATACTCCATGCTGACACGTCAACAAGATTACCTTGTTAAAATTCAAACATCACAATCCCTGATCAGTCTGTACACCCTCAAGTCTGATACATTGAACTGCCTATGTATATATGAAAGGTGCAGAACTATTTGAACAAATTGTTAATACCCCTTCAACAGAAGACCCCATGTGAAATCTGGTGATACTTGGTCAAGTAGTTTCAGAGAAGAAGACCTTTAAAAAATTACACAATTTCATATATATATATAGCCCAGGGGCAAGGGCAGTTAATCTTGGGGGACAAAATTCTGATTGTAACTAAAATGTTTTACTACTTTAACCATACATGATAAGTTTCAGCCATTAGTCTTAACACATTTTGAGAAAATGATTTTTCAACATTTTCCACATACAAATCTATAGGGACGCAAAGTGATTAAAGGTTAACCTCTGATCATCATTTGAATAAACTTTAAGCTTTAAGATTTTTAAGCATTTTTACCATTATATGGGCATGGCGGCCATCTTAATTTACAGACTGACCAATTGTATAATTTCCAATCCCCCTTTAACTGAAGGCTTCACATGAAGTTTGAAGCAAATTGGGCGAGGGGTTTCAGAGGAAAAGTTGTTCAAAGGATGGGATGAACAGGCGGACAAGGGACAGCGGACAAAGGATGGCACGTAATCACAATATCTACCTTGAAATAAAAACCATATTAGCTAAGCAGCAGTGTTGTATCCAAACCAAAATGTATAGATTATACAGAAAATTAACTATAAATGGTCATTTTTTCTAAATCTATACATAGTCTATATGTTTTCAAACATGTATAGACTATAGAAAATGAACATACCGGTAAATGGTCATTTTCTGTATATTCTATATACATATTTGTTTGAATATAATGCTTTGGGGATACATCTTTAACCCACTGTACACTGAATAGACTCTCCCATACTATATATTCGAAGAGCCCAATTTGAATTTTAGGTACGTCCCGCAATGGGATTTAGCTATTCCTACAGAAAAATGCTAACCATTTGCAAACAGTGTAGACCCTGATCAGATGTCGCATTCTGCAGCATCTGATCTGGGTCTGCACTATTTGCTGATTTAACCCTTTTAGGGGTCTCCAGACTACAATGGGTTAAACATATCCAAAAAAGGTGCAATAATGAACCATGTTATAAAAGAGGTTCCTTTATACTTGATTATGTCATCATTCACATATGGGCAGGTCCAGGTGAAAATTTGTCTTCCGGCATATGTGGACACTGAAAGCCCAGATAAGCTTGCACATCTGCCCAGTCTGATCAGGGCCTTAACTGTTCACTAATAGAATCATTGGATACTACAGAATGTATTATTCAATGATTCTATTAGTGAACAGTGGAGAGCAAATGCCCAGATGATACTTTGCATCTGTGCAGGATGATCTGAATCTACATAACTTGCGCATTTTCCAAGGCACTTTTTCACGATGCAGCCCATATAATTCTTACCTGACAACTACTGCTTTACAATGTTCATTTAAGTAAACTGATCTACCAGACTTGTTTCGATACCGTGGCTCCACTGCATGTTGAACAGGAGTAATCTGAAAAAAGAAAAATCTAAGTTCTGCTGGTTTGGAGATTAACAGCCCTATCAATCCTATTCAGGTCATGTTGAGCAAGTAGTTCTGGGCCCAGTTGTTCAAAGCTAACGACATCGTTAGTTAACGATTCGTTAAAATTTACATCGAGTGATACGCAAATAAGCTGAAATTTTTTGCTGAAAAAATGTGAGTAGCTTTTGCAGTGCAAAAGCTACTCACATTTTTTCAGCAAAAAATATCAAAATATTGTATATTGAATCCGCTAAAACAGTTAATGAAATGACCCTTAATGAGCTCGTTAAGCTAACGATGCTTTGAACAACTGGGCCCTGTTGGTTTGGAGTTTAACAGTCCAATCAACACTATTCAGTCTTTAGCCGAATGTCTCTCAATAACCATTACAAAAACATGCCTATTCAAATATACTGAAATTTTTACCACAAAAAAATGAAAATTTTCAGATAAAAAATTCTGATATTTTTCATATTTCTGCTCAAAACATATATTGTGGGTACTCGTTAGAACGGCCTCAACGAGGCCGTTCTAACGAGTACCCACAATCTATGTTTTTGAGCAGAAATAAGAAAAATAATGTATACCCCTGTAAAACCCCAGTTTTACTATATAAAAGTGGGGTTTAAGGGGGTCAAAATTATATAGGCATGTTTTCGTGATGACAATGTTCTTAACCTTACTATCCTCAGAGGATAAGTTGACAGTGACATCACTGATTGTTTATAATGACAGACCAAGTCCATTTTGATAAACAGGTAAATGCCAAGCAAACAGCTACCTTCAATAAACATTGTAAGTAGCGGTAACCATAAATCCGCAACAGCTCAGTGTTAGCTTTCCTAGACTACAAATCCGGACATTAAGGGTTCAAACACTAGTGTTTTATTTTTTTTTTTTTTATTTCATACTTTTTTAAGAATTAAACATAAAACAAAAATATGTTAAGGAAGAAAATGTCTTTTGCAATAATCGATGATGAAACAGATTTAAATAAGTCCAAAAAAGACAAGATGTAAATTGGTAAGTCTAGTAACTTTTAGTTCAAATGATTTCCATGTGCTTTAGTAACTATCCGTGCACATATTTATGGAGACAAGAACACTGGAAGCATGTCCTTTGTGTAAAAATGTCAATATTATCATAAAAATGTCAAATAATATATATTTAAAATAATATATGTAACATACAAGGACCATAAGCGAAGCAAAAGTAATCATTACGAAAACATGCCTATTCAAATGTACTGAAAATTTTACCACAAAAAAATGAAAATTTTCAGATAAAAAATCCTGATATTTTTCATACTTCTGCTCAAAACACAGATTGTGGGTACTCTTTAAAACTGCCTCATCGAGGCAGTTCTAACGAGTACCCACAATCTATGTTTTGAGCAGATATAAGAAAAATAATGCATACCCCTGTAAACCCCAGTTTTACTGTATAAAAGTGGGGTTCAAGGGGGTCAAAATTTTATAGGCATGTTTTCGTGATATAAAAAGAAAAAAAAAAGAAAGCTGAGGGACTGCTAGGACTTGTGCACTAAACAATCATCTAACAACTGTTCGTCCAGAGCACTCTGCTTACCAACTGAGTTATTGCAATTAACATACTAAACTAAAACACACTTATAGAAAAGAAATAAGACTATTTGTAACTGGAAGCAGTCACCCATCAAGTTATAATGAATTCATTCAGTGGGAACTTATTCAATGTACTTGGATGGAAATGCATTTTCTCGCCTTTTAAAACAGTCTTAAATCTATAAAAAAAAATGAAGAAATTAAGGTTTAGTATTATGTCAACCCCCTCTGCAGGTTATTTGGATTATACTGGATGTATAAAATCATACATGCATGTTTCTGTATTATTGATTTTATAAAACCTGTTGAGGAATACATGTAAATAAGATGCACCCCCACCCCTTCACCACCACCCCTGCGACTTGTTAATTTTAATAATTCATTAACTTTATATTATAAATCCTTAATATATGAGTATTATTAAGCTTCAACATAGTTATTATTACAGCATTTTTAGCTTCCTTTCCTCTTTCATTCAGAATGATACATAGGATGATGAAACTTAAAAGTCCATTTTTTTTTTACTTTTTGGAAGGTCACAAATTGATTGGTTGCTCATTAGGTTGCACCTATTTCACATTAGAAATAAGATTATTTGTAACATTTTCCCAATAATTCATGCAAAACCTGCTATACCATTATGCACAGTGGTATATTTGTTTGTTTGTTTGTTTTGAGGTTTTACGGCCCAGTCAACCCAATGGGGTCATGTCGAGTGCGGTCAGTTTACCTAACCACACGTTTACTGGGCAGGCTTAGTCCTCTAAGCGGTTAACCAGTATTGTGCACATTCTTTCGCCAGAAACTGACAACTGCCCTTCTTGAATCAGTGGAAGGGAGAGAATGACTGCCATGATGTCATTCACAAATTATCATCCAAGTATTATACCTTGCCTTTCACACCCTGTAGTTTTAAACACAATGGAAATTGAGAATTATTAACCCTGGTCCTGCTAAACCTAGATATGCCCTGCCTTTGCAAACTGTAGATCCTGACCAGTTGGCTTCTGAACTGATCTGGATCTGCACTGTTTGTCATTAAGTATGTGAATTTGTAACAACAACTTGGATCAAGTAAATTGATGGCTGAAAATTAGAGGTGGGCATGGCACCTTAATTTATTCAGCAGGGCAAGGGTCAATGAATGAAGCAGATTATAGCTGAGTGGCACATACTGTAACAAGTATTAGCTTTCACAAAAAGCTTGGTCTAGGCTTAGTACACATTCCTAGATCAAGCTTTTTTGTGGAAGCTAATACTTGGTTATAATGTTGAGGGGTCCATGGAATATAGCTTTGGACCAGTCCATGACCTTTCATAAATTGCTTACAGAGCAGTGGCAAATTCTAAGTTTGTCTCTTGTTCTCTTGGCAAATTCAGCAAATGGCAAACTGATGATATATTTCTTTTTTTTTTTTTTTCACAGAAAACAAGAAAATTATTTTAAAATGTTGTCTACTGAAATTTTTACCCAGCTTGCTTAAAATCTTCTAATGATGGAATAACAACCACTTGCAAAGTACCTAATACTATCGCCTTGTAAAGGTATGAGAAAAAAGTGTCCCTGTTATAAGCCTTGTGAGTGATGGGAGTTTGAGCCCATAAATGTCATATAACAATAACAATAAAAATGTTAAACTATAATACCCCGCCATTATCGTTTCGCAAACATTGACAAAATTTGCCCATTAGCAATCTCAAACAAGACCTCCTTCGTATCAATGCATGTACCAAGTTTGGTTAAAATCCCTTGATATTAACTCAAGTTATCATATGGAAACAAAAATATGGGCATGCCTCGGGCAGATAACTCTGTCAAAATCTGACGAAAATTCACCCATTAGCAATCCCAAACCAGATCTCCACAGTATCAATGCACATACCAAGTTTGGTGAAAAACCATTGATGTTTACTCAAGTTATCTATCTTCCGGAAATGAAAATATGGGCATGTCTCGGGCTGATAACTCCGTCAAAATTTGAAGAAATTTGCCCAATAGCAATCCCAAACCAGATCTCCACAATATCAATGCACATACCAAGTTTGGTGAATATCCACTGATGTTTACTCAAGTTATCATCCAGAAAAGAAATATGGACAGATAGACAGACAGACGGACGTACGACTGATTGATGGATGGATGGATGGACGGTCACACAGACGTCCAACGTGAAATCATAATACCCAGCCACTATCGTGTGGCGGTGTATAAATATGTATATGGTATATAGAAAAATGACCAGAAATGAACATTTTTCTATATATCTGATATATTTTTGTCTGAATACATTTCTAAGTCCATCTTTAAACTGTATGGATAGTTTTCTTATTTCTCCACAAAAACATACGTTGTGGGTTCTCATTTGAAGGGCCTTGCCGTGGCACTTCTAATGAATACCCACAATATAAGTTTTCATGGAGAAAAAAGAAAAGTATTATGTGGATATGTCCTCTTATCTGACACTATGAGCAAACAGAGTAATATATGTACTTACTCTTTTATTTATATCTATCTTTTTATAACCTTTACCCCGTGGAGAAATTCTTGTTCTTTCTGAAATGTCTCTGTAACTGAAAGAGAAAGGAAAAAACGTGGTTACTACTGGCCCTGCTGAACTCGGATATGTCACACCATTGCAAACAGTGTAGAGCCAGATCAGTTGGTTTCTAAAAAAGCCAACCAGTCTGCACCATTTGTCATCAAGTATGTGAATTTCTATCAACAACCTGGATCAAGTAATCTGATTGGCTGAAAATTATAAGTGGGTGTGGCATCTTAATTTATTCTGCATGGCAATGGTTAAAGTAAAGAGACCGGTTATTCATGTATAATGAAATAACAGATGAAAATAAAGAAAATTTGAGATCATGAAGGCAGTGTCAGGCATGCTGGGGCCTGTCCTCATAATGGAGCTAAAGACAGACAGATGGACAGACAGCCAGGCTAATGTAATATGTCATCTCAACTTCTCTGAAGCTTTGGCATTACATATTCGCCATGTATTGTGTATACCCAGTCAGCATTCTATGTAAATCTATATCGGGCCGTCATCGGCCCGTCAGGGTAGCTGAAGGGCCAATGACGGCCCGATGTAGATTTATGTAGAATGCTTGCTAGGTATTGTATACTGACCCAAAAAAGAAACATTGCCTTGTAACAACCACAAATTTCTTGAAAATTTGGGTTTTTAATGAATTCAAATATGTTTCAAACTACTGATTTAGCTTTCTGCTTTTCAATTATCCTCAAACAACTGTTTTGATTGTTACGTTTTTCATGTACACAATCTGAATTTCAAGACAACTTTTCTTTTTTTTTTTGGTCAGTACACCATATTCGACCTAATTACCACACATATCCCTATAAGCGCACAGTCAAACAATTCTGTAGTCTTCAGATTGCAGCCATTATACTTTTTGTCTATTCTTTATAAAGGCTTATGTTGTAGGTACCCATTTGAATTGCACTGACTTGTCGATGCAATTCAAATGAGTACCCACAACAAATGCTTTGATAAAGATAATCAGAAAAGAAACACAAAAACATTGCATAAGCATCATTAGATAAGTCACATAAGCATAACAAGGTAAGTCCTTGATTAGACAAATCGCTGATAGTTATTAAGTGTACCCTTTGTATAGGTGGATACATATTTTACCACAAGTTTTCCCAGTAATTTTGAAAAACCTCAGCACACAGTTCGGTAATTAGGTTGAATACTGTACATGTTTTTGCACATAGTGCCAAGTAAGATGAATTTTTCAATCCAAATATACTGAAACTTTTTCTTATTTCTTCACAAAAACATATGTTTAGGACAATTACCATAGTTTTTTGTTTTTACTTTTGCACCAAACCAAACCTTAATTGTTGGCTTACTCACTGGAATAGTCTTAACCCTTGCCATGCTGAATAAATTAAGATGCCATGCCCACTTCCAATTTTCAGCCAATCAAATTACTTGATCCAGGCTGTTGATGTAATTTCGCATACTGAATGACAAACAGTGCAGATCTAGATCAGTTGGCTTTTTCAGAAGCCAACTGATCTGGATCTACACTGTTTGCAAAGGCAGCATATATCCAGGTTCAGCAGGACAAGGGTGAACAGTATTTAACCCTTGTCCTGCTGAATCTGGATATGTCCTGCCTTTGCAAATAGTGTAGATCCAGATCAGTTGGCTTCTTAGAAGCCAACTGATCTGGATCTGCACTGTTTGCCTTTCAGTATGTGAATTTATATAACAATCTGGATCAAGTAATCTGATTGGATGAAAATTTGAAAAGGGTGTGGCATCTTAATTTCTTTAGCAGGACAAGGGTTGAGTCATATAAAGATAATGGAGGGGTGAGAGTGAAAGGCTCTGTGCAATGAAGCACTGTGAATACAGCCATGACAGTTAAACTGCAGCTCTGATGGAATAAAAATCTCAGACATCATGATCTGCTAACCGCAAGGCTACACAGATACTTCAGTAAAATAAAATTGTTCAAATTTTAGGACAGGCATGGCAAGGCAAGGAGTAGAGGTGTCTGAATGTTCAGGGTAAAGATGGCACATCCTTTATCTGGACCGTATTATGAGTAATCAGATGAAATGGGGTGTGCCCCGTAGACAATTATACTTTGGCTATCTGTATTCCAGTGACATAGCCGGCCTTGGTGGCTCAGTTGGATGCGCCGTCCGACTGGAGACCAGGAGGTCGCGGGTTCAACCCCGCCGAGGTCGGCAACATTCTTTTGTGGAGATTGATCATGAAATATTTTCTACGGTCATTCTCTCCCTTCCGCTGATTCAAGAAGGGCAGTAGTCAGTTTCTGGCGAAAGAATGTGCACAATACTGGTTAACCGCTTAGAGGACTAAGCCTGCCCAGTAAACATGTGGTTAGGTAAACTGACCTCGCTCGACATGACCCCATTGGGTTGACTGGGCCGTAAAACCTCAACACAAACAAAATTCCAGTGACATACGTATAAATGGGGCTCAAATCCCCCTCCAGTTGTAGATTTTCAAGTGTATGTACCGTTATCAACTCTCTATTTCTCTCCCTCTTGCAGCTCCAGTCCCTTTGTCTAAATTCCATATTTACCCTAAGTATTGGGACAACTTATCTACTTACCATATGTGTTCTAAAATTTGAAATAGTCCATTCAAATACCTACTGATATATCTAAAATATTGCTGTATGTATGGCAAATAGTGTAGACCCTGATCAGATGCCGCATTCTGCAATGTCTGATCTGGGTCTACACTGTTTGCAAAGGCCTATCTGTCCCAATACTTAGGGCTATTATGGTACTATCATCTATGCCAGTCATAAATGTCCTGCAATGTCAAACACTTTATGCGATACTTTTTGCCTAAACCTTTTTTGTGCATTTATTCTACAAAATATTTAGTGAAAAGGCAAACAGTGTAGACCCTGATCAGACTGTTCCTTTAGGAGCAGTCTGATCAGGGAGTGCACTGTTTGCAGATGCCATTTTATCAAACATTTAGTGTTTGTACAAAATTTCAAGACATTTACCCTACTATAATATATTTGTTTTCTCTTAGTATCTTACATACTTAGAAAACAAAGCCAGAGCAAAAAATATTTCCGATTTTATATCATATGATGATAGAATTACACCATTTTATTGTTTGCTTTTGTTTAAAATCAAGACAAGGATTGCTTAACTCATTGATTAAAATTCGGACAAAAATAAAATGTTGAAGGCAGAACAAATAAAAAATCGATTAATACTGTAATATTTCAACATAGTAACATCTTATCATTATTGTCCTCAAAATTAACACATTTTCATTCAACTACCGGTACCTAATAATGTGCAAAAATTGTCAAATAATTGGTAACAAATTAGATCCTGGTCAAACTGCTTCTTTGCAGTTTGATCTGTGTCTACACTGTTTGCTGAGGAACGTTTTTTCTTTTTTTTTTTCAAATACTTATAGTATACGTGGTACTGAAGATCTAATGAACAACCTCCATTGTATGTCTGATAATTATGTCAATACTTAGGATTTATGTCTTATTAAATATTGAATGTTCACATAGACTGATAATATAAGATGGACAATAGATCAATCTCCAAGAAGGAAAAATAAAATCATAGCTTTAGATAAGAAATATATAGAGCTCCAGATAAGAGGGAGGGGGAGTGGTGGGGGGTGGGCGGTATCCAACTACAGTCGACTCTTGTTATCTCGAATTCCAAGGGACTCACTAAAATACTTCGAGATATCCGTACCTCGACATACCTGAGTTGAGAGACTGAGGAAAACAATAAATCGAACAACCACATTTAACAAATGAATATGTAATTTGACTCCTGAAGTTAGAAATATATATATAAAATAATGTGGAAAAGAGGAGAGATTGCTCCTGAGGAGCAATTTCTCCTCTTTTCCACATTATTTTGTTACCTGTTGTCATAGTTTCATGTTAAAACAGGGACCAGATTTTCACTTCGAGATAAGCGGTAATTCGAAATAGGCGAGTTCGAGATAACAAGGTTCGACTGTATCAATTTTCTTATTTCTCCATGAAAACATATGTTACAGGTACTCTAATGAGCACTACAACATATGTTTTTGTGCAGAAACAAGAAAAATATGAGTACTTTTCGCTTGAAAAAAGCATCCGAGAATATGAATGAATGCAGATAAATGTTTCTACACAAAAAAATGAGAACGAGCAGGGTACAGAGAAAGCCTGAAGAACAACTTGAATTGGAGTTTTATGGCCCAGTCAACAACATTTAGCTCATATCAAGCTGGTCATTTAACCTTTACAAATCCCTGGGCTAATTCAGCAGATGACAAATTGATGATATTTTTCTTAGTTTTCCTAAAAAACAAGATTGACATTTCATGCAAATTGTCTCCATTGGAGACAATTTGCATGAAATGTCAACACTTGTTTTAATGGGAAAACGAAGAAAAAGGTTTCGATATGTCGTCTGCTGAAAATTTTACCCAGAGTGCTAAGTAATAACTTACTCAAATTTTTCCTGGGCAGACTCAGTCCTCCAAGTGCATGGTCAGTACTTGTGCACATACTTTCGCCGTTAACTAAAAACTGCCCTTCTTGAATCTGTGGGCTATGGAGAATGAACGTAAAAATGATTTCAAGATCAATCTCCACAAAAGCTGTGTGACCAAGCTGGGAGCCGAACTTGCAACCCCTGGATCTGCAGTCAGACGCACTACTAACTGCGATAATGGAGTCCAGCCCTGAAGAATGATAAATGTCTAACAGCCTTTCAATAGCAGAAGGCAGGAGGCTAAATTGCTTTCTACTCTTCCTGCATAGCCTTCTACTTATAAGCCTTTTTAACACTACTACTCTCTAGGTTCATTATAAAGATGACAAATTGATGATATTTTTCTCAATTATCCCAGAAAATAGGCTTTGACATTTCATGCAAATTGTCTCCACAGGAGAGAAAAAAACTAGAGCTGTCAGAGGACATGGTAAATCCAGTATAGCCCCACTTTTTTAAAGCAGGGCTATAAATAAGAAACTAGACGTGTACAAAGTACACAGGTGCCTCTGCCCTATGGCCTTTGCCCATATGGCTGTTTCCTTTGGCCCCATCTCACAGCCCTACCCCTAGCATGATCCAGTTTCCAAACCCAGGTCTCTGTATAAACTATTTCATCTGTGATCATTATACCTGGTTACCTGGTTATAACTTTCTAGGGCATTATAACTTTCTAGGGCAAGTAATGGTGCCACACTTATGATTCTATTGCCATTTTGCATGTGTTCAATATGACCTGTTATACATTCTGACCCCAGGCCCCACCCATAGGCAACTCTACCATGAAGTCTAAGATCTTGGTCTGGTTAAATATCATACCAAATTTCAACATTGTAGCATAAAAGGTATCAAAATTATGAACAACTTGGACATAAATGTGAATGTAAATATGCAGGTAAACTTGCATGTAAACATGAATGTAAACTGTTACAATTGTTAGACTGGTTACGAACGTGATATATGCACGTACGCATGTAACATCAAGGCGAAATACTATATGATTCCAAAATGTTGTCCGCTAAAGCTTTTATGCAGCATGCTAAGTGTTAACCCTTGTCATGCTGAATACATTAAGATGCCACGCCCACTTCCAACTTTCAGCCAATCAGATTACTTGATCCAGGTTGTTGATATAAATTCACATACTGAATGACAAACAGTGCAGATCCAGATCAGTTGGCTTCTGAAGAAGCCAACTGATCTGGATCTACACTGTTTGCTAAGACAGGGCATGTCGTGCTCAGCAAGAGAAGGATTAAATATAGAACCTTTGTAATTCTGCATAGTACATGGCCCTCTACTGCTGGATTTAGCATCCTACTTCCAAATTAACTTACATGTAGTGAAAAGGCTGGTCTAAAATTTTGAATATGGTACTTTATTGAGATATTATTGAGCTTATTCCATACCTTTTTGTCCAAATTTTGACCTTTTTATGCATTTGTTTCACAAAATACTTGGTGAGACACGGCAAAAAGTATAGATCCTGATCAGACTCTTCCCCCAGGAACAGTCTGATCTTGGTGTACAGAAGTTTAAGAAAATTCCCATAAGCTGTAACAGGACCTGACTAATCAAAATTTCAACTACAATATGTACTTGGCCCTGCAGGCAGCAATTTCTTCAGAATATGACTCAAAATCACAAATTTCTTTATATATATATATATATTTTTTTTTTTTTTTTCTTTTTTTTTTTTTTAGTTTTTTATGGTCAAGAAATAAAAATTCTCTTAGGCAACTGGACAATGGATTTGCCTGCCTCAGCTATAAAACTTTCATAATACCGAAGTCAGACCAGCTAACAACACAGCTCCAGATAAGGAACTTTTACTACTAAAAAGTACTCATATTTGAACCAGTGCATGACAAAACCTACATTAACCCTTGTCCTGCTGAACCTGGATATACCCTGCCTTTGCAAACAGTGTAGATCCAGATCGGTTGGCTTCTGAAGAAGCCAACTGATCTGGATCTACACTGTTTGTCATTCAGTATGTGAATTTATTGCAACAATCCAGATCAAGTCATCTGATTGGCTAAAAATTAGAAGTGGGCGTGGCATCTTAATTTATTTAGCAGGACAAGGGTTAAGACCCGTGTGACCAGCAAAGACTCAGATCAGCATGTACATCCACTAAGTATGGCAAGAGTTCTCATTTATCTCTCTTTGGATCGCCTGGAGGCTGTAAAAATTAGGCACATGCGATCAGGGAATACTCTGCTCAGACTGCACAGATGCGCAGGCTGATCTGAGTCTTAGCTGATTGGCCACTAGAGTAATTGTCGGTTTTGTCCTGCACTGGCTCATTTTCTTCTTATTTCTCAATTTGTCAGTATGCTAACAAGCTGGATTTGCCAAAATGACACTGATATGACAATAAACTGACAAAACTATTGTGACAGACTGATAATATGCATTTTCTGCAAGGGTGATCGATAATCTAAAGATAAATTAATTTGCAACAGAAAAGATTTTTGGTTTCTTTTGCATTCAGTGCTGTTGCATTTCTTTTGTGGGTCCAAACAATGATAGCATTTTTTCTTAAGAGTTTGTTTGCACTGAAGTTTTATGAGCCTGTCAACACTGTTAAGTCATGTTAAGCCAATCAGTTAATGTGATCACACTTTTTCCTGGACAGACTTTGAGTCCTCTACGCAGTTTATCAGTGAATTGTGCACACACTTTTGCCAGTAACTGATAACCCCTTCTTGAATCAGCAAAATGAGGAGAAATGATATCAAGATCAACCTCCATAAAAATTACATGGAAGAGCTGTGATTCAAACTTGGGACCTGGATCTGCAGTCAGACATGCTTCTGATTGTGCTGTCCACGCCTGGCCTTGGATTTCTTTTGCATTCACAGTACTCTTGGTTTCTTTTGTGGGTCAGAATATAACCTTCAGCTTACATAAAATTTAACATTTTCAAGCTGCACAATTCATTATTTGTCTCTTAATTAACCCTTGTCCTGCTGAATAAATTAAAATGCCACACCCACTTCTAACTGTCAGCCCAATCAGGAATAAATTCATATACTAAATGGCAAACAATGCAGATCCAGATCAGTTGGCTTCTAAAGAAGCCAACTGATCTGGGTCTGCACTGTTTGCAAAGGCCGGGAATATCCGGACAAGGATTAACAAGGGTTAACCCATAATTAGGTCTAGTTTCCCATAAATACTGAATTCATGTACCACTCTAACTTCTAATTTTCAGCTAATCAGATATAACTTGATAGAGGTTGTTGATATATTTAATTCACATACTTTATGAATGACAAACAGTGCAGATCCAGACCAGCTGGCTTCTTTTTGGTCTACACTGTTTGCAAAGGCAGGGCAAATCTACGTTCGGCAGGACCAGGTTTAATATAATATCTGTGGATATGGGTTTACTTAACCCTTGTCACGCTGAATAAATTAAGATAATACGCCCACTTCTAACTGCTAACTAATCAGATTACTCACCCCGATTGAGGATATAAATTCACATTCTATATGACAAACAGTGCAGATCCAGATTAGTTTGCTTCTGAAGAAGCCAACTTATCTGGATCTACACTGTTTGCAAGTGCAGGGCATATCGGGGTTCAGGAGGACAAGGATTAAAGAAAAGAAACCTATAAAGAAATTAACAGACAACAAAAACAGAACAAATATTATGTATTGTCAAGAGGAACCCAATACTTCACAGTAGGGGGCTAAACAAAATTAATGCTTAGCACTCTGGGTAAAATTTTCAACAGATGACATATTGAAATATTTTTGTTATTTTTTTTTCAAGAAAACAGGATTTGACATTTCATGCAAATTGTCTCCATTGGAGACAATTTGCATGAAATGTCAAAGCCTGTTTTCTGGGGAAAAATAAGAAAAATATCATCAGTTGTCGTTTGCTGAATATGGCCAGAGAGTTGTAAAGGTTACAAGACAGTTATAGATAAGGCATTTTTTTTTTCAACAAAAAAGTAATATTTTTCTCATTTCTTCAGAAAAACATATGTTGTAGGTACTCATTACAAGCCCCTCAGCCGAGGTGCTTTTAATGAGTACCCACAACATATCTTTTCATAGAGAAATAAGAAAAATATTATGCGGATACACTCTCTTATCTGCAGCTCTGCTTCTACGTATCTCTAGATAAGCAGTCTCAGGTATCCACATTATAATTTTTTGTTTCTCCATGAAAACATATGTTGTGAGTACTCATTAGAAGCAACTTAGCGAGGCGCTTCTAATGGGAACCTATAACATATGTTTCCATGGAGAAATAAGAAAAATATCAGTACTTTTCAGATGAAAAAGCACCTTATCTGAAGCTGTGCAGCTACCATACCCTAAACACCCCAAATATTTGAACCCCCGTAACTCCTCACTGAACTAATCTTAACTTTCAACCTGACTTCAGTCTTAAAAGTGTTGACCAAATGGCAACTAGTGTAGAACCTTATTAAACTACTCATTTAGGAGTAGTTTGATTTAAGTCTGCACTGTTTTCTTAGGTATTTCTTTCCAAATCTTTAGAGTAAAGATAGTAATCTCAATTCTGTGTAGATCTATGTTATTGTAGTTTTTATTATCTACTAAACTTTTGGAACAATACTCAAGAGATCAGGGGACCAGCCTAAAATTACACTTAAGAGCTTGAAAAATATATCTTCCAGTAATTATATATCGGCCATTCATACAAAACATTTAGGAAGGCTTTAATAAATTCCATTTTAGAACAGTATTATGCATATGCTATTCAGGCAAAATACTATAGAGGTGTTCTTTTTTAATCCTTAAGTCATTGTATTATACCTGCTGCGCCATGTAAAAAGGGTTATTTACTGATAACTCAGTCTCAAATTAGTCCACAAAATCCCTAGCTCTCCAAAGCATTTTTTTTCAAACCAAATGTATTGATATTTTTTTCTTATGCCTCCATGAAAACAACAATAGTAACTGTTAGAGGGGCTTCTAATGAGTACCCCATATAATCTATACATTTTTGTTTGGATACAACACTTTTGGGGTCCACCTTTAAACCTTCTTACATGTATAGCCGAACTGTCTTATAATGAACAGTCTTAACCCTTAAAGCGCCAATCACAACAATTGTCGTCTGTCTTGTCATCTGCTTGTGATTTTAAAAGTCATTTTTGCAAACAGTGTGGACCCAGATCAGACTGCTCCTTTAGGAGCAGTCTGATCAGGGTCCACACTGTTTGTCTGTATGCAAAAATAGGTTTGAAAAGTCTGCAAGAATATTCAGCAGACGACATAAACAGATGACATTTTCAGATGCAGTTTTTCTTGGCACTTTAAGGGTTAAAAAAGAGGTTCCAGTGAAACTGAATTAGTGTATAACATCACTGTTCACTTATGACATCAGCATTATGCTAAGGTGATGTCATTCAAAATGGCGTCCATCAACAGTACAACTTTAAAAATGCCATTCAAAAACACTTTCTGACAGTTGCTGAGCATTACTTTGAACTTACAGAGATAACTTGAATTCAGGATATTAGTTTGTTTTTTTTTTTTTTTTTTTTTTTTGTTTTTTGTTTGACTATAAGTGGTAAATTTGTTATTATTAAACCTCATTAATTATTTATAAGCTATATTAGAAATTTCATTGGCCAAGCGCATATCACATGCAGGGCAATATTCTGCAATGTTACCCTGTAATATTCCCTCGCAAGTCATATTGCCCTTCCAGTGACGGCACTTTCTTAAGGTATAGTTGCACTTTGTAGTCATGTGCTGTGACATAGTATTTACTTTCACAGCCAAGATGGCAGCTAGGGCAGCAGGTGGCAGCTTTGTCGTCACAAGTGAAGTGGACTTGCAAGAATTGCTGTCCCAAATAATGATCTATTATTGATTCATAATTCATTGGTTTTATTAACCCTTGTCATGCTGAACCCGGATATGCCCTGCTTTTGCAAACAGTGTAGATCCAGATCAGTTGGCTTCTGAAGAAGCCAACTGATCTGGATCTACACTGTTTGCCATTCAGTATTTGAATTTATGTCAACAATCTTGATCAAGTAATCTGATTGGCTGAAAATTAGAAGTGGTCGTGCCATCTTAATATATTCAGCATGACAAGGGTTAAATTCCATTATTTGAGTCTCGTTTTTCTCAAATAATTTTCTGTATATACAATGTGTTATTTGAAAATGTGAAACGCACAAAAAGTGAATTTTTCCTGAATTTGTGAAACTAAGAATTCAGTACAATAAAACAACATGTATGAAGGTAATATATGACGATTTGTTCATTCTCAACAGGCAATATTGACTTCAGGGTGAACAATATCAGGATCTATGATTGGTGTGTGGGGAAGACAGAAAAATCCATCCCGAGGATCTCTGTCTGGCATCACGAGGCCTGCCGAGTGATGCCAGACTGTGATTGTGAGGGGCGGATTTTTCTATCTACCCCTCACACTCATGGTAGATTCTTTTTCTTGCACACCTTTCATTTCTAAACAATGCAGTCATTTCAATTGCTGATGTCGACATCTGCCATATTGTGATGACATTACTGTAGCATTTAATGATGTCATGACGTTCAGTGACGTAAACCTTACTGATGGCATATGTGACGTCCATTACAACTTGAACCAATATATATCAAATGTGAGAATTCCTGATTTTTATCTTACCCTGGGTGTGATAACCAGGGTAGGATAAGAATTTCTATCCCAGGGTTAAATCCAGGATTTCCTTACGATACTGGTGTGCAAGAAATTGTCATATTACCCTCACACATGGGCAATAATTGTGTACTGAGATCCACATACATTCTGTAAAAGAAGCTGAAAAGCATGTCCACAAAAGTGGTGAATTTAGAGCTATGTACAATCTGATCAAGGCCTTCACTATGATCTGCAAATCCGTTAACCCTTGTCATGCTGAATAAATTAAGATGCCACGCTCACTTCCAGTTTTCAGCCATCCAGATGACATGACCCAGGTTACTTAATGGCAAACAGTGCAGATCCAGATCAGTTGGTCCAGAAGCCAACTGATCTGGATATACACTGTTTGGATAGACAGGATATATCTGGATCTAGCAGGACTAGGGTTAAGGATGTGATGAAACTGCACAGGAATTGTTATGGAGGAGTATTTGGTGATAAATCTAGGATATTTTTTTTTTATTTCTGCATAAAAACATATGTTGTGGGTACTCATTAAAAGCGTCTTGGCGAGGCACTTCTAATGAGAACCAACAACATATGTTTTTATGCAGAAATAAGAAAAGTTATCCAAAATACCCAAAACATAATTATGTTTTTTATGCAGAAATAGGGCATAAAAAAAAAAAAAGCTGTGTTTCCACTAACATGCTGAAAAAAAATTTGCTCTGTAGGTAGGAGAAACTTTTTTTTTTTATTTTTTCTATTTTTTCTCCAGAAAAGAACAAGGTAGGACTTGTAATTTTATGAAAATACAGGTATTTTGCTGAGGGTCGGTGCTTTACTTTTTTATTTTGCATTTTTACCGATAAAAAATAGTATAGCCGGGTGTTTGAAACAGGGTCAGTCAGGTTAGTGGAAACCTAGCTATTTTTTTTTTACGCCTAAGAAAAATTATCCCAGAACTATCACCAAATACTGCTCCTTATCAATTCCTCTGAAACATACATTGTATTAACTCTTGTCATGCTGAATAAATTAAGATGCCACGCCCATTTCTAATTTTCAGCCAATCAGATTACTTGATCCAGATTGTTGATATAAATTCACATGCTTAATGGCAAACAGTGCAGATCCAGATCAGTTGGCTTCTTCAGAAGCCAACTGATCTGGATCTACACTGTTTGCAAAAACAGGACAGATCCAGGTTCAGCACAACTAGGGTTAAGTATAGTACTGCACCGATTTGTGAGCAGATGGGCCTTCACTTTTTGTACATGAATTAAGCACCCTTTTCAAATGTAAACATACCCATATAAAGATTTAGTGAACATGTAACAGGCTTAAATGAAAATCCATCTCTAAGCCTTTCAAAATTGGGATAAATAAAGGACAAAAATAAGTAACAAATTAATCAAACCAAAATTCCAAATATAATAGGATAAATGCTAACAGCACTCATGTACAAACCACTTGACTGATGATCCAGAATTGATAAACAACAGACAAAACCAAAATCTTGGCAAATACTGTGTATATTGTGAGTGAACGGACAGACAGGCCCACGAGCAAATTGTGTAGATGAAGATCAGAATCAGCAGACCACAGCATCTAATCAGGGTCTGCAATGTTTGTCACTCATCCAGCAGTTTTTAGACACATCTTCAGGCAGTCAAACAGACTTGCCCAATTGTTGTGGAGACTGGAGAAGTATTATAAAATTGACTAAATGTCCAAATTCTAGGACAAGTCTGGAAAGGGAAAAAGTTTACCAAACACATTGTACTTTGGACAGTTTTACAGCCCTTGATGAGAGGAGCGTCCAGATACACTACACCCTGTTTATAACACAGTTAGTTATAACACGGTTTTGAATTATAACACAGTTCTAAGGTGGATCCTAAAAATGTATAGATTATATTGAAAAATGACCATAAATGGTCATTTTTCAATATAATCTATACATATTTGTTTGGATATAACACAGTTGTTTAACTAGCACGGTTTTTGCTATGGACCCAAACAATAGTGTTATAAAGAGGTTGTGGTGAACTAGAACAAGCTTTCATTGTTTGTTTGGTAGTTTGAGGTGAGGTTTTATGGCCCAGTCAACCCATTAGGGTCATGTTGAATGCGGTCAGTTAATCTACTCAAACTGTTCCTGGGCAAGCTTAGTCCTCTAAGCAGTTAACAAGTACCTGTGCACATACTTCTACCAATAACTGACAACTGCCTTTCTCGAATCAGCAGAAGGGGGAGAATGGCTGTAGAAATTATTTCATTATCAATCTCCACAAGTTATGTGGCTGAGGTGGGGTTCGAGCCCTGGATCTGCAGTCAGACATGCTACTGATGAACTATGGAGCCAGGCACATGCTTTTACAGTCAAAAATCGATAGCTCGAACACGAATGGCTGGTTTAACATGGCTAATTCGAACTCCTTTTCGATTCCCTACGAAGTTCTTCCAATACATGTAGCTCAAGAAAAACATTTATGGAAATTTTCTTATTTTATAATGGAATTGTATTAACCCTTAAAGCGGCAAGCAAACTTTGTAGCAGGCGACATTCGATTTTTATTCTTTCAGAGAAAACAAGTCTTAACATCTTATGTGAATCGTCTGCCAAGACTTGTTTTCTCTGAAAAATAAAAAAAAAAAAAATAAAAAATTGTCGTCTGCTACAAATTTTACTTTAAGGGTTAATATGATCATAAAATATCGCATCTGGCAGCCTGTAAAATTTCAGTTAGTCTCTCATTTTTGAACTGGATCAAAAATGAAATGATTTTTATCATATCTCTGAATTAATGTTGGCAACACTATTTCAGAGATACGATAAAAAATCATTTCATTTCAAGAACGAGAGACTAAATGGAATTTTACGAGCTGTCAGGAGCCACATTTTATGATTGTATTAATACCATATATCAATTTATTAAACCTTTCTTGGATAATAAAATGTCTACATTTGAGGAATATGGAGCCTTTAGGAGAGCAAATTCTATCCTTTTACAATATAGTCCCTTTCAGAAGCAGCCAAGATTCTGACATCACGAAAAATGCCTGTATTTTGACCCCACTTTTATATCCTAAAACTTGGTTTTACAGGGGTATACATGATTTTTATTATTTCTGCTCAAAGACATACATTATGGGTACTTGTTTGAACTGCCTCAAAATCCCCAAATCTATGTTTTGAGCAGAAATATAAAAAAGATCAGAATTTTTTCTTTCAGTTTTTGGTGGTGAAATTTTCAATATATTTGAACAGACATGGTTTTGTAATGTGAATACGGTCTACTTCAAAAGGAAATAATTCGTTCCAAAGGGGAGCAAATTCTTTCCTTTTAGAGTAAAACCCTTTTCAGAAGGGGCTTGGTGTAAGGAAAGCAGACAAGAAGTCACAGAAGTGGTCTCCCTTTTACAAAAATGTTTGAAAAACTATGAAGTGCTCAGTTCAGCTTAAAATGATTAATTAATATGCTTAGACTTATGACATGTATTATTTCATATATCTACTAACTTTTATACCACATGCAGAGTTTATACCTGTATCCAGAATATAAAAAAAGGTGTACTTAACAACGATCACAAAGAAACCCATTTGTTTTTCATCAAAATCTTTTGAAAGAGCAGTTCACTCTTGTCAAGTCACTCAGAGCAAATATCTTTTAAGTTCTGCTCAAACTTAGGCAATACATAGTTACCCTAAAATTTGCAGAGGCATGACTCCGACAAGGTAGAATAGATTTCAGTCTGAGACTGCTCCTATTAACACACACACACACACACACACACACACACACACACACACACACACACACACCATCACGAAAACACGCCTATATAGTTTTGACCCCCTTAAACCCCACTTTTATATAGTAAAACTGGGGTTTACAGGGGTATACATTTTCTTATTTCTGCTCAGAAACATAGATTGTGGGTACTCATTAGAACCGTCTCATTGAGGCAGTTCTAACGAGTACCCACAATCTATGTTTTGAGCAGAAATATGAAAAATATCAGGAATTTTTATCTGAAAATTTTCATTTTTTGCTGGGAAAATTTTCAGTATATTTGAATAGGCTTGTTTTCGTAATGCACACACACACACACACACACACACACACACACACACACACACACACACACACACACAGATTTTGTTTCTGCATACAAGTCCTTATGATCCACAGGTACCCAGGTACATGTATCTAGTACAATGGTACTGACTTCTCCAGAACATATTTAACCATGCCCCCATGTGGATAAGGCTTCATTTTTCCTTTGACAAACACTGCTAACTAACCTTTAACCTTAAAGCACCAAGAAAACCTGCATCCGGAAATGTCTGTTTATGTCGTCTGCTGAATATTCTTGCAAACATTTTAAACCTATTTTTGCATACAGGAAACAGTGTGGACCCTGATCAGACCGCTCCTAGAGGAGCAGTCTGACCTGGGTCCACACTGTTTGCAAGAATGACTTAAAATCACAAGCAGATGACAAAGCAGACGACAATTTTGTGATTGGCATTTTAAGGGTTAAAATATACAGAATAAAACTCAGTATGCTGTTTGTCTAATCCTTACTGTTAGATTTTCTCTTGTTCCTTTGCTTCATCAGCTGTCAGTCACTTCTGCAGAAGAACCAATTGCAAGCACAGACAATGACTATGTCATATTCTCCTGGTATGCTTTGTTCAAAAAGATATTGCATCAAGGAGGCTCTATTAAGTTCTATTAACCCTTGTCCTGCTGAACCCGGATATACCCTGCCTTAAATCATGATAAAAGTTTGCAAATTTACTTTGTGTTAAGGGCCAAGCAAAAAAAAGCAACTTTCTGAAAGATGTCCAAAGCCAGTTGACTGCATGGATGACCAGGTTGATCTGAATGTTCTAAGGGCACATGCTCAAAGGTACTGTTTCTCATCTTAGGGCTCATGATCATTTAACCAGAACCTCTCACACACACAGAGCTCCAGAAAAGATTTTTTTTTGTTTTTTTTTTTCAACCAAATTGATAGTTTTCCTATTTCTTGACAAAAACACATGTTGTCGGTATTCGTTAGAAGTCAGGGGTCATCCTAGAGGGCGATTTGAGAGAAAAAGTCTCCCTAAGCTGATTGACTTCTCTCTATCTTGAGCTGAGGGAGAAGTGAAAATGTATAGAATGTATAGAGAAATCCAAAATTTGGACCAAAACTTCTCCCTGAAATCCTGAAATTGATTCAAAACTTCTCCCTCTCTGAAAGCTCTAGGATGACCCCTGAAAGTACCTCAGGAAGGCGCTTCTAATGAGTACCCATAACATATGTTTTTGTCCAGAAATTAGAAATATATTATGAGGACACATCCTCTTATACAGTGAACCCTCGTTACAACGACAGCATTTGTTCCCAAAAATGTTGCCATTATAATAAATTTGCTGTTCTAAAGAATCCTTCTTGGACAGAATGATATGTAAGAAAGCCCTTGTTTTATTCTTATTTCCTCATAGAACATATGTTTTGGATATTTGTTAGAATCACCTCTGAGGCAATTCTAACAAATATCCAAAACATATGTTGCTTGAAGATATTATGCAATGGTTTTGCATAATTTCTCATTAACCATCTCCTCTTGAGCGAATGTTTCATGACATTCAAATTGTCATTTATATAACAAATTTTGTCGTTCTATCGAGTGTCGGTATAAAGAGGGTTGACTGTATATAGCTTTGACTCAAATTCTTGTTTTTTACATTAGTTACATGGATTTTATTTTCATTCCGACCATGCTTATTTCATTCAATCAAAGGCTGCTATTTGAATTCAGTCTTTGAAATTAGTGGTGGCATTTACATTTCAATTAAAAATATTAAAGGGAATTTATATATGAACTTTAAGAATCCTTTATAAACCTCCTGTTTACATTGAACATACTAAGCCTTCTTTCAAACAGCAAGGTTTTCAAAGTACGTATATATTTAGTTAATCTTTACCACTCTCTGGGCTAATTTAGCAGACAACAAACTGATGAAATTTTTCTTATTTATCCCAAGAAACAGGATTAGATATTTGATTTGAATTCTCTCCACTGGAGACAATTTTCATGAAATGTCAAAATGTGTTTTCTGGGAAAAATAAGAAAAATATTTCAATATGTTGTCTGCTGATAATTAATCTGTCATTTCTACATGCAATATTTACCCTAAGTGTTGGGACAGGCAAACAGTGTAGACTCAGATCAGAAGCTGCAGAACTGTCTGATTAGGGTCAACACTGTTTGTTGCTCATCCAGCAGGTGTGAGATATGCCACTAGGTAGTAAAATGGACGTCCTAATTTCAGGACAAGTAAGATAAGCAGTTAGATGCCGAAATATTTAAGGTAAATATGTACCGTTATAATGGGGCTTACTTCTTAAGTGCTGGTATACCAATTACCCGCTACTTCATTTTAAGCCTTCTGACATGCTGTCAGTGATAAGATAGAAAGTTATGATTAAGTAATTTGATAAGATAGAATGTTATGATCAAGTAATTTGCAAAATTTACATGTACTTGTTTGATAAATGTAGAAAAAAAAATTAATTTTATAGACTTTAAGTGAAAGTGTTCTGTATACTATGATCTGACATTTCATGTGTGAAATTACTTATAATTGCACCTAATTAAAATGCTTTTAATATAAACTTAAAATAATTTTTGGAGAAAAATGTGAAAAGTCTTGATGGTTTGTTGGATTGAAAACGCAACAATAAACAATTACTGAACTTTCCTATATGGAAGATATCCAGATAAACATTTTTTCTTTTTCATCAATGACACTATATGTTGTGGTACTAAATAGAAGCGTCTCATGGAGGCTCTTCTAAAGAGTACACATAACACATTTTTTATCGCAGCTACAAAAAAAATACAGTTAGGTTAAAAAAAGGTGCCTTAATAAGGGAGTGTTGCTTCCCTTATTCATGCCGCTGTCATGCCATCTTTTCTAACAAATGTCTGCCTAATTTTGCCTGCCACCATTTGTGTCATTCTGTGTGGTCCTAACTACCTAATTCAAGTGCAAATCAACAAAAATAATTATTCAGTCAATCAAATCTTCATATATTCAGTTAAATCTTATTACTGATTATGATTTGTGTTTTACCCAGAGGAGCTTGAAATTCCGTCAGAAATGCATGTTAAAATGGCCCAAATCGACTATCCTATAGCCTTTCAGAATAGTCAATTTGGGCCATTTTAACATGCATTTCTGACCGAACTTCAAGCTCAGGACTTTGGTTTTACCTGTCAACATTTTCAGCTTCTCATCTGGAGCTATGAATGAGAATTATATGAATGAGGGAGTGTGTGTGTGTTTTGTGGGAGGTGGGGGAGGGGGGATAAGACTGTATAAATAAATAGTAACATTTAGGATACATGTACATGTATTATGAATGTAAAGTGGTGATTAAGTCAATGTACTGAGCTAATGCAGACTCATTTTCAGCTTATTATTCCCAGTATGACAGCTGCTGGATTTGAACTCTATCTGTACATCCCCATTACTCCAGATAAAGCACTATTTTTTTTTCCAGCTGAAAAGTACAGACATTTTTTATATATTTCCACCATTATTGCCCCTGCTGAAGCTGTGGAGGATAGTGTGGCTAGATTTACCGGTGAGAGTTAGGGACTTACTTCCCATATATCACAGGTCCTGGTGAATGAATACCACCAGTAAAAATTCTGATTCTGACATATACATGTATGTTAATTTGTGGTAGAGGCGCTTCTAATAAGTAGCCATTTGGAAGAAAAAATATTACATGGACACCCGCTCTTACGTGGAGAGGGCTAATACGGCTAATATTGTGGGAAGAGGACTATCTAATGTTGTACATGTATATCTTGTGTTCAGTGGATAACCACTTACTTGGAGAGAACTATATATCTAGTGTTGCGGGGAGAGGACTAAAGTATAACTTGTCCAATGGTGAGAAAATATACAATAAATGTGTTTAATCTACGAACTTTTATCTGGAGCACTACACCACCACTGACCACTGCCTAACGCCAAGAAACTTACGGTAATGGTTGAAATTTATCACTGAGTGCAGCAACATAATGCTGTCCATCTTCAAGTTCAGAAATGCTATTTATTTTGCGACCATGAGTTGGGGTAAAAATATTCCTCACAGCACCTGGCTTCTTTCTGTTGGTAAATAAAGTCTCTGTTATTACGTCTTTAACACCATCAAAAGTTCGAATTCGATTTGAAATGCACAATCTTGATCCGGGGAAAAACTCATCCCCATTCACATAAAAGAAACAGTTTGGGCTGTGCTTCAAATCCCGCGTTTCTACTGGAACATAACGAGTTGGAGAATGTGAATAAGACATGTTTCTGTTTATTTTTTTGTCACAAACTATTCAACTATCCGCTTATAAATACATCCAGGCCACTGTCACTCTCAATATTTCAACTTTCACTTCGATTATTTCTTGTTTACACAATTTGACAGAACCGCTTCTTCCATAACTGAAACTGCATTGTGGGAATGTAATTTAACCTTTGACATGCTTCCTTAGTTACCACGTGCTAAATGTAAACAAACTACCACGTGAAAGTAAGATCCAAGATCAATGGCAATTAGAAACTTAATCTTCTATAAGTTATTTATGACGTGTTTATCCATTTGTTGACTCGAAAATATTAACGACTTTGACAATCATAGCACGACGCCTTTTTCTTCAATCGCTGACCTTATGAACCTTTACCACTCTCTGGACTAATTCAGCAGACCATAACTTGGTATTATATACCAGAAAACAGGATTTGACATTTCATGCGAATTGGAGACAATTTGCATGAAATGTCAAAACCTGTTTTCTGAAAAAAAAGAGAGAAAGAAAGAAAATAATTCAGTATGTCGTCTGCACTAAAGTTTACCCAGTGCTAAGCCTTAATTAAGAGTGCTGAGCAGTCTGAAAACAAGTTGTAAGTGAATCGACAGTGTTACAATATAATTTATTCACAAGCAGATCAATAAACATGATAAAAAGCACAGGTGATGTCCAGAGCTGCATATAAATTATGCATGGGTAGAGCTTTGTTTGTGTTTGCTTATAGTTCCTTAAGACATCATGCGAACGTCCATATAATTTCTGATGCACTGATCCCCACCCTTTTACTACATGTAGAGTGTTATTTAAACATACAATATTGAATTGAGGAAGGGGCATGGGTAGGGTGGGGTGGGAGCGGGGTTTGATAAATGTATTTTTTTTTTTTTTTTTTTTTTTTTTTTTTAGGATTGTATCTAAAAACACAGAAATAATCTATGTAACCGTTAATTTTGTTTATTCAACTGCCCACTCAACTTGAAGGGACTGAGCTAACTTTGCGCAAGCAATTTAGAGAGGTTCCGACGTCAGAAGCTTAAATTTTAACCGGCTACTATAAATAAAAAAAAAAAACATACAACACTTAAATATGTTTTTTTTTTTTTTTTTTTTTTTTTTTTTTTTGCCTTTTTACCACAGAAAATAAGACGATTTTTAATTCGAATTGTCTCTTCTTTGGAGATAATTTGAATGAAATGTCGTCTTATTTTCTGCGAAAAAAATATCATTAATTTCTATTGTTCACTTAGCCTGAAATGTAAATATGAGCCAGCGCACGACAAAAAACTACAATAAGACGTGCGACCACAGATCAGTCTGCATCCGCACAGTCTGATCAGAGTCTTCGCTGATAACATGTGCCTTCTACAGCCACCGTGCCATCCAAAGCGGGATAAAATAGACCCTTGCCATACAGGCTGATCTGAGTCTTTGCTGCACACACAACCCAGTAAGCATTCTTTATAAATATACAGCAGGGCGTTATCGGCCCGTCAGGGTAGGTGACGGGCCGATAACGGCCCGCTGTAGATTTATTAAAAAAAAAAAAAAAAAATGCTAGCTGGGAAAGTCTTATTGTAGGTTTTGTCGTTCGCTGGCTCAATTAAGTATGAGCAGAAACGAGTAATTTTGTAATTAGTTTGTCTATTGTACTGATTTGCCTTGCTAGACATACAGCGTTCGCAAGTACATTAATGTATTTGTTCCAAAATATGGATCACAACATGACGAAATGTACCAAGTGACATGTTTGTTCAGAGAAGACTGAACCCCTGCGCATCCCGTATACTGATCAGTCTTTGCTGGGCCTGCTCTCCCCGGGTAGTCAAAATCAATGGCCTCTACAGGTAGACGGCGAAGACTGATCAGGCTGCCCGGATGTGCACGCCGATGTATGAGCCTTCGCTAGGCGCACATGGGCGAAGTTACATATTTTCACTCTTGACACCATGGTCAACGGTCTCATCCACAAATATTTACATCAGTCCGTATCATAGGCGTAGCGCACATTATCTACATTACGCATATATATGCGTAACATATGAAAGAAAAAAAAAAGTATTATTTGCAGTAAAGTTTCTACACTAAAATGAAATGTGTTGCTTCTTTATCATAGTGACTACTCTTAAAGGAAATAAAATATCGCTTCCAGAATAGGGACTACTCTTAAAGGAAAAAAAAAAAAAAAAAAAAAAGAGTATTTTTAAAGCGAAACTAGGGATAATTTTCGAATATAAAGAATTTGTCCTGGGTATGCGAAAAAATAATTCCGTTCTGACTACGCCACTGCATGTTATTTCATGTGATACTCTCTCTCTCTCTCTCTCTCTCTCTCTCTCTCTCTCTCTCTCTCTCCTACTACTACTACCACCACCACTACTACCACCACTACTACTACTACTACAGTACTACTGCTACTACTACTACTACTACTACTACTACTGCCGGCCTCGGTGGCTCAGTTGGATGCGCCGTCCGACTGGAGACCAGGAGGTCGCGGGTTCAACCCCCGCCGAGGTCGGCAACATTCTTTCGTGGAGATTGATCATGAAATATTTTCTACGGTCATTCTCTCCCTTCCGCTGATTCAAGAAGGGCAGGTGTCAGTTTCTGGCGAAAGAATGTGCACAATACTTGTTAACCGCTTAGAGGACTAACCCTGCCCAGTAAACGTGTGGTTAGGTAAACTGATCGCGCTCGACATGACCGCATTGGGTTGACTGGGCCATAAAACCTCAACACAAACAAAACTACTACTACTACTACAGTTAACCTCCATTATACCGACACTCGACACAACGACAAAATGTGTTATACGAACAATACACCCTCTCTCAAGAGGTGACAATTAATCAGAGAAATTATGCAGGAATATTATGATTCAATACTTCAAGCAACATATGTTTTTGGATATTTGTTAGAATCCCTCATCCATACTACTACAACTACTACTATTTCTACTACTACTATTTCTATCACTACTATTTCCACTACTACTACTACTACTACTCCTCCTACTACTACTATTTCTACTACTTCTACTATTTCTACTATTTCTACTACTACTACTACTACTACTATTTCTACTCCTCCTTCTCCCTTCTCCTCCTTCTCCGCCCCTCCCCCATTACTAATACTACTACTACTACTAGACACGTGATTATAATTTAAAAAACTGTTTTAAGGACTGGAGCTAGTCTACATCTGGTAGTAAATTGGATGTATTCAAATTTAAGGCGTGCACACACCGTTAAAACTGCGTCATATCAACGTCGCATCGACGCTGATACGACAAAGGTTTAACGCTGTGTGCCTACTGGGGTAATAGTCTATACTGCATATATACAGTCGACTCTCGTTATCTCGAATTCGCTTATCTCGAATAACCGCTTATCTCGAAGTGAAAATCTGGTCCGTTTTAACACAGAGATCTACCAACAGGCAACAAAATATTGTGGAAAAGCGGAGAACTTGCTCCTTAGGAGCAATTTCTCCTCTTTTCCACAATATTTTCAATATATTTCTAACTTAGGAGTCAAATTAAAGATTCATTCTGTTAAAGGTGGTTGTTCGATTAATTGTTTTCCTCAGTTCCGCAAATCTGATATGTCGAAGTACGGATATCTTGAAGTGTTTCATAGAGTCTCTTGGATTTCGAGATAACGAGAGTCGACAGTAGTTTGAATGCCTATATACTTACGGGTAAGGTATAAACCTTTCATGGGGACCTATCACACACTCCTGACATTCCAAGAAATCGGACAATGAGTCGATTCTTCGTCCGTGGGTTGGTGTAAAAATATTCCTTGCACACACCGTGGCAGTTTTATGACTTAAATGGTTAGTTATCTCATCCTTTACGGCATCCAGAGTCTTGAGTCTATTTGGAAAATATATTGTCCTACCAGGATAGAGACTGTCTCCATTTAGGTACACATGGCAAAAGCTGCCATATTTCTGGGACCTGTTTCGCTCGAGGCTCCTGGTGGATCTTAAGGTTGTAGGTTCCTCTTCATCCATGATTGTTTATTTTCTAACTTATATTCCTGTGGTATATACCCTAAATATTCAAACAACGTCCGAGCAGGCAGGTGACCTTAATACAACGTCGCCTCAACGTCGATGCAACGTTGAATCGGCGTTGAGTCGATGATGTATAAACGTGTGGATACCGGACCTACTTTAGATGTAACAAAAATCACAGGAGCTTCACTTTTGTTTCAATATGATTTTCCCAGACTGTTGTTTTGATAATTATATTGTCTGTAAAATTAATAAGAATAAGTGTTCTGATAGGCAAAGTTTCACGAAAATAATTTGTGCACTCACTGAGGTCAGTCTGAAGAATCTGCACACTTATTGTGAAAGAAATATACATGTGTGTGGTAAAAATAAATAAAAATACAAATATACAAAAAAAAAAAAAAAAAAAAAAAAAAAATGAAAAACTTTTAGAAAACTACGTTCTACGACAATATTTTCTCCTAAAATATTTTATTGCACTGATCTCAGAAGCATTTTATAGCAAACTAGAGGCAGCTTAATTTCATTTAGAAACAATATTTTAGACAATAAAAAGAAAGGTTATATCAAATTTAGCCCCGGTGTCATTCTTTAATTCGAATAAGTCCATAAATACTACCTGTTGATGTGTCTGAGAGGCAAACAGTGTAGACTCAGATCAGACGCCGCGTTTTGCGGCGTCTGATCTGGATCTACACTGTTTGCTCAGGCTGAAAAAGGTGCCTGATCTGGGTCTATATTGTTTCCTCATGCCTGTGTGTCCGAATACTTAGGGTATATCAAATCCTTTGTGCCACGCCATGAGAAACACAAATGCCTCATGACGCATGCGTACATCGAGTATCAAGACTGTCTGAGCCACCGCGCAGTCTGATACACGAATAAGAACATTAGCGGGACCACACTACAAACAAGAAAGAACCGATTAGGCTCTGAGGATTCACACAAAGTCCCTCGGTAGCATGCTTTCTCACGACGATGTCAAATCACAATATCTGTATTTTATAAGAGAAAACAGTCCCAAACGGACCTGTATAAGCCGCATTAGCAGGAAATGTACTTTGGCATACATGAACGGCCCGGTTAATTAAGATTAAGATCAATCTGCACATCTGGACATCTAATAAAAGTCTTCACTGCCATGGGCGTTCTGCTCTGCTAGAACGTCCGGTGAAGATTTTTATGAAACTGTCCAGATGAGACTAGCCCTGGGTCCCAGGAGTCCGAACTGATAAGACTTGGCGAATGCATAGGCAGTTGTGTCTTTGCTAGGTGTGTATATATCAAAGGATCAATTTTCTCACACGCCAAAATTCGTATGCCATATTGCATTGATTAAATGGTCAGTGTCTTCGACATTCATTAAATACAATCGTCTACTGATGAAACAGCTAATATACATATCACAGGAGGCACGACATTGAAATAACGTCGTTTCAACGTTGATTCAAAGTCTAACGTTAAAACGACATTGTTGTTTCTACGTTGTGTGCTCTCTGGGTATGATCCTAATAGGAGTACACCATTCCAATATCCGATAAACACAATGTTACGCCGTCTTTTCAACGTCGCCGCAAAATGTCGACGTAACGGCGAGACTGAAATGTCGTTTTTGCAATGTTTTATATAAAGATGTCCACCGTAAGACGGGCTATTATTTCAATATCCGTGTCTAAAACAGAATTATCCATATACTGTACTTAGCAAAACTACATGTATATTAGGAAAAATTGAATAAGGAGAAAATCTTCTTTCTCTTCAATCACAAACACAATTATCCTTGAAAATGACAGAATGAAAGCTACCAGTCGAGTTATATTGTGTCTCAAATGACATACAAATTACTTATTATTTAAAAGTCATAACCACAGAACAATCTTAACACTTAAAATAACTATGTCAAAAATTCAATACCAGTAACTTTTGTTAATTCTTTCAAATCTATTTTCTTCCGTTACAATTATAACTTTTAGTAATAATAACGAAAATAATGGTGAAAATTATAACGATAAACACACTCCTATGTAAGAGATTCTTCTGCCGGTATACATTGGCAACGGAAGTATACAATTTTTCCATACAAAAAGATCAGTCTCTGAATAGACTGAATGAGCAAGGCCTTGAAAACAAAGCGCCTTCCGGGCACAAGCGAACAGAAACTATCTAGATCAACCAGCGAACTCGCACCGCCTAATAAAGTCCTTGCAAAACATTGATATATTCTATAGTGTCCCCTCATTCTGTAAACGGAAAGCGAAAGCCCAGATCGGACTGCGCAAGTGCGCAGTCCGATCTGGGCCTTCGCTTTCCGCATATACGCTAGATCTATTTTCTCATGGCGCGGTTAAAAAAAGAACCGGTTGAGAAAAATTGAATATGAATTCGCGATATTCAATTCAGTTATATAGATGACGTTGATTTCATACAAGGATGATCAATGATATATACCTGTCAAACTATCACTACAGAAATAGCTAATGATCTTTAGCCTGCATAGATATTTTTTCCTTGATCTCCTGCGTTTAGATCGATTTATCATATTTCTACGGCAACCGTTCCTGCCACAGGTAAGCTGTGAACGGATAGAATTGTATTAGGAAGATTCACACAATACTGAACCGAGAAAAAAAAAAGTCAGTTCACACTTCGTGGGTCAGGGCTGATTACCCTGTCACAATTCACTGCAGTAGAAGGCTTCTGTACGAGTTCGTAGATGGATGTAAAGGCCGGGTGGGGTGGAGTGTGGGTACTACTATATATAGGTAATACGGGTATATGAGCCTACACTTTTCGGCCGCAGCTGGGCTGCTCAAAGACCCCCTTGAACAAAACAATATGTTGCTCCAAAGACCCACTCACCCCCTTTTCAAAATATTTGTTTCTTTGTAATTCTTAGTTCCAAAATCACGTAACTCAATGAGTAGTAGCCCCGAACGACTGATAGACGTGTCTTCTTGAGAATACATCAAGACTGACATGCGTGTTCTCTTGAGAATTTCTCAAAAATGAGAGGCGCGTCTTCTTTGCAATTCCGAAAAAACTAAGAGGCCTCTCATTTTGGAAATTCCTCAAGATAAACAAGCTTGTCTTCTTTGGGATTCCTCAAAACTGAGAGGCATGTCCTCGCGGAAGTCCTCATGAACGAGAGGCGTGTCTTCTTGGTACTTGCTCAAGACTATAAGGGGCGTGTCTTCAAGACTGAGAGGCGCTTCTTGAGAATTCATCAAGATCATAAGAGCCGTTGTCTTCATGACTGAGAGGAACGTCTTCTTGAGAATTCCTCGACTATATGGGGCGTGTCTCCAAGACTGAGAGGCGCGTCTTCTTGAGAATTCCTCAAGACTATATGGGGCGTGTCTTCATCTTCTTGAGAATTCCTAAAGACTATAAGGGGCGTGTCTTCAAGACCGAGAGGTGCGTCTTCTTGAGAATTCCTCAAGACTAAGGGGAATGTCTTCAAGACTGAGAGGCATGCTACCTTGAGAATTGCCCAAGACTAAGGGCGTGTCTTCAAGACTGAGAGGCGCGTCTTCTTAAGAAGTCCTGAAGACTGAAAGGGACATGTCTTCAAAACTGAGAGGCGCATCTTCTTGAGAATTCCTCAAGACTATAAAGGGCGTGTCTTCATGACTGAGAGGCGCATCTTCTTGAGAATTCTTCAAGACTATAAAGGGCGTGTCTTCATGACTGAGAGGCGCATCTTCTTGAGAATTCTTCAAGACTATAAAGGGCGTGTCTTCATGACTGAGAGGCGCATCTTCTTGAGAATTCCTCAAGACTATAAAGGGCGTGTCATCATGACTGAGAGGCGCATCTTCTTGAGAATTCTTCAAGACTATAAAGGGCGTGTCTTCATGGCTGAGAGGCGCATCTTCTTGAGAATTCCTCAAGACTTTAAGGGGTGTGTCTTCACGACTGAGAAACACACCTTCTTGAGAAATCTGTTAGCTGAACTGAACTGAACTGAACTGAGAGGCGCGTCTTCTTGAGAAATGCTCAAGACTGAGAGGTCGTTCTTCTTGGGAATTCCTTAAAAACTGAAAGACGTGTCTTCAAGACTGAGATGCATGTCTTATTAGGGAATTCCTCAAGTCTGGTAGAAGGAATAATAGGCCTACCAAAGACTACAAAATGTATGCGAACATCGATGGTTTAATCAGCTTGCAGTTGAGTCCTCGCATTTTGCATAAGCCTAGTCACTTGCTTTGATACCCGTAAATTCATTTAAAAATAAATTTCTTGACAGATCCTATTTGCTAAATGCATATTGCCTATCGATTTTGTCTGATAATTGCCCAAATAGAAGATTTAGCTGCTAAGTCGGTAAAATGATTATAAATCTCCCTGCACACAGATCTATTGACTAAATCAACAAAACAATCTAAGGAGCCGAGAGAGTGAAAAACCTAGGATGATAATAATGTCCTCGGTTGCTCTTTTTCAAGCTATTGTCGTAATTCAGCCATAACGTCAGAAAACGTACCTTCAAGACTGTGCGCCCAGCGAAGATTCAGATCAGCCTGCGCATTCGCGCAGTCTGATCAGAATCTTCACTGAGCGCATTTTGGATCGTCAAGGATGCAAAGTTTCTTTATGCGGACAACGAAGACTCGGATCAGACTGCACAGATGTGCAGACTGATCTGAGTCTTCGTTGGGCGCACATGTGAGAGGGTACATTTTCACACGTTACGGCCCGTGTGATTCGGAAGCTGAAATGTATTCATTATGCCCCCAGCATCGAATAAGTTAAAAGGACGTAATGGTTTAGGGTCGTTCGTTCGTTCGTTCGTTCGCCCATCCGTCACGCTGAATTCTTGTCAACAACCAAGCTCGAAAACTATTTGAGTTAAGGCACTGAAACTTGGAAAGCTTATTGGGGCTGAGAAGTAGATCACCTGATCAATTATGTGACAGTTTGGCCCCTTTTCTGTATTAATTGTTTTAGGAGCAAGCATACAGTGGCGGCATAACGTTTTTCCAAGCAGTATTTTTACACTTTAAAATGATGTACCCGTGTCTGACTGGGCACAAATATTTAATTTTGCTGTTTTTGCTTTCTCCCATAGGATACACATTCGCTGCCGGGTGAACAAAGAGGCTTTAAAAATTTAGTCCTTGGTCTAAACCTGGCTCGAACCCAAAACGTTCAGTACAGCAACCAAGGGCTCTACCATCTCGGCTATGGCGCCTCTCTAATTGGCAATGACCACACTGACTTGACAATTACAATAAACTATTTTTTTTTTTACAGAAATTTGATGTTTATACAATCGGGTATTGTCAGTTTCTTGCGAAAGAATGCACACAAGTACTAGTTAACTGCTTATAGGACTATGCCTGCCCAGGAAAAGTGTGTAGGTATTAAACTGGCCGGGTCAACATGACATTAATGGCATTGACTGAGCTTTTAACTCCAAACCAATCAAAATCGTATGTGATAAAGCTAAGTCAAAAGTTCGTAATATATTCTGGTTTCACATGTGGATGGATACAGTGCACGTGGCGCTGTAATGCCTACAAAAATGTTAAAAAAAAAAAAATGAAAAACGAGACCATGCTTTGGTTTGCTGTTCAGTCGACAGCAAACATACAATTCAAACTGCTCTTTCAAAAGATCAAAAGCTGCTAAACAAACGACGACATGCAGAGACAGCACTGTTCTATCTCAGCTTTAAGGGGAATTAAAACATTTCCAGGGGCGGCAACTCTGTCAAAACTGTTTTACCTCCTTTCTGATAAAAGGTCCACTTTTCAAGGAAAGAATTTGCTCCCAGAGGGAGCAAATTCTTTCCTTAAAAAGTAGACCACTTTTCAGAAGAGCATTCTATTCAGGAAAGCAAACAGAAAGTTACAAAGGTAGCTTCCCTTGTAAAAAGGGCGGAAAATCTACCGAGTGTGTCAAAGACAAGTTGTCAATAAAGTTGTAATTAAAGGAAAAATGTAAACAAATAAAACCTGCTGGAGAACGTTGAAGATAAAACACGCCGTGCCATGAGAAAACGTGATTTCAAGCATTCCAGAAGTCCAGGTTGTCGATAAATGATATGAATCGATCAAACCGCAACGCAAGAAAATGGTCCGTATGTAATATGTGGACATCAAATGCTCAAATCAATTGTTTGCCCTGTCCCCTCCGCTTTCCCCTTTTTACTATGGGTAAAGGTTGAAATGGGTAGATGGGTGCTTGAATTCTAAATAAATGAACCAGCTGTATATGGTTGTATTAAACAACTCTGAAATAGTTTGGACAGTCTTAAGTTTATTACAACACCCACTGAAAAGGCATCTCCTAAAGTTTGCGCAGTCACATCAGAGATGTTCCGAAGTTAAAAACTTAACCCGCTAAATTAACAAAAAGGCAGACAGAGTAAATGCTTTCCTTTTAGAGCAGACCCCTTTTCAAAAGGGAGACAACTTGCTACATGTTGGCCTCGTATGGTAAAATAAAGTCCTCAGTTTTTAGATTTCTATTTCCATACGTCCCGAAGAAACTTATCCTCGGGTTCGGCACATACACATACCGAAAGCCCCATTTCCCTTGACACACTCCATATATTTTATTGAATTATTGATGTCTGGCTATTCAATGCTTCTGTCAATGAATACAAGACGACCACTGATCTCGATTTTCTGATACACCTTTATCGCTGTTTTAAAGAACATTGAATGCGAAAACTGTACTTTTATAATGGGCCGTGAGGCCGTATTAAGCGAAAAAGTGCCTTCGAGCAAGCGCAAAATCACGGTGCGGATTCACATCATCCTGCACATGCGCAAAGCCTCATCCGGGCATTTGCTCTCCATTGAAATATTCTATAGTATCCAACTATTCTCAATGCGGACAGCGAAGGCCCTGATCAGACTGCGCGGATGCGCAGGCTGATTTGGACCTTCGCTGTACACAAATGCCCGAAGACACGTTTTCGCATGTCGCGGTCAATCATGATCTTATCAAAGTGTGAATGTACGTATTTTCACAATTAAACCTCTCCCTATAAACAAACAACGTCGGTACAACGTCGTTTCGGCGTTGCCGAAACGACGTTGTACCGACGGTGTGTGTTTAGTGAGCAAACACGGTCGGCTGATAGCAATTGTCTGTGACTGGTGCTAATAGCGAAGCTGTTTCCGGTTCCATTAATCAAACAGGAATTATCAGCAAACAATAAAGCTCGCCTGGTCAACTAGGGCATTTTCTTAAATGCATGAACCTATGTTTATGTTTATGTTGAGTAGGTCTCAACAGTGATCTATGTACAGGTGCTGATGCTGCAGAAGAAATCTAAGAAGAACAGTGTTTTCAGAGAAAAATAGATGCCCCCCACCCACCCCGCGACACACTCACACCCAACCCCCCATGCACCCCCCCCCCCCCCCCCCCCCACACACACACACACACACCGTGAAATATCATACAGAAAATGTCAATTAGCTTTAATTTGAGTTTTAGTCCAGCAGTGACCTTAAAAATAGGTCAAAGTCACCAAAACCTCAATAGTTCATCACTGAGTCCCAATGCAAATTTGATTAGAATCCGTTTTACCGGTCCATTAGCTATCGCGCAAATAAGAAAATGGCATGCCAACGGCAACGCTGACGCCAACGGGATCCGTATCAAAAAGAATATGTCCCTCGCCCTTCGGTGGGTGGGGTAAGAACAGGTAAAATGAGATATGACGTGACCTATATTTGAGTTCCAACGTAAGAAAATATAGCTTTGGACAAGTGCGTCCAGCGAATACTTAAATTAGCCTGTGTATACGGACAGTCTGATCAGAGTCTTCCTTGTTTAACTTCAAGATATCCTGGACCATTCACTTTCTGTAGAGCCGCCAGCAAAGACTCCGATCAGACTGTGTGGATGCACAGGATGATCTGAGTCTTCGCTGGGTGCACATGTCCGGAGGTACATTTATACAAATTGTGGCAATAGGCAGAATGGTCAAGTGGGATGTGCCTAGAAGGCCAGATCATTTTTTGTTGTGTTGCCTAATAGTCAATGAACACCCCATTTAATCAACGTTAACTAAGTACTTTTCCCGTAGACAAAATAAATCTTTTTTATTCAATGCAGACTTATCAAATTATTTTCTTCACGCAGACAATGTCTTTGAGCTTGGTACTCACACCACGTAGACTTTCTATTCAAAAACTCAGTACCGGGTTTACGCTATATAGACGGGTCTAAGCAAACAGTGTAGACTCAAATCAGACGCCGCGTTCTGCGGCGTCTGATCTGGGTCTACACTGTTTTTCCTCATCCAGCAATTTTCAGACACACACATGAACAGCTAGAGAATCGACTTGTTCTCATTTAAGGACAAGTATGTTGTGTTCCAATATTTAGAGTAAATACGCCGATTTTGCTGTTTTTGTTGTTGTAATTTGTTTTTTCGCGAAAATTCACCGGTGCCTAAACATGGCTCTATTCGCAGACGGAAAAATCTTCGTTTTCTACGTGATTCTCATCACCCAAACTGCGCCACACAAAAAGGACTCTTACAGAATAAATGAACCACAAAGATTCCAATCAAGCAGCAAATCAGCGCAGTGACACCGAAAGGTTTACTGTTCACCACTGTAGTATCCAATGGTTCTGTCTGCGGACAGCGAAGGTACAGATAAGACTGCGCATATGCGCAGTCTGATCTGGGCCTTCACTGTCCGCAAATGCCCTGAGTGCATATTTTCACCCAGCCCGGGTCAATTCTAATGATGGACGAGGCTTTGTATTGTCTTAGATCGATTTCGTCCAGTCTTGATTACTAGAAAGCCTTCTAAGAGGTTAGTTTGTCGCCCGATGGAGGAAATACTGCAGAAAATGGCCATCTGCGAAAGTCAATGTTGACCTGCTCAAATAGTTCGTCACCCGATGGTAGAAATACTAAAGAAAATGGCCATCTTCGGAATGTTGATCTGTTGAAATCGTTCGTCACCCGATGGTGGAAATACTGCAGAAAATGGCCATCTGCGAAAGCCAGTGTTGACCTGCTCAAATAGTTCGTCGCCCGATGGCAGAAATACTGAAGAAAATGGCCATCTTCGGAAGCTAAGGCTGACCTGCCAATCTTATTATGAACGAGATATGTGTTCAACACTATGCCCCCAACTATATGATTGTCCCTACAAAATGCCAAACTTGAAAAGTGAAATGTAGTTGTTCGATTTATTTTTTCCCCAATTCCTCAGTTCTGTTATGTCGAGGTTCGGATAACTCGATGTATTTCTGAGAGTACCTTAGACATCACGATAACGAGAATCGACCTTATATTGTGCATAAAGTTCTGATACATTTTTCTAAACAAGGGGCATAGCTCCTAAAATATGGTCGATTGGAAAAGATAGAATGCGTGGTCAGCTAATATTCCATTCCATGTATGATATTTCAAGACATTAGTATACAAATAATATAGTTGTCCAGGGCCACAACCACAGAACATAGCCTACCAATGAAACCAAGAGAAAGAACAAACAAATCATGACAGCTTCGACACCATTTGAGCCAGTGCATGACAAAACCAACAAAATGGTATGTGCGCCCCATGAAGACAGATCAGCCTGGGCATCTGCTCAGTCTGATCAGAGTCTTCTCAGTGCGCTCAATGAATAGCTAAGGACTCAAGCTTTCTTCACGCGGACAGCAAAGACTCTGGTCAGATTGGGCAGATGCCGAGGCTGGGCGCACATGCCATATTGTTGGTTTTATCAGGCGCTGGATCATTTATCACTTATGAGACCTACATAAAATTAGACGAACAAAAGGAGGACAGGACGAAAGAAAAGCAATATGCCTTATCTCCGCTCTCCCCTCCCCCGCCTCTACCCCACCGTTTCAAAGTTGAGGGCATAATAATGACAATCTTCGGAAGCTATGATTGGCCTGTAGATATTTAGAAGTATAAACGCAGCACTGACTTGTCAGAGTGACGCAAGGTGTCCTACTCTGGGAAAAAGGAAATCAAATGCCTGGATACTTTCGATCAAAGCTATATCCGTTAGTTCGTAAGAGGCCAGTATACAGTTACAATTTTACTTATACAGACACCCAGCTTGGTGGATAACACGTTTAATGTCTGTCGGAGTGAACTGGCTATAAAGTTCTACGATAAAATAAATAAATAAATAAATAAATAAATAATCTGATGTTCTGAATTTATTTATTTATTCACTTGAAAGGAACTTTGTTTTCACGTGGAAATAAATGAAAGTGACATGCATGAACACGGATGTTCTGCTTGCGGTAAACGGAATCTTTTTGTTATATGAAGTCTCTAGCTCTAAGCAGTATTTTGACTTTAAGTACTACTAAACTGAAACAATAAAATCGATTTTCGATGGAGACGATTTAATTTTTTTATTATTATTATTTTATTTAGTTGTTTTTAATTGATATGTTTCCAACTATAATATCCCAGGACTTCTATTCTATATGCAGCGTATTGAAGCTTGCCCCCTCGATTGTAATCTCGCAGAGATAACGCCGATTCGAGACTTACCTTGACAGTTTGGCGCATGCGCACAACAATGTGAAAGTGGTCTATTGGCTACCTATTTCTTATAGAATAGATCCCTTTTCGGACGGGATTTGGTGTGCAGGAAAGCAAACAGGAAGTCATCTTGTAAAATGTAAAATGGGAGAAACTCTACCAAGTGTGTCAGTTCCCCTTAAGACTACAGTCGAAGTTCGAAAAGCGGAAAACGCAGTGGACCACAGCATTTTGGTTAGGTATGTTCAATGGTAGAATTCTGTAGAACATGACCAGTGGCAGTGTGGACTCAAGAAATTGATTCATGCTATCCAGGGTATTCGAGTTATCATAGTACCAGTTATCGAATTTCTACTGTACATTGAACAGACTCCATCAGTGTTCCTTTGCTTAAACAGACTTTTTTTTTCAGTGAACTGCAGAAAGAGTTGGGCGCATTTAGTGCAGTCCCTATTATTTTCTGTCTGCTACAAGATCTTTTTATAGCATATTCCAATAATCATCTTTTCGCAAGCTGGCGGTTATACCGTATCAACCCTAAGTATTGTGATATACAGACCTGAGAAAACAATGCAGACCCAGATCAAACGCCGCGCAATGCGGCATCTGAGCTGGGTCTACTCTGTTTGCTGCTACAACTTCTAGACATATCAGCGGGTAGTCAAACCTAATGGACTTGTTCCAATTCTTCGACAAGGCTTGGGCAAACAGTTTAGATCCTGATAAGACGCGCGGCGTCTGATCAGGGTCTACACTGTTTGCCCCTTGTTCAGCAATTATACACACAGCCACGGTTATTAAAATAGACTAGTTCAAATGTAAGACTGAACAAGTATGGTAAGAACAAAGGTATCCGAATATTTATGAAAAGTACGGTAGCCATGGAAACTTCTAGACTTAATAATTAACCTACATCTTGTAATTGTTCAAACTATAGTAAATTATGCCCATGTATAACCATAATATACAAATAAACGCTTAGCGAAAAAAATCAACAGACGACATTTTAAAAAATATATATTTATTATTTTCAAGAAACAGGATGTGACATTTCATGCAAATTGTCTCTAATGGAGACAATTTGCATGAAATGTCAAATTCTGTTTTCTGGGGAAAAATAAAAAAAAAAAAACAAAAAAAAAAAACACGCCATCAATTTGTCGTCTGCTCAATTAGCCCAGAGCGTGGTAAAGGCTAAAAGACACTATATTTAATATTCCGTGTTATCAATGGTGAATTCTGTGACAGTCTGTCATTAGCTCTTTTGGTGCCAAAATGCTGCAATCGGCATTTTTAACCTGTATCACTCTCTGGGCAAATCCAGCAGACGACATTATTTTTTCTTCTCCTTTTTTTTCCCAGAAGATAGGCTTTAACATTTCATGCACAGCTATGGAATTTAATTTTTTTTTTTTTTTTTCGTATAATGAAAAATGTTATTTGAGATATGGTATTTTAATTCCATATTGAAATCTCGATATACATATCAGTACTATCCGCTGGTAAAAGTAGACCAGGAAATTTAAGATGGGGAATTTTATGATAATTTTAGCATAATTCTCTCCGGTTCTCCATAAAATCATACTTCTGGGTACTCATTAGACGCGCCTCAGTCTCTCTGAGGCGCTTCTAACGAGTACCCATAACACACACCCATATGTTTTTATGGCGAAATAGTAAAAAACAATATCCAACACTCCTTCATTATTAGTCTGATGGACCTCCCTGATATCAATACACACACAAACGGACGGAAATCAAGGTCGTAATATACATGTAATACACCGCCACAATGATGTGACCTGTGTAAGAATGAGACTGGAATCATGCATTCCTCCTAAAGAATCTCATTCCAATCAACATTTTTGTGACAATACCATACAATCTATATGAGCCGAGACGTGAGAAAACGTTCCTTTTGACATGTGCGCCCAACGATGACTCAAATCAGTCTGCGCACCCGCGCAGTCTGATCATAGTCTTCGTTGTCCGCATGAAGAAACTTTGCATCCTTGGCTATCCAAAATGTGCCCAGTGAAGATTCTGATCAGACTGCGCGAATGCGCAGGCTGATCTGAATCTTCGCTGAGCGCACATGTCCAAAGATACGTTTCTGGACATAGCTCCTATATATCGCTATAATCAGCAAACGTGTTGATATCACTGTGATCAGTAATTCCTCGCCTACGCCGGTTTTTGAGCATGGCATTAATTGGCCACATTCTGATTCTCGATGACAAGGACAAAACCCATCATCAGCGGCGAAAACAACACAAAACTAGAAATATATGTTTGTACGCATGTACGAAACTATGCCCCCAACAATATACTGGTTCCTACAAAATGTGAAACTCGAAAAGGGGCGTAACTGTTCTGAAATAAATCTGATTTTTTTAAGTTAAACATTTGATCAACTCCTCAGCCCCTTTAAGTCTCGCAAATATTAAAGCCCAGTTCGAATACTGTGATATTATGTACACAAGGTAAAGCGTGACGAATGAACAAATGGACAAACGGACGAGTCAAAAGCCTGCTGACCAGAAATAAGAACAGAAATTAAAAAAAATATATACATATTTTTCATAGAAAATAATACTTGGCATTTTCTCCGGAGACAATCTGAATGAAATGGCAAGCCTTATTTTCTGAGAAAAAGAAGAAAAAAATATGACAGGTTCATCTATGAGTTTCCTATAGAATGCTTAAGCTTACATTTTTATGGGACCAGTGACCTACACAGAAACTAAATTCTACAGATCACTGATGACTTGGTGACGGAATACATGTAAAGCCTTGCCTTGCCCAGAAGTAAGATCATCTCTTTTCACAAAAGTGGTGCTTATAAATTCAGCTGGAAAGTTAATTTATACTAAACTAATTATTTTGACTAAATTACGAAACTGGTCCACATTAGTATTTCTTTGAGTTCTGTTTAGATGGTAGATTTAACATATATAAAAAGATAATCCTAAAAAATATCAGTTCTTAAAGCACTGGGCGCGGGACAAGGAAAAAGAAACCCGATGCAACACTCCCATGATCCTCGCTACGCAAAAATGATCTTTTCTGGACATATACGAACAGCGTAGGCTCTGATCAGCATGAGCATTGCGCACTCCGATCAGAGTCTTGCCTGTCCGCTTACTGAATCAGCAGCATGATACTGAAGAATGTATGGATGAATAAAAAAAGCCTTGATCCGATTTCGGTTACACCGGCGATCTTGGTCTTCGCTGCTCGAATCCTTTCTAAAACCCATTTTTGTGTCACGCTGCTCATGTAAGCGCAGTGAAGATGTAACCAGCTATATTATTACTGCAGACTGGTAAGCGGCAAGTCCTGCCCTGGATCCCTGCTCCTGTTGCTGCTTGTCATTACACAGAGGGATCCAGGAGAAAACGTTCGCGTATGAACACAGCCAAGGTGTTTACATGCGAAAAGTGTACCACAATAACCCTCAGTACTACTGGGGCAGACAGGCCTAAGCAAACAGTGTAGTTCCTGATCAGACGCCGCAGGATGCGGCGTCTGATCAGGAACTACAGTGTTTACCAGTCATCCAGCTTTGTTTGAGACATATCGACATGTAGCAAAAGAGACAGTTCTTTAGTTAAATCGGGTGTCTCACATATCCAAAGTTGATCAACAAAGGGCAATAACTCTACAGAGTTATGTCCATATTTTGTTCAAACTCTGAAGTACAGGTGATCCAATATTTAGCCCAAATTAGTCTGGAGACCCCTAAAAGGGTATTTAGCAAAGAGTGCAGACCCAGATCAGACGCTGATCAGGGTTACCACTGTTTGCAAAACGTGTAGCCATTTTTCTCTAAGATTATCTAAATCCCATAGCCTGACATACCTAAGACTGAAATTGGAATCTTCCAATATAAAGTGTGTGGGGAGTTTATTCAGTCTAAAACGGTTATTCTGCGGTCCAAACAAATAGTGTCTCGGTTAAAGTTCAATATTTACTATGATAAATTTAATACACATTTGTGTCTTTAAACTGACACCTGAGAAAACTTTAAGGTAATGGCAATCCTCCAAAATAACCATTTAAAGAACTGTATTTCCACAGGAAAAGATAACTTAATGAGACACCCTACAAAGTCCCCTATATATGATCATACATGAAGTTACATGGCTGTTCATCATATGCTTCAAGATTGTGGCCCTGACATGACTTTTTGACCAAGGAACCATGCTTACTCCAAATATTCGTACAGTGATGCAAAAGCAAAGGTAATACAATCCTTCTCTGGCTGTTCAAAGCCTCCAAAGTTTTGTGATGATTATTATTATCATTATTATCATTATCATTATTATTTTTATTACAATATTATTATTATTATTATTATTATTATTACAGTATTATTTTATTATAATTATTATTATTACAGTCGACTCTCGTTGTCTCGTTTTCGCTTATCTCGAATGACCGCTTATCTTGAATTGAAAATCTGGTCTCCTTTTTTTGACGGAATAACAACAGATAAAATATTGTGGAAAAGAGGAGAAATTGCTCCTAAGGTCTCCTCTTTTTCACAATATTTTCCATATATCTCAAGCTAGGAGTCAAATTACATATTTATTTGTGAAATGTGGTTGTTCGATTTTTCCCCCTCAATTCTGCAAATCTGATATGTCGAAGTACGGATATCTCGAAATATTCCAGAGGGCCCTATGGACTTCGATATAACGAGAATCGACTGTATTATTATTATTACGTATTTGTTTGTTCGTTTGTTTTATAAGCCGCCAGTCAAGAAATATAGAAGACACTTTAGCCTTTACCACTAAATGATCCAATCCAGCAGAAGATAAATTAATGATATTTTCTTATCTTCCCAGAAAATTTGCATGAAATGTTGACGTCTATTTTCTGGGGAAAAAAAAAAAGAGATATATTTCGAATTGTCATTAGCTGAAAATTTTCACCCAGTGTGCTAAGCGTTAACGTCAGAGAAGGCTTTGATTAGACCAAACAGCGATACCCCCTAACAGCTCATTAAAGAGCAATTTGGTAAGCGTCCACACTGTTTGCCAGAGGATCCTGATGAAATGAGATGCTTGCACAGGTACCTACTGAAAGGGTTAATTTAAGGTCAGACATTTTTATTCAAAGTTAATAAATATCTATATTTGTTCAGTTGGCGCTATCGACTTATTCATTGAGCTCTCCGTTCTGAATCAGCGTGCAAAGTGAGCTTTTCAAATTTCAATCTTTGATTATGCCTAGCGTGCTGGGTAAAAAATTCAGCGGGCGACATTTTGAAATATTTTTCTTATTCATTTTTCCCAGGAAATGGGTTTTGAAATTTTTTGTAAATTGTCTCCTTTAGAAACAATTTGCATGAAATGTCAAAACCTATTTTCTGGGAAAAGTAATAAAAATATCGTCCATTTGTTTTCTGCTGAATTAGCAAAGATGAGTAAAAGTTAAAGAAGGCCTGTGAACCTGGCGACTGCCCGCTCTTACATTCTTTAAGTTGATGTTTTCTGTATTGAAACGGCCTGTAAACAGTATTATGGTCGTTTCGTGTCAATGGTAATGTTATAAAACGACATAGATTACGCAAGGGAGCAGACTACTATAACATTACGAAAACACGACTATTTAAATATACTGAAAATTTTACCACCAAAAAATGAAAATTTTCAGATAAAAAATTCTGATATTTTTCATATTTCTTCTCAAAACATAGAATGTGGATACTCGTTAGAACCGCCTCGACCTCGACGAGGCGGTTCTAACGAGTACCCATAATCTATGTTTTTGAACAGAAATAAGAAAAATAATGAATACCCCTATAAACCCCAGTTTTACTATATAAAAGTGGGGTTTAAGGGGTCAAAATTATACAGCTATGTTTTCGTGATGACGAGAAAAAAAACTGTTTTCGAATCCAGGGCCTATACCTCGGGTTGTGGTCTTTGTCCTAAATAAATCGTGAAAATCTTAAGAAATGCAGCGTTCCTTTTCCCGTAGGATTGCTCTGTTTCAAGAGTATCCAAAACGTCTTTTTTTGTGCCACACCATTGGAAAATGTGTCTTCTGTGCATATGCGTACAGCAAAGGCCCAGATCAGACTGCGCATCCGCGCAGTCTGATCAGGGCCTTCGCTGTCCGCTTACTAAGTTACTGGTACTATAGAAGATAATGGCCTATAACAAAGCCTTTGATAGGCCAATTTAGCCTACATAGCTTCGCAGGCTGATCTGGGTTCTTACTGTTCGCAGACAGTAAGAATCCTGAAGACATTTTCTCATGACGTGGTATATTTTCAGCAGGATTGGTTTTATATGGACAAACGCCAGAATATACTCAATTACAAATTCAGACGGGCCATGTGCCCGGATTATAGGTCCGACTGACCATCCAACAGCAATAGTACAGCAACACTGTGACAGTCATGCTGTGACCAACATTTAGGAAATGCAGAATCCAACCAGCGAAATGTATCGAATATCAAGGTTAGACAGTCGCCATGATGTTTGTACCACTGCATTGCGCTGAACTGAACTGCACTATACAACACTGCACTAAGTACAGTACAGTCGCCATGATATATATACTATGCTGTATTGTACGGAACTGCACTGCGCTGTACTGCACAATACTCTGCACTTAGTACAATACAGTCGCATTGGTATATATATATATATATATATATATATATATATATATATATATATATATATATATATATATATATATATATATATATATATATATATATATATATATATATATACACTATGCTGTGTTGCACTGAACTGCACTGCACAGTACTCTGCACATCATTCAGTAGAGTACAATACAGTCACCATCATATCATAGGATGTATATGTACCGTTGCACTGAACTGAACTGCACTGCACAGCCTGTACACATAGTACAGTGCAGTCGCCACATATGAACCACTGCATTGCACTTCACTGAACTGCACTGTACATACTCTGCACCGACCTCGGTGGGTCAGTCCGACTGGAGACCAGGAGGTCGTGGGTTCGACCCCCACTGAGGTCGGCAACATTCTTTCGTGGAGATTGATCATGAAATATTTTCTACGGTCATTCTCTCCCTTCCGCTGATTCAAGAAGGGCAGTTGTCAGTTTCTGGCGAAAGAATGTGCACAATACTGGTTAACCGCTTAGAGGACTAAGCCTGCCCAGTAAACGTGTGGTTAGGTAAATTGACCGCGCTCGACATGACCCCATTAGGTTGACTGGGCCGTAAAACCTCAACACAAACAAGCATACTCTGCACTTAAGTACAGTGCAATCGCAGTGATATATGTATACTGTGTAAAAGTAATTAAATTCAATGAAATAAATTATTGATTCAATCAATTAAATGTGGTATGCATTAGATTAAAATGGAAGAATAATTAATTAAACTGTAAATTGAGCAGTTCCACACGGAAAGCGTCTTTTATACCATATTTACCATAAGTATTCGCTGACAGACAGGCCTGAGCAAACAGTGTAGACCCTGATCAGACGCCGCAGAACGCGGCGTCTGATCTGGGTCTACACTGCTTGCCACTCACCCACCAGTTTTTAGACACACTGATAATAGTAGGTAAACGGACTTCAAATAGAAAAGTAACCAATGACGTAGCCAGAACGGAATTACGGACACCCAGATAAACCTTAACATATGCCTAGAATCGCTTCCAAAATAGGCGCAAATGTAATAAGGCTGATTTTAGCCCATATCAATAGGGGTTTGAATGGACTTGTTCAAATTATCAAAGTATGGTAAAGAGTTTAGATCCGAATATATATGGTAAATTTAGTAACATTGAAAAGTGAGAAAAACAAAGGTAGTCCAGATCAGCCTGTTTTATCAGCAGTGGCGTAGCCAAACGGAATTATTTTTACGCACACCCAGGAAAAGTCGTGAAAAAATATGTCTAAAATTCCTTCTAAAATAGGGGATTCCCTTTAAGGAAAGAATTTGCTCCCAGAGGGAGCAAATTCTTTCCTTTAAGAGCAGCCCCTATGGTAAAGAAGCCAAATACTTTATGCTAATGCCACTTTATTATAAATATTTTTCTTACGCATGTTACGCATATGCGTAGTATGCGTAGTGAGGGTTACGCATACGATCAAAGACATCCTGCTTGTCAAAAGATTTTCCGGAAACAGATTAGCACTGATGTGTGCAAAGACATTTTCCTGAAGTGACATGCGCAGTAAGGGTCATGATGAAAATGTTTGTATGTATGCTCAGGCTGATCTGTGCCATCGCTGTTATCGGGGATACGCCATGTGAAAAAGGTCTTATGAGTTTTAGCAGAGAGCGAATGCCTGTATCAGACCGCACATCTGCGCAGTGTCTGATCGGGACCTTCGTCGCACCGCAAAGAGAATCAATAGATCGATGAACATCATACGTTTTTATCAGAGTACGCCTATCCGTACTGCAATAACCCTAGATACTGGGACAGACAGGCCTGAGAAAACAGTGTAGACCTAGAGCAGACGCGGTGTCTGATCCGGGTCTACCCAGTTTGCCAGCCATCTAAGGGCTGCTCAGATACGCCAAAATTTAGTAAAATGGACTTGTTGAAATAGAACAAGTCGGTAATGTGTCCCAATATTTAGGCAGTAATTAGAGCAGTCTTATTTGTTCCCTTACCGGGACCGGGGCAACTGCACTTTACCGGTCTCTATTATCCATTTGTTTTCATAGTTTATATTTAATTGGAGGCTGCTGTCCCCTAACTCCAGCAACGCTGTAGGGGTTACACGTTCCAATCATATATAATTCAATAAGAATTTAATTTTTTAGACGCAATCCAGTCCATAAAACGTAGTAAAGTCAGCAGACCGATAAAATGCATTATATCCCGGTGACCATTTTTCTCATGGCGGTATTTATATAAGAAACTTTTTCAGCGGGTACTACCCAGTTTGGAGACCTACGTATAATCCTTGCTGATTCTTCTATAATGATCTTTTGATGCCACGTATTCACATCCAGCTTCAATCTGGTCCAAGGCTCGAATCTCCGAACCGTTTGGCGTGTAAACCCGTCTGTAACATCCTCCAGTCCGGTTTGGCACTGCTTCGGTCAAGAAATCACAGAATTTGTCGAACTGTGGAAACTGGTGGGTATTCAGTGTTATCTGCTTCCCCTTCATAAAGGGGTCGCCATTGACATACACCGTTATCCGCTTCCCTTGCATCGTCGGGGACAACATGTTACCAGAATTCCAATAAGGATGTCCTAGGAAATCCAAACTTGTTCAGTTTTTTTTTTCTTTGTCTTTTACGCCATTTTGCTGCTAAATCTGACGGTTACATTTAAAAAACGAAGTTAGTAACGTCCATTTAACAACCAAGGCGCAAAGGATTGTGGGAATGCGATTGTTCTTGACGTCGCGATAAAACAAACGCTTTCGTGACTTTGAAAAGAAGCGTCTTTAGAATCATAAAGCGTTTACGTCACACGTGATCGGTCCTTTAACCGAAAAAATCACTTCTTTTGTAGATAGTACAATGAAAATGAAATTTAATAAAATAGGACACTCGCGCATGTATTATTTAATTCTCTAGAGTAAAACAAGAACTTCTATTTTAATACACATTACAAGAATATTGGCGTTAAATAAATCCTAGCCTGGTATTGATCCAAACCTGGCTTGAACTTAATCCTTCCAAGCTTAACAAAGCAAATGATAGAGAGAAAAAAACACCTTTAGCAGTGAAATTTTCAGAACATATATATAGACTATTCCTTCAGTAAAATCAATAGAGACATAGAGACAGACGACAGAATGTGGTTAGCAATCCAGAACAGCACCTGTATGTAATCTTTAATATTTGTGGGAACTGCAAACATAGGTTTCACGAAGGTCACAATATATCTTCTATTCCAAAACGGAAGCTATGTTTGTATACAGAATGTCATTTTTATCGCTTAGCATGTTGGGTAAAAATTTCAGTAGACGACATTTTGAAATATGCTTTTTTTTTTTTTTTTTTTAACTTTTCCCAGAAAATAGGCTTTGACATTTCATGCAAACTTTTTCCAAAGGGGACAATTTGCACGAAATGTCAAAGCCCATTTTCATGAGGAAAATAAGAAAAATATCACCAATTTGTCGTCTGCTAAATTAGCCCAGAGAGTGGTAAAGGTTATACAATTAGGAAGCAGGTCAATTTAGATATAGCATAACAAAATATTATGGACACAATCAAGGAAACATTTTTATGCCAATTATTGAGCCACCAGAAAAGGGGCCTGTGCAGGGAGACCAGGACCCATCACGAAAACACGCCTATATAACTTTTATATAGTAAAACTGGGGTTTACAGGGGTATACATTATTTTTCTTATTTCTGCTCAAAAACATAGATTGTGGGTAATCGTTAGAACCGCCTCGCCGAGGTTCTAACGACTACCCACAATTTATGTTTTGAGCAGAAATATTAAAAATATCAGAATTTTCATCTGAAATTTTTTTTTTATTTTTTTGCTGGTAAAATTTTCAGTATATTTGAATAGGATTGTTTTCGGAATGCATTTTGTATAGTGTTTTCGTTATTCGCTCAAATATCGATTAGATAATGTAAAGTGAAGCGCAACGCAAAAAGTGCTGGCCGAGACCTACACTGGCTCCAGTCTCCAGTGACTTAATATTTTTTCTTACAATCCTGTTTGATAATCCACTAAAGTATAGCCCAAATGATATCATGACTATAAAGTCTGGTCACTAGCGACCAGCCTTTATAGTCATGATATCAATTTGATTTTATTTTTGTGGATTTTCAAACAGGATTATAAGAAGAAAAATTTAGTCACTGGAGACTGGAGCCAGTCTAGCCGAAACACTGATCTGCCTGCTCAACTATACAACATGATCAGGGCTTTCTACTGCCTTCTTACATAATACATGAATACTGTTGAATATATCAGCGAACAGAAAAGGCCCTGATCAGACTGCGCGAATGCGCAGTCTGATCGTGGCCTTCTCTGTTCGCACAGAATATAAGTGCCCAGATCAGCATGTGCATTCACGCAGTCACTTCAGGGTTTGCACTTTCAGTACACGTTTTCACAGAATCGTTTAGAGTAATTTAATCTTAATATATACTATTTGCACAGGACTGTGTCTTTAATTACAAGATTTAAAAGTGCTAATGTCTGTCTTTGTCTCGCGTTTGATATTGATCTAGACTTTTTATTTCAAACATAATAACAACGGATATAAAATCTTCCTATTTTTGTCTTCCAATATCAAGGAGCATTCATGTTACTAGGCTAGCTACTAGTCTGATAATTAGAGCCTGATCAGTTTTGTTTTATTAAAAGATAGTCAACTTCTTAATGCTGGCAGGTCTATTTGATTAAGTCTCCATAAGTTTTATCAAATTAAAATTGAGAAAGGAGACTGGACTAGCTAAACTGTTATACTGTTCTTTTTTATACAAATATATATGTTGCCATATTATTCATTTTAAAGCCTAGTGGCTAGGCTATCATGTTACTTGCACATACCAAAACTTTCCCATATATTCAGAAATTTTAACTGCTTACATGTACTTATTCTAGAATTTGGTTAAAGCCCATTTGTCTACCTAATGACGAGCTTAAAAGGTACAGACGAAAAGACAAACAGTGCAGACCCTTATCAAATTTCTTCTTTAGTAGCAGTTTGATATGAGTTCTCATTGTTTTGCCCATCTCTGTACGAACAGTTAGGCAGTTGCGTAGCCAGAACGGAAATATTTTTACGCCCAGATTGTTTTTTTTTTTTTTTTAAATCTATGCCTATAGTCGCATCCAAAATGGGGGCTACTCTTAAAGAGGAGCCCCTATGGTAAAGAAGAAAAGTATTTTATGTCAATGCTACTTTATTAGAAACATTTTTCTTACGTATATACGCATATGCGTAAAATGCGTAGTGAGCGTTACGCATATTTCTTTAGTAGCAGTTTGACCTGAGTTTGCACTGTTTTGCCCGGTATCTCTGTATTGACTAACAGGAATTTAGCATGGAAATGTATTTACAAGGGTTGGATAGAGACAAGGCCCCGCCTGTTTTAGCTGTGATTGACATTCATAGAGAATTATAGGTATTGTTGAGGATGAAAGTGTTACTCGGTTTTGGTGATGTAAAGTGCATGCAGGCATTCAATGTGTACTTTTCGGACAGTTTTTTGTGTTGTGGCGATCAGTGATATATTATGTAAGTACATGCACTGATATCATCACTACTCAACAATAAAACTTGAACTTTTACTTGTCTTGTTCCTTGATTTGTAAATGTTTTCCATGCGTTATGACTAACAGGAATTTAGCATGGAACAACAGTATATACGATTAGGTATAGATGCAGCAGACAGCAAAAGACTGTCTGCTCCAAACACCCTTTATTATTTTGGCAAATAACATACAGCTTTAAAAGTCGACTTATAAAGTCTGATGAGATGAGAAATTTTATTCATAATGGTATCTTTTAGTACATAATATAAATGTGCCTTTCCTCTGAATCACTATATTTCTCTTCAGCTATCTCATCAGTAGATGTTTGGATCAGCATAAAATAAAATCTGGCCTGGCATGGTGGCATAAGATAAAATGTGGCATGGGTTTGGCATGGTATCATGGGCAAAGCTAACATCTACGACTCATATCAGTCTACTTTAAAAATACCACTACAATGTGTAGACGGCCGCTCTGGGACCAGTGGAACCAAGTTGAATTCCGAGAGCAGCAGTTACCGTATTTCACCTAATTACCGCACATACCCCTATAAGCGCACAGTCAAGCCATTTTGTAGGCTTCAGATTGCAGTCCGTGTAATATTATATACGTCGACTTCTTTATAATAGCATGTGTTGTGGATACACATCTGAATCGCCTCAACAAGTCGAGGCAATTCAAACGAGTACCTACAACACATGATTTTATAAACTTGTCGAGATAATTCAACTGGGTGTCCACAATATATGCTTTTATAAAGAAAATCAGAAAACATATAATATAAGCATCATCAAACCAGGAAGTTCTCTGCTCATATTTCTTTAACGTGTGCCCTTATTAGGAAGATATTTAACTACATTTTTTCGAGTAATTTAAAAAAAAACACACAAAAAAAAAATTAAGCACACAGTGCGGTAATTAAGTCGAATACGGTATGTGTTTTTCTTAGCTCTTCAAAGTACTATCTTGATGGGACACAGGTAAAATAAGATTTATAGAGAACTGATATACTTTAAGAGGAGGTAACTCTTTCAAATCTATTTTGTCTCCCTCCTGAAAAGGGACCTACTAATGTTGGCATTTTCATATTTATCAGCAGAGACAATTTCATGCTCAGCTGTGTTGAGTACGAAAAAAGTTTTATAACCTCGTGGCCTGATAAACAATAGGGAGTCAGTCATCGGAAGCTTCGTACATCTGACATAACCTATCACAACTTTTCTGGTTATGGACTTTATACAGGGACTGCTGTCAGGCAACTAGCTACTGTCCTTTCGACATCACTCGGAAAGACGTCTATTGCTTGGTATTTTATTCTAAATGAAAATAGTTTTTGTCTTTTCTGTTTCTGTGTTTCGTTCTCAGATATTTACCCTAAAATTAAATTTACGGGCAAAAATTGGTCTGACCTATGTTATTTCTATAGTAAACTGACTTCTTGGAATTTTGTCTAAGTAAATATTCTTTACTTTTCTTTGCTGAATTGAATTTGAATTATTGATGTTTCACAACAACATTGTAAAAATTTCAGAAATATTAAAAGAGTGGAATTTCTTGAAAATCTGCCTCCTAGTTAGCTACCCTACAGATTTCTGCATAATTTGCATTCATTTTTACTATTGGATAAGGTGGAAATATTTTATTTTTTAAAAAACAAATGACTAGAATAAAATTTTTTGCACATAAGTAGTTACGACAAATGGTTTTGCGTTAAATCATGACAAAAGTTTGCAAATTCACTTCGTCTATGTAAAGCGTCAAGCAAAAAATGACTTTCTAAAAGATGTGGAAAGCACAGTAAGGACCTAATCACACTTGAACAAATGGCTAGAATAAAACTGTTTGTACATAGGTAGTTTCGACAAATGGTTTTGCATTAAACCATTACAAAAGGTTGCAAATTTACTTTTTCTGTGTAAAGCGTCAGCCAAGAAAACGTCTTTCCGAGGACAGTAGTGTTTACTCTTTGAACATTGAATAAAAACAAAACTATGGGTTTCAGAGCATTTGCAGAGTAAGGAAAAATCAACGATGGTCTCTAGCGCATATCAGAAAGTCTGCTGTCAGAATCAGTCCCAAGTTTAACAGGTCTCACTTTGAACTCGTATACTGGTAGAATTTAGTCGTCAGGCCTATATAATTTTGCTTGAGATATACCCAATTTGCATATCCAGACAAAAGTTTCATTACCGTCAGTGTGTGGCTGACGTTTTGACATATCACGTTTAATTTGTTGTTCCCAAGTTACATGATGTTAGATGTATGCCAATTATTAGTCCCAAAAGATTTTATTCGTCGACAAATTCAGTATTGTGAGCATTTAATTAAAAATACATTATTTGTAGTTGTCATATCCTTTGATCCTAATGGGTTTAATCGTAATCCATCATCATATAGACCCATTTTAGTCTGGAGACCCCAAAAAGGGTACATGCAATTGGCAAACAGTGCAGACCCAGATCAGACGCCGCCGAATGCGGCGTCTGACCAGGGTCTTCACTGGTTGCAAATAGCTTAGCCATTTGTATCTAGGAATATCTCATAGTCTGGCATACCTAAATTGAAGTTTTCCGTGGTTGGAGGGGGGGGGGTGGGTGGGGGGGGGGGGAAGGGTGTGAGGGGGCGAGGATGGTTATATAGTCTGAAACGGGTCAGCCCTTAAATGTTTCCCCAGTTTTAACAAAAAATGATCAATGTTTGAAACCATTTAATAAACAACATTTATGTGGTTCTTTTAAATCAGAACTCCTTACAAAACATTTAAATTTAAATTGAAATAAGATATTCAATTTTAGAATTTAAGCATTCAGCTTTGAATATGAACAAAAAAGTAATTATGATAAGTTGTAATTACATGACATAACAAATTAAAGGCACCTGATATATTAAAAACTCTTTAAAAGTTCATTGTGCATATATGACGTCATAGAAACGTTCACGCATATTAATGAGGCAGCTAAGACTGGTTATCAGGTTCAGTTACATTTCAAGTTTCAGCTCTATAATCTCTGGAACTAATAAACATAATTTGAAGTGATTTTCAGCTTCAAATAATTTCATTTTATACAATAAGCACATACCATTATACATGATCGTTTAACTCATTCACTGGCATAGTCGATGGTAATAGGCTTTTGCAAACAGCGTAGATCCAGATGAGACGGCTCATAATGAGCCGTCTCATCAGGATCTACGCTGTTTGACATGCAGTCATTCAACTTTACATATAAACTTCTTTTAATCGATAGTTTGTTATAAAAAAAAACGTCAAAATTAATGTAGTCTGAATAATCAAAGCACTGATGGGTCGATTGTCTCTTAGTGTAGGCTGAGAAAATGATCGGGAACGGCAACTTATGACTGATTCATTTAACTCTTGACTTCCTGTAATTTAAGCAAACAGTGCAGACCTTGATCAGACGCCGCGTTCTGTGGTGTCCGGTCTGTGTCTGCAATGTTTGCCAATGTCCTAGTCCAGGTTTTACAGATAACCCTTTTTATTCGGCACTCTACCGGCACAGTGGCTCAATTGGTAGAGCGTCCGCTTTGTGACCGGGAGGTTGCTGGTTCAATCCCGGGCTGAGTCATACCAAAGACTTTAAAGATGGTACTAGCTGCTCTTTCGCTTGCCGCTCAGCATTATTAAGAAAGTAGAGCTAGGAATCAGAACTGGTCAGCTCACTGTCAGTATAATACGACGGTGGAATATCATGTCAAGTGTTTGATATTTCACCTAAAAGTGAGCATTGGGCTCCCTGCCACATCCGGTGTATTCTATTATGACGACCGAAAGTGATTGACGCAAACAAGGGTTGCGTAAAATGTGTTCCCGATTAAACCTTTATCAAGCAAATTTTCTGTGAAAAACTTTGCACGAAAAGTAAAGACATATTGTTTCTAGGAAAAAAAACAAAACAATAAGAATTTAAGGATTATTTCGAAATGTCGTCTGCTGAAATTTTTTTACTCAGCATGCTAAGCGTTAATGAGGAAAATTAGATATAATCAATTGATTCTAGTTTAATCTTTAATTAATACAGTTCGTTCAATAAAAAAAATCCATTAACAGACAGAATGTACGGAATGAAACCAATCATTCAATATTAAAGGTGGACTGAATACTCATGGTAAGTTTTCCGCCATGTTTTACAAGGGAGTCAACTTTTGTGACTTCCTGTTTGCTTACGTGTATACCAAACTCGTTCTGAAAATGATTGTACTCTAAAAGGAAAGAAATTGCTCCCTGTCTAAAAGGAAAGAATTTGCAGGAATTTAGACAGGGAGCAAATTCTTTCCTTTTAGACAGGGAGAAAATTCTTTCCTTTTAGACAAGGAGAAAATTCTTTCCTTTTAGCAGGTAGGTAATTATTTCCTTTTAGACAGAGAGTATAGTCTTTCCTTTTGGACAGGGAGTAAATTCTTTCCATTTAGAGCAGACTCCTTTTCAGAAGGAGGCAACTTGACAATTTTGACATAGTTACCTCTCCTTCAAGTAACCAATTTCCCTTATACCTATATATTCTTTCATTTCGGACTGGCAACCACACCTTGGTTAATAAATAGTCGAAAAAATAAAAAAAAAAAAATCATTGTACAAGTTTTTTGCTGTAACATATGTTGTTGTGTTGTGTTGTGTTGTGTTGTGTTTTGTTTTTGATTTTTGTTTGTTTGTTTGTTTGTTTGTTTGAGAGGTTGCTTTGAAGCTGAAGCTAGAAAGTCAGTCTGGAGATCATTTTGCCTTCACACGGGTTGTGATCTGGAAAACAATATCGGGTAAGCCATGTCAAATTACATGTCCTACCACTCTGTTTCGGACTTTCGACTTTTCTTAGGAATTCATCCTCTGAATGTTACACAAAAGTATCTATTTGCTCTAGAATACAGTCGACTCTCGTTATCTCGAATTCCAAGGAACTCACTGAAATACTTCGAGATATCCGTAGTTCGACATATCAGGTTTGCAGAATTGTGGAAAAAATAATTTGATTAACCACATTTAACAAACTGATAGGTAATTGGACTTTTGAAGTTAGAGATATATTGAAAACATTGTGGAAAAGAGCAAACTGATAGGTAATTGGACTTTTGAAGTTAGAGATATATTGAAAACATTGTGGAAAAGAGGAGAAATTGCTCCTTAGGAGCAATTTCTCCTCTTTTCTACAATATTTTCCATCTGTTGTTAGGTTTTCATGTATAGGCACGGACCAGATTTTCGCTTCGAGATAAGCGGTTATTCGAGATAAGCGAGGTCGAGATAACGAGAGTCAACTGTATTTGCAGAAATGTATTCTTACGACCGAGCACTCCTACCTTCGATTATCTGCCTTGGCAGATTACGCATAGCTTCTAAGTATATATTCAATCTCTGACAACTGCGTCAGGGAGTCGACTCTTTGGCTCAGTGGTTAGAGCATTGGATTTTTAACCGGGAGGACCGGGTTCGATTCCCACGAAAGGCGGAATATTTTTTCAGCTATGCTCCATTCCTTTGTTGCGACTTTCATGTCGTAAGAGTATGAAATATGCATGTATAAAGGAAAAACAATGGTAGTATAAATCCTTATATCCAAGTCCTGTAATATATAAGGAAAAACAATGGTAGTAAAAATCCTTATGTCCAAGTCCTGGAGAAACTGACTTGAAACTGTGCAAAACCAAATGAATCTCAACATGGTACCTAGTAGCACTAGCAAATAATCAGCGAATGAGTCCATATTACACATCCGAGCCATGTGAGTCTGACTGACGCCTTATCTGGTCATTTTCTGTAGTATCATCACGAAAACATGCCTACATAATTAGTCATGAAAACTGGGGTTTACATGGGTAAACATTATTTTTCTTATGGAAAGGTCTATTGCCAGTCGACTGACAATAGCCGATTTACGTTGACTGGTTATAGCGATTCTTACGTAAATCGGCTATTACCAGTCGACTGGCATTAGCAATTTTAACGTGAAATTGCTATTGCCAGTCTTTTGCGAATTTTTATTTGTTATACCAGGAGTCGAACTGATGTGTGTGTATATCTCGCATATTTCGAAAAGTAAACATGATTGTTGTACGATTTATAATTTGTTGATACATATTCCCTATCTAGCACATGGTTTAAACAACATGCAAAACTGGACATACGGATGGACAACTTGAAAACAGTATAAACCCCATAAACTTCGTTTGCGGGGGGTAAAAATAAGAACTCACTTCTATCTAAGTCTGTGAAGTTGGCTTACGAGTTACGAACGTTCTGAGTAGAAATAAGATCAACCTCATCCGAGAATGAGAATCAATGAATTATTTCGTAAGATATGCAGGAAAAACCAAAGTGTTACGGAGATACGGACATCCAGATCGACAATTTGAAAACACTATAACCCCCTAATCTTCGTTTGAGGGGGGGGGGGGGTGTATAAATAAGCAATCACTTCTATCTGTCTGTGAAGTTGGCTTGGAGTTTGGTGTCTGGAATTCGATTTATTCCGTATAAGTGTCGTTTTGAGTAGAAATAAGATCAACCTTATCTGACTTGCTGCAGTGAGGCAATTCCTGCATTAAGACTTGCTATAAGACGTGCATGTATAAGTGAGAAGTCTTATTTGCTGAAAGAAGGAAACAACGTAGACAAGTTGATAATTTTACATGTATTTGCATTGAAACAACAACAAACTTTAAGCATTTTGAACTAGCTGATGTTTAAGAAAGAAATCAGGCAATACATGTATTGCATTTAAATGCGTAATCTGGGTTTTTCCTATTTTTTTCTGCCCTCTGCTTTTCTAGACAGCGAAAATGGAACCATTCAGAGCAGCTGGTGCACTGAACCATTTCGCTGTCGTAGAGGCCCCTGCAAATATAAAAAATGTTTTCTCTTATAATGACGGTCTTTTTCTTCCTCCAATTAGTATTTATGCTAAACGGAAAGTTTGAAAATTCTTGTTTTCTTAGACAATCGATGAGGTGACCCCGCATTGATTCTTGCTTAAACAGTAGTTTTGTGGGGTTAGAGCCCAATCCTAAAGCTACTGCAAAGGCAATGGCAAACAAAACACATTCAGTTCCTCCGGCTTGACGTTTTTGCCTGTTGGTTTTAATATGTTTGCTATTTGTAATTTACTCTCTTTGTCAATATCGTTATAAAAGCTGTCGAAAACGTTTACGGTCCCTTCTTGACAGTTCAGATTTGAAATGGTCAATCAATGCCCTATGCCGGGACTGCCGCGATGTAAAATTTGTATCATATCATTTTCAACTTTTTTGAAACTGGTGACGCGTTGTTTATTCAGAACAGATTGAAAGCCTTCTATCTTTGGATCAGTGAACTGTTTTTTCATTAGAAATTGCGCTGCATCTATAATTGTGTCATTTAGCATTTTTCTATTTTCTATGTCTGCTTTGTCATTATCATGTAGAGTATGCTTATGAACCTTCAACCAGACGTTGTTGATTTCCTGTTGAGCAGTTTTATCTTTTGATTTACCCATTGTATCAAAATTTTGCATTATTACTTTGTCTTTTTGTACAGTTTTGGAATTTTTATTACATGCGTTATCTTCAGACTTAAAATGTTTTTGTTGGTTTTGAAGGTCAGTATCAATAAATAAATATATAAATATAACAAGCAAGTAGTATAGGGCGGCACTATGGGTACACCTTATGGTTGTACCCATAGTGCCGCCCTATACTACTCAATTATATACGGGGAATGACTAAATCTTTGTTTATGATTATGACTGGCAATAAGTATTAAACCCGAAAACCCCTATAACCAGTCGACTGGCATTAGCCATTTTAACGTAAATCGGCTATTACCAGTCGACTGATAATAGCCATTTTAACGTAAAATCGGCTATTGCCAGTCGACTGGTAATAGCCACTCCGTTTTCTTATTTCTGCTCAAGAACATAGATTGTGGGTACTCGTTAGAACCGCCTCGCCGAGGCGGTTCTAACGAGTGCACACAATCTATGAGCAGAAATATTAAAAATATCAGAGTTTTTTTTTTGCATCTGCAAAATTTCAGTTTTTGGAGGTGAAATTTTCTACATATTTGAATAGGTGTGTTTTCGTAATGATACGACGGAAAGAGAAGGTATGGATCAGAAAGCGTGGATAAGCATAGATCGTTGTTCGCATAGAGATTTAGGGCTACGTTCTTCCGTTTCGACTCAAACTGTTGTATTCATTTATGTTTAAGTTTTATACATGGAAGCACTAGGAAATGTGATATTAATATGATAACACTTGCCAATGTTTCGCTTTACTGAACGTAGCCCTGGTCCGAAGTAGACTGAGCGGAAGCAATCGCCGCTCGTGCGCCTGTACGGTATAGAAGTACACTTGTTTTAGTTCGAGACATTCGCTTGGGACTAAATACTCTCTGGAGACAAAATCGAAATTCTATCCCCTAGACAGTATATAAGTTCTGGCTTAATAGCCATGGCTTCGACTGAAGTTCGAAAGACAAGCGTTTTACTTCACAGGACGGTCGGTAACATGGCCTGCGTTCAGTAAAGCCAGACGTTCGCGGTTACTTGCAAAACAAAAACAAACTTTCCGTTCATTTGGGACAGTTTTCGGCGGAGGGTAGCGAACATCCTCAAACTATTCTCAAGCTATCTTTTGGCACAACCAAGATGGCGGCCTATGCGAATAATTTCTTTGTAAGCTTCTTCGCAAAAAAAATTATTGGAATTTTTTATTGCATTGAGATTGTTTATTTGATTCTATATAAATTTGATAATCATTGATATAATTTATTCGATCTAACAACAAGTCTCGTCTACGAGAATAACAGCTACTCTCTAATCGGAGATCACATGAGACGGGTTGTTTACAATCGTTCAGAAGATGTGAATTTAGTTTGAGGAAAACACTCGCTAGCATAGTGTTTCGCTTTACTGAACGCAGCCAAGACTAGGATGTACGTATTTTTTACACAACGGGTGGCGTGGCAAATGCACACGTTTTTGAATAAATATATTTCAAGGACAGAAACGGCGTCTATTGCATTTAGCATAGTTTACAATGAACTCAAATCTGTCATTTGTAATAATTTAAGTGTCTGCTTTCGATTTTGATGTGGTAATATAATCGAATCTTGGTTGGGGGTGGTATCGATCAAAATCATGACATGAAGATGAGATAAATTTCCATGTTTCTGACCGATTTCACCTAAACGCTGAAGCACTCTGGGTAAAATTTCCAGCAGACGACATTTTGAAATATTTTTTCCGAGAAAACGGGTTTTGACAGTTTATGCAAATTTTCTCCAATGGAGACAATTTGCATGAAATGTCAAATCCTGTTTTCTGGGAAAAATAAGAAAAAAATGTTATCAATTTGTCGTCTCCTAAATTAGCCAAGAGAGTGGTAAAGGTTAAACACATTGATTTGTAGGTCTCAGTTTTCAAATTATGCGCTTCAGGAGATGTAATTTCTCATGTAACTGTGCAAACAATGGCTGCAGTTCCGGTATGAAAAGGTACCGGATGTAAACTCGGTTGTTGGAATAGCAACGATCGACTACCAGTTGTACACTTGTAAATAAATAAGTTCCGGTATGAAAAGGTACCGGATGTAAACTCGGTTGTTGGAATAGCAACGATCGACTACCAGTTGTACACTTGTAAATAAATACAAAGGTCGTAGAAATACACGGAAAAAAAGTAGAATTTTAATATTCGCACGTATTAACTCCTTATCGTACGTATCCCAAAACTGCAAAAAAAAAGAAAAAAATCCTTTTAATACTCTCTGCCTGGCAGACCAAAACCAACACCTTTTGCAAACAGTGTAGATCCTGATGAGACGGTTATAACAATCCGTCTCACCAGGATCTACACTATTTGCCATCCTGTTATTGGTTTAGACTGAAACTCCTATACATTTGCATTAGTGGACAAGTCCAAATTCAAGAATGGAAGTCCACTTCAGATACTCGGGGATGAAAGGGTTAACTTAGTACGCTTAACTGAGATGCTGACGTAATGGCAAACCGTGTAGACCTTAACCCATTTATGCCGAGCCGACCTCAGCTCTTTGGGCGTGTCCATTTCCAGTGGTAGGGGTGTCTGTTTACTTTTCAGTTTTACCATCTGTTATAGAAATTTGTGATTTTGGTGCAAACAGTGTAGACCCTGGTCAGACGCCGCGTTCTGCGGCGTCTGATCTGGGTCTGCACTGTTTGCCAATGTCTCTTTATGGGACACCAGGCACAAAAGGGTTAATCAAAGATTTCCTTTGGTTTCATCTGAAGGTAAACTGTTTGCTCAGTTATATACACGTATATCTATCCAGATATTGTTGGTAAATACAACAGGTTTTAAAATATTGATCATAAAAACAAATCAATGCGCCAGTCACAACTGCAGCAAACGACAATCTGATTTTTTTTTTTATTATTTTTTTATTTTATTTTCATGTATTTTTATTTATTTATTTATTTATTTATTTATAAGAAAATAAGGTATCTTTATTTTCTACTTTTTTCCAAAACTGTTTTTTTTTTTTTTTTTTTTTTTTTTTTTTACATTTCACGTAAGATAATTTGCATGAAATATCAAACCCTATTTTTTGAAAAGGATTATACCATCAATATATTATCTTCTGAACTGTACCCATAGTGTACTACAAGTTTAATTATTTTGTATGACTCCAAAAAAATCTGTTTATATCGACCTGAAAGTATTTGATGCTCTGTGAGAGAAGCTCCCTTAGGGAGATTCGAACAGCAAAGGCCCTGATCAGACTGCGCATATTCTACAGTATTCATTGATTCTGCAAGCGGTCAAAGAATGCCCAGATCAGACAGCGCAAATGCGCAGTCTGATCTGGGCTTTCGTTGCTCGCATATATGAAAATGGCCTTTTTCTCACGGTATGCTTGAATTATACCGTTTTTTGAAATAATTTTTTCGATATTTCTCTTCTATCCAAATTTTAAGAAATCAGTATTTGAATCACGTTTAGCAATATGAATATAATGTAATAAATTACATACCTTTAATTCTTAAAGAAACATTTGAGCTTGAACGTGAGAAAACGTACCTTTGAACATGTGCGCCCAGCGAAGATTCATATCAGCCTGCGCATTCGCGCAGTCTGATCAGAATCTTCACTGGGCGCTTTTTAGATAGCCAAGGGTGCAAAGTTACTTCACGCGGAGAACGAAGACGCTGATCAGACTGCGCTGATGTGTAGGTTGATTAGGATCTCCGTTGGGCGTAGATAACAGGAGGTACTTTTTCTCATGTCGTGGCTACATATACGACTTGTAGTGCTTAAAGTGGTCCTCAACGCTTATGCGAACAGCAAAAGGGCTAATAAGTCTGCGCAAGTTAGTAAACGCAGTCTGATCATCGGATTCCTTTTTAAGCGTATATTTTCCAGTAACCTGGTTGCCCCTAAACTAAATTTGAAAGCCCTAGTCGGACTAAGGTTGATCTTTGTCTTAATTGTTCACTTAGAAGAAGGTCCCTTTTCACATTATCCTCCAGATTCGGTGTAGAATTAACTTATTCATTTCATTTTTCTATAGGAAATATAAATGAAATACCACATTCCAAGAAAGGGCCCTTAGCGCTTATATGCATTACGAAAACACGCCTATTCAAATATATTGAAATTTTACGACCAAAGAAGGAAAATTTTCAGATAAAAAATTCTGATATTTATCGTATTCCTGCTCAAAACATAGATTGTGGGTAGTGGTTAGAACCGCCTCGGCGAGGCGGTTCTAACGAGTACCCACAATCTATGTTTTATGTATACCCCTGTAAACCCCAGTTTTACTATATAAAAGTGGGGTTCAAGGGGGTCAAAATTATATAGGTATCTTTTCGTGATGGTATACCCCTGTAAACCCCAGTTTTACTATATAAAGGAGTCAAAATTATACAGGTATGTTTTCGTGATGGGACGACGAAAACCCAGGTCAGCATGCGAATCTGCGTAGTCGTTGCTTGCTTATATGGAATTATCAAATTCGTATTTACCCTCAGTATTCGGACAGAAAGGCCTCAGCAATGGTGTAGATCCAGATCAGACGCCGCAGAACGCGGCGTCTGATCAGAGTCTACATCATTTGCCTAATGTTTATACATCACCAGGTAGGCAAACGGACCGTCTTTCAAATGTTAGGACATGTATGGTAAAGGGGCATGGTGTCCGTATACTCAGGGTATAAAGCGTACCGTAAAAGATATTGATGCACAAGGAGGCCCTGAATAGTATGTAGAATGCGCAGGCTGATCCGGGCCGAGTATTCGCTGGCTCAAATGTCATACTGTACGTTTTCTCACGTCGTATCACGAATGAATTAGGCATCTTAGCTTTGAATAGTTCATAATTTTGTAAACGCTGTCAAAATGTCAAAAGATTAAATATGAGTATATTGATTGCTCAATAGTATTTTTATCTAAATTTATAGAACACCGTATATACCCTAAATATTTGGACATCTTAAATTTCTTTTTCATACCTGTCCTAAAATTTGAACAAGTCCGTTTTACGACTCGATTATGTGACTGAAACCCGCTAGACGAGTGGCAAACAGTGTAGACCATAATCAGACGCCGCAGAACGCGGCGTCTGATTATGGTCTACACTGTTTTCTCATGCCTATCTGTTCAAATACTTAGAATTAATACGGCGCCTTAATTTGTACCATAAAACGACAAGTCAGTGGTATGTTGTCGCCTTCGTTTCATAACCATTTCAATATCTGTCTCTCACAACAATGCATGTATGTTTCTTCAAAGTCTTTTTGTGATTTCTGAATAATTTTCTCATGTTACTTATGTTCACTGCATGTCTTTTTTTTACACCATATTCATATCACTGTCATACCTAAGCTGGCAGTCTGCATGGGGTGCCGTATAGCGTCTATTTTTTTATTATTTTATTTTACTTTTTTTGCAGGGCGTTTCTATATATCTATAGTGGAGAGACCTTGATTTTTTCCTCTAGCTTGAGAAATCTTGATATCTATTTTTTGATATGCATAAATGGAATTTATATATCTTTATTCTTTGCGAATCCCTCACAAACTGAATTAAAAGGGTTTTATGTTAAGTGTGTGAGAGATCCACATTCATACATTCATTCGATTCTACCTTCAGACACTGAAGTGTAAGAAACTAACGAATACCCATGATATCGACTGTACTAGTGACGGCGCTGAATGAGTTCAGCTTTGTTGGAGTTCCACTATAGAGACTATCCGACGGAAAAGACTTAGTTCGCGTTGAGCTAACCTTTCACAAGAACCAACCGACAACAAGATACGCAAAGAGGAGGGTCGAAAGTAGGAGGCAGTCTACATCCTCTGCTGGCGAGTGGCCTCGCCAGCCAGCATCAGTTAGACAACCGATGCCAGCTCGCCGACCAAGGCGCTGTATGGAGCAGGAAGTGACACCACCATCGCCGTAGACACTACCAGACACCGCAAGAGACTAAAGAGACTACATCACACACGACCGCATCCAGAAAACAGCTATCATCGAAACATCACCAATCATCAAGAAGCCTGCTACACCACCTTCTACTCCAGACAGCCCGCCGAAGAAGAGAACAAGAATGAACTATCCGCCTGAGCCGACCAGAGACCCCAGCGAACCTCCGGTAGACATCTATATCTACTATGATGTGTTCAGCGAGTCAGCCGTTCCCTCTGTATGATAAGTACGACCTCCAAGAAGTCTATCAGCCTACATTCCAGGGCCCAGTTGTTCAAAGCTAACGATATCGTAAGTTAACGATTCGTTAAAATTCACATCGAGTGATACGCAAATACTCGTATGCTGAATTTTTTTGCTGAAAAAATATCAGAATATTGTATATTGAATCCGCAAAAACAGTTAACGAAATGACCCTTAACGAGTTCGTTAAGCTAACGACGCTTTGAACAACTGGGCCCAGAACCGAAGCCGTGGTAGTGAAAGCCCAACGTCTTCCACGTCCAGACTCAACGTGGACCCACCAGTTTTCTTCATGTTTCACCTGGAGCACAAAAACTGGTATTTCATCAAGGGACCAACATCGAACCTCTACAACGAGGAGTACTATACGGCGATCGAGAAGAAGACAGAGACCAGCGAGAGACTAGAGAACTTCATCTCATGGTAGGACTTCTTGGAACAGGCCTGCAAGGACCAAAAGGGACAGACCACAACTTCCACCGATTGGTACCTGCTGATACCTAGGTCACCAACACCAGCGCAGCCCTGGATGAGGACACCCATTCGGCTCTAGGGTGAGGACACCCACTCGGCACCTGGGTGAGGACACCCACCCTTTCCCGACGACGACTGACATGTGGCTAGTGAAAGAATCTTATTCACGACTCGAGCTGAGTACCGAAATGCATTGTACAGTCGAAATCGACACGCATTAGGTATTGAATTTTTCGGCCGATAGTCTAAACTTTCTGACACTTACAGGCTGGACGACTTTTCACACGCACGGTATCTGGGCTAGGTGACCTAATTATGAATTATAATCAGGATCGTTTCAAGCCAACCCAGGAGTCCAGTAAAACTAATCCACATTTTTTTTCTGGCCCCTATGTGACTCTGTTGCCCGGCTACGTTAAAGGGGAACGCAGCCTTAAAAGGTATTGTGCTTTAAAGTAAAGAACTTTGCAAACAATGAATTTTGACACAAATTTGATCAAAATCGGTGGAAAATTAAGTAAGTTATAGACAATTGAACATTTTAACATTAGTGGTATGGGCGCCGCCATTTTGAATATTTAATGAGGTTTCATAAAAAAAAAAAAAAAAAAAAAAACTCGTTTCATAAAGGTAGTTATTCTCATAAAGTTGGTTTGTTTTGGGGGAAATGATTGCTTGTCACTAGAATTAAAAGATTATAAAAATCTGTTGCAAAATTATTCTTAAAAACCCTTTATAAGTTGGTTTTGCATATTTAATTTGGGCTGAGTGACGTCACAAAGCCTACAATACGACGTCATCCATGACAGCCATTTTAGATATATTCAAACCACCATAACTTCCTTATTTCTAGGCCGATTTAAAAAAAGTCTTGCATTAAAAATAAATGGCTTGTTAAGCACTTTAATCCAAGATATACTTACAACTTATATTGCGTTCCCCTTTAAAAATCTGATTGATTGATTGATTTATTGATTGATTGATTGATTGTGTGAGAGAGAGATTTGCTAGCATTTACTCATCGATAAAGTGTACAAAGCGCAAACGTGTTTCTTATAATTGCAACTCAATCACGATTACTTTGAAAACGTGGGCTTATTAAGAACTGAAATAAGTAAAACATTTCAACCCCTGTTTAGGAAAATGCGCAAAGAAAAATCTTTCCAAACATCACGAAAAATATACCATACCCATATTTTTTTACCCCTTCAACCCCACTTTTATATATTAAAACTTGGGTTCACATGGGTATACATTATTTTACTTATTTCTGCTCAAAACATAGATTGTGGGTACTCGTTAGAACCGCCTCGGCGAGGGTTAGAACCGCCTCGGCGAGGCGGTTCTAACGAGTACCCACAATCTATGTTTTGAGCAGAAATATGAAAAAATATCAGAATTTTTCATTTTTGGTTGTAAAATTTTCAGTATATTTGAATAGGTATGTTTTTATAATGAAAAACAAATATTTCCAAGATTCCTACTCAGGGGATTTATCGAAAAATACGTGTACTTGCTATCGATCAATTAAATTGCGCTGATTAAGTATAAACCTTTTGAACTGAAATTATATAATTATAAGATTATAAGTCCACAGCTGTATAAATTAAATGTCTAACTCCAATTAATAACAATGTTTTTGTTTTGCCAAAGATAAACTTATGTGACTAGAGTCCTGTTTGAATGAAATAACAGCTTGTTTATCTAGAATTAAGCAGAATAAGGGACATAATAAAATGGTATCTAGCTTCATTGCAAATATTGTATTTTTTTGAATGATCAAGTCATTTTACACGTTCACACAATTAGCGCAGCCGTGACCTTTTTTGTTTATCTTGTTTACTGAATTTTTAATATGGCTCATGTTGAAACAACTTCTTTGCGACGCTGTTTGTTTCCAACGTTGCGACGTCGTTGAAACGACGTCTTTCCGACGTTGTGTGTTTATGACGTCGTTTAAGGGAAAAAGAGATCCACACTCAGGGCAGGTAACCCTGTCAAAATTGTTTTGCCGCCTCCCCTCTGAAAATGGGATCTACTCTAAGGATCCATGACATTTCGTCTAAAATCATTTCGTCTGAAGGGCATTTCATCCAAAGGACAATTCGTGTAATGGCCAATTCATCTAGAGGACATTACTTTTGGTATAAATTTCGTCTAAAAGTGTTTAATTATCGTCTAAAAATGTCTAAACAAATTCGTCTAAACATTTTTCGTCTAAAATTGTTTTCGTTTTTCTTTTTTTTTTTTTTTTTTTTTTTGCAGGAACAGACAAGTGATGTATAAACTCTGAATTTTTATTCACACTTTTACACCAAATTCACTAATTTGAGTCTCAGTAGCACAGATTATACGCTGACCCACGCAGGTACTCCATGTTGTCGCGTTCGCCATAGCTCTGAACAACCCGACGGCATCACGAAAACCTGCCTATATAATTTTGACCCCCTTAAACCCCACTTTTATATAGTAAAACCGGGGTTTACAGGGGTAAATATTATTTTTCTTATTTCTGCTCAAAACATAGAATGTGGGTACTCGTTATAACCGCCTCGCCGAGGCGGTTCTAACGAGTACCCACAATCTATGTTTTTGAGCAGAAATATGAAAAATATGAGTTTTTTTATCTGAAAAATTTTCAGTTTTTTGGAAGTGAAATTTTCTATATAGTGGAATAGGCGTGTTTTCGTAATGGTTTGTATGAAAACCCACAAACCTTCAGTGAGTAGACAACACGTCTAAATATTATGAAAATTGAGGCGATTAGGAAGCAAAAATGACTGAAAAGAAAAGTGCGACACTTCGTCTAAAATCTTTATTTTTTTAGACGAAGTGTCGTACCAGGGTAAATTTTCAGACCGATTGTACTCGACGAAATGTCTATTAGACGAAATGTCCGTTAGACGAAATGGTCTTTCGACGAAATGTCGTGCACCCCTACTCTAAAAGGATAGAACTGGCTTCCACAGAGAGCAAATTCTTTCCTTTCAGAGGAGGCTACTTCTCAGAATAAAACTTGAAGCGCAAGAAAGCGAAATAGATTTCACGAAAAAGGTGTAAGGTTGTCTCCCTTGTAAGAAGAGTGGAAAACCCAGCAGGGCCCATTTGTTCAAAGCATCGTTAGCTTAACGAGCTCGTTAGTGGTCAAAATGTTAACTCATTACGAAAACATGCCTATTCAAATATACTGAAAATTTTATCACCAAAAAATGTAAATTTTCAGATAAAAAAAGTCTTATTTTTTTTTTTCATATTTCTGCTGAAAACATAGGTTGTGGGTACTCGTTAGAACCGCCTCGACTCGACGAGGCGGTTCTAACGAGTACCCACAATCTATGTTTTTGAGCAGAAATAAGAAAAAAAATAAGAAAAAAAAAAAAAAAAAAAAAAAAAAAAAAAAGTCCCTGTAAACCCAAGTTTTACTATATAAAAAGCGGATTTAAGGGGTCAAAATTATACAGGTATGTTCTCGTGATGTGTTCTAGTAAAGAGAATACCTAATTCACAGGTATTTTTGCTGAAAAAAAATGCGAGTAGCTTTTGCTTTTGTTACACACATTTTTTTTTTTCAGCAAAAATATTAGTGTTTATGCCATATTTAATGACTCAAACTTTTAACGATACGTTAACTAACGACATCGTTAGTTTTTTATCAATTGGGCCCAGATGGATAAACTTGGCAGATGTTCTACCATTTTAAACAAGGGAGACATTTTTATGATTCCCTGTTAGTTTCTGAAAAAAGAGTGTACTTTAAAAGAAAAGGATTTTCTGCCAACACATCACGAAAACACGCCTATATAATTTTGACCCCTTAAACCCCACTTTTTTATAGTAAAACGGGGTTTACAGGGGTAAACATTATTTTTCTTATTTCTGCTCAAAAACATATATTGTGGGTATTCGTTAGAACCGCCTCGTTGAGGCGGTTCTAACGAGTACCCACAATCTATGTTTTGAGCAGAAACATGAAAAATATCAGAATTTTTTATCTGAAAATTTTCATTTTTTGGTGGTAAAAGTTTCAGTATATTTGAATAGGCATGTTTTCGTAATGAGGGAGCCATTTCTTTCCTTTTCGAGTAGATCATTTTCAGAAGGGGGGCAAAACAAATTTAACAGAGTTGTCTCCCCTGTAACTGCATCAATTCCCTTTAATTTTTGCAGAAACGTTACGACATTGTATGCTTGTTGGGTACTTGTGAAAAGCGAATGTCCTCCTAATAACAATTGAGAAAACATATCGCGGTATCTACAAGACGGCCCTTCATATTTCAACAAATCCGCAGTAACAATATGTGCGTGACCTTATATAACCAATATTATTTTATCAGCTTAAAATTTGACACTTTGCATGCTGGGAGAAAATCCATCAGGCGACATTTTGAAATATTTTTTTCTTATTTTTCCCAGAGAACAGGATTTGATATTTCATGCAAACTGTCTCTTGCATGAAATGTCAAATCCTATTTTCTGCGAAAAAATCAGAAAAATATATATAATTAATTTTTGCCCTAGAATTGTAACGGTTAATAAATACTATTTAACACATATTTACTAAACGTAGATTATTATGTGCCCTTATTTCAGATTATTAAGTGGAATAAATCTACTTTCAGGGGAGGCAACTGTTAACATTGTTTTTGTCTTCCTTCTGAAAAAAGGTCTACTTTTAAAGGAAAGAATTTGCTCTCCTGGAGCCAATTTTCTCTCTTTAAAGTAGGACCCATTTCAAAAACACGACACTGAGTTGCACAATATTGCACAGGAAAGCAAACAGGAAGTAACCAAGTTGTCTCCCTTGCAAACAATGGCGAAAATGATACCAAATGTAGCAAGCCCCCTTAACGTTTCGCATGTTGGTAAAAATTTCAGCAGACGACATTTTGAAATAGTTTTCCTATATTTTCCAAAAAAACAGGCTTTGACATTACATGAAAATTGTCTTCTATGGTGATACTTTGCAAGAAATGTCAAAGCCTTTTTTTGTCTCTGAAAAATAAGAAAAACAATATCAATTTGTCGTCTGCTGACTCTGCCCAGAGAGTGGTAAAGGTTAAATACTTCGTACTATTCCAAATCACGTACAGTAGAGCTTTTGTAAACACGGGTAGAAAAGGTTAGGGTTGTCAATAATTTAAAACAAAAAGTAATACGAGTTGAACAGAAGACGAAGATAAATTTACTTAAGACGTTGTAACTAACAACAGAACCGGCTACCCTTGACAGCAGAACAAACCGCAATTTTTTATGCACTACTTATCTTTCTTGGCATTAGTGTTGATTAGTCCTGTACGAGTTATTTTCCTTACATTACGATACGGCGTTACTATAAACTTAGTCGTCTCCCTTTCTGAACTCACGCTTAAGCGCGGTCAGTTTACCCAACCACACGTTTACTGGGCAGGTTTAGTCCTCTAAGCGGTTAATCAGTATTGTGCACATTCTTTCGCCAGAAACTGACAACTGCCCTTCTTGAATCAGCGGAAGGGAGAGAATGCCCGTAGAAAATATTTCATGATCAATCTCCACGAAAGAATGTTGCCGTACTCGTGTTAAAAGGAGTAGTGGTTTTTGGGTCGATTGTTTACAATTGAGCCGTAGAATACAACCGCATATTTTTCTTAAGGTAGTTGTCCACGTGATTATCATTGACCAATGCAATCAAACCGCGCGTTAGACGAAATCCAGGTAACGGTTATTTATAGCCGCGCTATTCCTGTCGCTGTGACGTTAGAGTGCCGTGTAAAGAGGCTTATCTGTAAAACCTGGACTGGGACATCGGCAAACAGAGCAGACCCTGATCAGACGCCGCAGTATGCGGCGTCTGGTCAGGCTCTGTACAGTTTGCTTAAAATACAGAAAGTCAAGGATTAAATGAAACGTCTTCGTTCAGGACCATTTCCCCAGCCTGTACTCAGAGACAGTCGACCCACCAGTGCTGTCATTACTTTGATTGTTTGAAATCTTGTTTTACGACACGTCAGTTCTTGTGGTTCATTTTGTGGCGTCTTCCAGTGAAAAGGGGAGAGAGGGGTGTCCAGAGGAGGCAGCAGAAAATAGTGAAACAGAGGAAGCGAATTGCAATGCAGAAACAAAAGAAATACTAATATGCCCCCCATCCTCCACCTACTGCAAGGACCCTAGGCCCTTACCACTACTGCGTGGTGTCCAAATATTAAGGGTAATTACTGTTTTTTATAGGGCAACTGTAGAAACAGCTAAAAGCACCCCAAATCGGACTGCACATTTCTAGTTTGATGTACATTCATTAGCCATTCGTATAATCCATGTAAACGGGCGACATATAACAAAATCCAACCAGGACAGTGAATGCCCAGATAGCAATGCGCATGTGCGCAGCCTATCAAAGCGGGGGCAAATTCTTTCCTTTAAGAGTAGCCCATATTTTTGAAGCCTTACTAGAGAGATTTTTTAGAGTTTTCCTAGGTATGCGTAAAATAATTCCCGTCTGGCTACGCCACTGTTGACCGTTTAAAGAATTTATGGAACTATACTTTTTTTCGACGAACAGAGAAAGCCCTGAGCAAATGCACAGCATGATCTGGATCTTTCCTGTTTGCATATGGCATAAAGGGGGTGAGGGCTTTCCTAACCTTTTACGTTATATATGACTTGTTTTCGCTCGTCACGGCTAATTAAGGAGACTGGATACACTTGTTAGATTTTCCGACATTTCTAAAAAGGGAGACAACTTTTATGATCTACTGATTGCCTCCCTGCACACCGTCTCCTTCTGAAAAGGGGTCTACTCTAAAAGGAAAGAATTTGCTCCCATCGGGAGCAAATTCTTTCCTTTAAGAGCAGACCCCTTTTCAGAAGGGAGGCAAAACAATGTTGACAGAGTTACCTTCCCCTGAACCCGTATTCATTAACCTTTAGGAACTTCACTCCAACTGACCTGAGTGTTCTTAAAATGAACTGCAAATTGAAATGCCAAGTAAGACCACTAATCGATTAATGCGAAAGATAGCTTTTTCGCTAAGCTGGATTGTTATTATAAAATTAATGATTGTTTGAGTAAGAAAGCAAAATTAATGGTTCTTTTACAGGCCACGAAATTCTCCATTTGAAGGATAATTTATTGTTTGAGTCTTGCAATAAGAAAAGGGCACTTCGGGCTATGGCTTATCTAATATATCTGATCTAAAATACCTTTATTCTAGTTTTTTGTAATAAATAATAAAGAATGTACATACGTCTCAACTTTATTTTGGAAAAAAAAAATGTTTCTCCAAAACTAACGTTGCTATAGGAAAGGACTCATTTTCATATGCACTTGCTAAAACGTACTCTTTTACCCGCTTTTAGCCGAAAATAAAACCCGAAGCATATGCCTTTTAATAGGAATCCCAGTCAGCATTCCTTATAAATCTATAGCGGGCAGTTATCGGCCCGTCAGGGTAGCTAACGGGCCGATAACGGCCAGCTAAAAATTTATGAAGAATGCTAGCTGGGATATATCCTACCCCACTACAGCATCTCCCAGGGCTGAAAGATTGGCTTTCGACAAACCTAATCTACATATATTCCAATAACTCTCTCTCTCTCTCTCTCTCTCTCTCTCTCTCTCTCTCTCTCTCTCTCTCTCTCTGTCAGTCTGTCTCTGTCTGTCTATCTGTGTGTGTGTGTGTGTGTGTGTGCGTGCGTGCGTGCGTGCGTGCGTGTGTGTGTGCTTACGAGCTTGTGTATTTCTGGTGTTCGCTTCTCGGTCGCACACGTTTTGCGAAAGAGGGTGATGAACGGTCAAAATCTATATTACATAAAATGACCTTAAATTTTGAGCTTATTTGGTAATTTGTTTCCTCGATTTTCAGCTAAATCATACCCCATTTTAAATACTTAAAAGATTGACACAGGGTTTAAACTGACCCTCAAAACCACTTAACAGTGGCGACTTCGTATATAAAGCTAATATTAACACGCACAGGGGAATCAACAAACAAATAGATTGTCTTGTGGCTTTACGTGTGGTATGCTGAGTAAAAATTCAGCTGATGACATTTTAAAAACATTTCTTTTCTTTTTTTCAGAAAATAGGTTTTGCCATTTCATGAAAATTATCTCCAATACAATTTGCATAAAATGCGAAAGCTTATTTTCTGGAAAAAAAGTAAGAAAAATGTTACCGTTTTGTCGTCTGTTGAATTTGCTCATAGAGCGATAAAGGTTAAGCATGCTACTTGAAGTTAAAATCTACCATGCCACAGTTTTTAAACGTGACAAAGAATGCTAAATTGCACTGCTTATTCGCGCAGTCTGGTCACAGTCTTATTTTGCTATAACATTCTTCAGCATCAAGTGCTCCAGCAAGTGAACGTTGCCCATGTTAGACCGAGCGGGACGGAACGAGTCTTCGCTGCTCGTATATTTATGTCGAAAGGTTTCGCTTTTCTTTCAGCTTGGCTTTTAAATAGTGTGACAAAACCTGGATGCTTAGATACCAGGCGTACAGTTTAAGTGAAATATTATAAACAGTAGTAAATACAATGCATTTAATTTTAACACTTACCACGCTAAGGGGAAATTAAGCAAACGACAAATTGGTGATAGTTTTCTTATTTCTTCTGAAAATAGGATCTACCACTTCATGCAAATTGTCTCCTAAGGAGACAATTTGCATGAAGTGTCAGATCCTATTTTCTAGGAAAAATAAGAAAGATATTTCAAAATGTCGTCTACTGAAATTTTTACCCAGCATTAATGGATCAACTAATCCGTAGAAGTTCTTATAAATGCGACACAAGACCTGATGAGAGTTTCACAAGTATTATAGTGGTATACAGCAATGCAAACTCTTTTAGCTCACAGTTTCTAATGAATGTGGCACAAGTTCTAGTAAGCGCGGAAGAAGTTTAGTTGACCAATAACCCACCTTGTAACTTTACACCTTGTACATTGGCAAACAGTGTAGACCGAGATTAGAAGCGGCGTTTGATCAGGATCTACACTGTTTGCATTTAATATATATTTTTTTATAAAACATGGCATTAATAAAAGCTAGCCAGACACCACTAAACTGGAAATGGACCGGTCCACAGAGTTAAGGTAGAAGAGTCCACAAGGCATAAATGGGTTAAATTGCGGTTAACGAACATTCTTGTTTTTCGTAAGTTGGCGGGCACACAGCACAATCTTCAGAAACGAGGCTAACAGTCCTTAATTCTAAGTTCTCTGGCAGTGAAGGGAAAGTACTTTCAAACAAACCTAAGTTTCCTTGCATTCAAAGTCAATCAGTGAAAATCTACTAAATTGTATTCAGTTTTCATTATTTCCTAAACGGCCAGGTTTACACTCTCTCCCTATCAGATCCGATAGGCTCCTGTGACGACCATTCAAACTGTGACGACCATATACGAACAGTCTGATCAGGTCATTTTCTAGCCACCGATATATTAAAATGATTCTGTAAAAATTACAAGCCTTGGTCAGACTGATATGAGAAAGGGTCATTATGCCATATGCGAATAGCGAAAACCCAGTTACCTGGGTTTTCGCTGTTCGCATATGGCATAATGACCTTTTCTCATGTTGCGTATCAAATTAAGGGGCGGGGGATGGGAAAATGAATACACTTTATGTGGAGGTAACTCTCAAACTGTTTTGTTTCTCTTCTGAAAAGGGATCTACCATAAAATGAATGAATTTTCTTGGGAGTAAATTCTTTTCTGTTAGAGTAGATCTTTTTTCTATAAGGGACTTGCGGTGCAGGAAAGCAAACAAGACGTCACAAAGTTGTCTTGCTTTGTCAGAAATGGCTGTAAGTCTTCAAGGTTCAAGGTTTAGTCAGTCCTCTTGATTTGATGAAAAAACAAAAACAAAAAAAAAAAAAAAAAACTCATAAAACAGTCTCAGAATGCTAAGGTTTGCGTTTTATCGCCCTAGGGGTAATGTATTCCCTCGCGACGACTGGACTTCTTTATTACGAAAACACGCCTAGTCAAATATATAGAAAATTTCACCTCCAGAAACTGAAAGTTTTCAGATAAAAAAAAAAAAAAAAAAAAGAACAAAAAACTCTGACATTGTTCATATATCTGCTCAAAACAGCTTGTGAGTACCCACAATCTATTTTTTTAGCAGAAATAAGAAAAATAATGTATACCCCTGTAATCCCCAGTTTTACTATATAAAAGTGGGGTTTAAGGGGATCAAAATTATATGGGCATATTTTCGTGATGTTTAAAGTTTTCTGTTTTGGAAGTCAGTAAATCATGCCGACAAAACTGCTCTTCAAACTACACTAGGAAATGAAAACATAGATTCTCAGTCCATAACTACAAATGTTTGCTGTCAGGAGATGGATAAATATCTAGTTTAAGAGGGGTGGGTACACATTCAGGGAAGGTAACTGTCAAATTTGTTTTGCTTCCTGTCTAAAAAGCGGTTTACTCTGAAAGGAAAGTGGGAGGAGGCGAATTCTTTACATTTAGAATTAGGTGTTAATTTTTATTTTTAAAGAAGACCGACCATGGTTTGGAGGTAAGTAAACAGGGCGTTCTAAAAGTTGTCTCCCTTGTAAACATGAAAAATCTATTAAGAGCGTTCATTCCTTAAACACGGCACTCGAAGTTGTCGTAAAACCAGGTTTATGGCTTCTACACTGATAACGACATTCGGACATGTTAAACCTTTAAAGCGCTGATCAAATTTGTAGCAGATGACATCAAACACTGATTTTGTAAATTTTTTTCTGAGGAAATAAGGCCGACGATTCACATGAAATGTTTATTTTCCCTGAAAAAATGATAAAAGTGTCGTCTGCTGTAGTTGAAAAGAGCGCTGCTTTACGGACTATACCGTATTTACCCTCAATTTCGGGTTAGGCCTGATCAGGGTCTACACTGTATGCCGCTCATCCAGTAGTTTGTGGACGCAACAGGAAATAACAAAAGTCACAACAACAAACAGGTCGTGAAATGGAACAGTTCAAAATTTACGAGAACTATGGTAAGTAGCTAAGGTGTCCTAAAATTTAGTGCAAAAATGGCAAACACAACAATCGACGTTACCAAGAGTTTTCACCCTTCAAGAGCTAATCACAACTACAGCAGACGACATTTTGAGCTTCTTTTCGCCTTTTCCTTTATTTATGTATTTATTTTTCAGAGAAAATAAGACTTGACATTTCATGTAAATCGTCTGCTAGGCAGACGATTCACATGAAATGCCAAGTCTTATTTTCTCTGAAAAATAATTTATACAAATGAATATCGTCTGCTATATTTTTTAGCGCTTTAAGGGTTAAGATAAGAGTCCTACTTAAACCCAGCTTAACAGGCTTTTATAAGATTCAATTATTTGAAAAGATAGCGGTATAATTTTAAGATAAAAAGGTTTTAAAGTAATGAAATGTATTAGAGATGCAGCACTATGCTCCTTGCATGCACTAAAGTGATTTTAAATCGCTGATAATTTTTGATAGGTTATACTTAAAAGGAGATCTTGATAGATAGAAAGGATATTACGCTTAACGCTTAGCATGCTGGGGAAAACATTCAGCAGACGATTTTTTTTTTTCTTATTTTTCCCAGAAAATAGACTTTGACATTTTATGCAAATTGTTTCCTTAGGATTCCTTAGGAGACAACTTGCATGAAATATCAAAAGCTATTTTCTGGAAAAAAAAATGAACAAAGTATCACCAATTTGTCGTCTGCTGAATTTGTCCATAGAATATGGTCATGGTCACGTTTCTTTTTGCCCAGAGTGTGGTAATGTTCACATGTAAATTCCAACAATACAGTTTTCGACTTTAATCATACTAAAGGGTCATTTCTGCATTTTAAATACAGTCGAACCTCGTTATCTCGAACTCGCTTATCTCGAAATACCGCTTATCTCGAAGTAAAAATCTGGTCCCTGTTTTAACTTGAAACTATGACAACAGGTAACAAATAATGTGAAAAAGAGGAGAAATTGCTCCTAAGGAGCAATTTCTCCTCTTTTCCACATTATTTTATATATATATTTCTAACTTCAGGAGTCAAATTACATATTCATTTGTTAAATGTGGTTGTTCAATTTATTGTTTTCCTTACTCTCTCAACTCTGATATGTCGAGGTACGGATATCTCGAAGTGTTTCAGTGAGTCCCTTGGAATTCGAGATAACGAGAGTCGACTGTATTGTAGGTTGCTGATAATAACACATAGTACATTATATGTGCGTATCAATTTTGTTTGTCCATTTGATGTTCACGTCTTGTGTGTGTGTGTGTGTGTGTGTGTGTGTGTGTGTGTGTGTGTGTGTGTGTGTGTGTGTGTGTGTGTGTGTGTGTGTGTGACAATCCAATATTTATTTGGATTACTAAACCAAAAAAAAAATCGACTTGGATTGATTTATCAACAGAAACCATATTAACCTGATATACTTTTTTCAATGCACAAACCAGACATTAAAGCTAAATTGTAAAATAACCAAAAATGATATATTCATGGCCTGTAATATATTGTTCAAAGTAACTGTCTGAGTAAAAACTAGAAGTGAAACTACTCAAGAAAGGCCAACGCCACAAGAAGCAAGGACTGTAAAACTTGACAAATAAGCACAAAACGCAAACAACACATAGTCACGTGGCAAACAAAATGATACAAACACAAGAACTGAATGAGAATGAGTCAGTAGTATCCCAGCAGGCACATTACGTTGAAACAACGTCCATTCAACGTTGACTCAACGTCAAGACATTGAATCAACGTTGAACCGACGTTGTTTTGACGTTGTGTGCCCGCTGGGATGACTTTAGCTGGGCACATGTGACTTGAAATAAACGTTATATTGTTTATTTTGTTTTCTCTTTACAGAATAACCCAACTAACACTCTTCTTAAATCTACATCGGACCGTTATCGGCCCGACAGGAATCCTGTCAGGCCGATAACGGTCTGATACAGATTTAAGTAGAGTACTAGCTGGGAAATGGCATCAGTTTTTTTAACATCCATCATAGGTGTTTTTGAACAACCCTCGTACATTTTAGTGCAGAAATCAACCACCTAGCACACGAGAATGTCGATTCAATGTGTTTATCCAAATTAAGCATAAATCACGCCAAACAAACCCTCAAAGACCTGTTAAAACTCACGAACTCTATATGATTTTTTTTATCCTAAACTTTATCGCTATTTAATGCAAGGTCGAAGTTAAAGACAACACAACACTTTAATCTTTACCACTCTCTCGGACAATTCAGTAGACAAACTGGTAATACTTTTCTTATTTTTCCCGGAAAACAGTATTTGACATCTCATGCAAATTGTCTCCATTGGTGAAGAAATCTTTGTTTCGCTATATAATAGTATAGATAGTAAAGGAAGCCATACATACATGTACATACATGCATACATACATACGCACGCACGTACACACGCACAGACACACATACAAATATACATACACGCTTACACACATAGTGCTTACACATACATACATACATACATACATACATACATACATACATACATACATACATACATACATACATACATACATACATACATGCTCCATCCATCCATCCATCCATCCATCCATCCATCCATACATACATACATACATACATACATACATACATACATACATACATGCTCCATCCATCCATACATACATACATACATACATACATACATACATACATACATACATACATACATACATACATACATACATACATCCTACTATCCATCCATCCATCCATCCAAATCTCAGGCGTACGGAGTGATTGATCTGGTTACTGTATATGATTGTATATACGTATCTATGCTGGAATATCTCATACATCAACTATTACAAACTTTTAACCTGAACATTTTAATCTCCAATTCATGTCCTCTCGTCGAAATGACCTGCTGTGTTAACAGGCCGGTAAGACGTAAGAAGTTGTTGCCAGGATCCTCCTAGTTCGCTAACGCGTTCATCAATGTCCAAATGATGCATAAGCGAACAGTGAAGACCCAGACCAGACTGCGCATGCGCAGTCTGGTCAGTCTTCACTGGTCACGCTATGCTCTAAGGGCATTTTCACTGGCACCAGGTTATGTTCGAAATCAAGGGTCAAAACCCTCAATTAGACATAAAAGGAAAAATTAAACTTATCAGCAGTTAAGAAATGCTCCTTTTGTGTAGAATAAATGTGAGTATTGCCAGACATAATACATTTTAAAGGCTTATTCAATGCATGGTTTTCGTATAGTGTTAAAATTTGGGACACGGTCCAAGAAAAATCGTACAAGATGGCATGTGAACAGTCGGCCAAGACTCAAAACAACCTACACAATTGTGCGGTCAAGGTACATATTTACAGTCGCTGGATGGCTGTACGCGACGCGACCAGTCATCACCTCAACTGGACTCTGCGGATGAATAGGCAGATCAGGGCTTTCGCTGTTCGCGCATGCCGTGTTGCCCCTTTCTGATGCCTCGTACTAAATTATTAATGTAAATAAGGCGTGTGTCAGGCGCCCAGGGTGAAGAAAAATGCCACCCAGTTTTGTTTACTCTCATGAAACAAACAAAAAAAAAAAAAAAAATCCGTAGAACGATTATCTTTTGCATGGAGAAAGAGAACTACAATACACCTGAGTGTTTAACCTTCACCATTCTCTGGGCATTTTCAGCAGACGACAAATTTGCGATATTTTCCTTATTTTTCCAGAAAACAGGATTTGACATTTCATGCAAATTTGCATGAAATGTCACATCCTGTTTTCTGGGAAAAGTTAGAAAAATATTTCAAAATGTCGTCTGCAGAAAATTTTACGGGAGTGCTAAGCGTTAATGAATGACTCGAACTACAGTCCTGAGTAAAACAGGACAGGCCCTCATAAAAATGTAGTTTTCTCTTCACCAATCCGCCATTAACACACGACGTAGATCTATATATCTTTTGTTTTTTGTTCTCAGATGACTTGCTTTGAATTTCAGACAAAAAATACGGACTCTCGAATCCATTTTTATTTTATTTCCTGTTTAACGACATATCAACGCGTGTTGGTCATTTTGTGTCGTCCCCAAACAGAAGAGATAATAGTGACAGGAAAGAGAGAAACAGAGGAAGACAACGGAAACATTGAATAACAGTGCAGAAACAGAAGAAATACTAACATGCACCCCCCTCCACACACACACACACACACACACACACACACACACCAAATGCAGCAGGTCCTTACCATATCCCTATGACCCAACACTCGAATTCTTGCAAAATGTATAGAACATACAGGAAGTTTTTAGCTAACGTGACGCTAAAATTTCTATCTTAAAATATGGCAAATATATTGATAATTTTTCCTGAAAAAATGTGAGTAGCTTTTTGCATTGCAGCAAAAATAACAATGTATTTGAAAATACCTTTTAAAACAGCTACAGTAGTTAACGAGTTTGTCATTAACAAGCTCGTTAAGCTAACGCTACTTTGAACTACTGGGCCCTGCACTCTTAGATAATGTTATACCTATAGATAGCATTCATTTAATCCATTTGATGATGTCTAAGTATCAGTCTAAATTATTTATGCATGTCTGTCTGCTAATCGACAGACTTATCAGCGCATCTGGGTATACCGTCATTATCTTGGTAAATTTCTCTACAATTTATGTCCACTTTCGCCATTAACAGCAAAACTGTTACGATTCAGTAGCAAATCGAACCTGCAGAATTTCCGAAAGTCAAAGACCAGTTTGTGCATCCGAGCATATCGGTGTCCTTGAGTGGAATTGGTAGATTGTCTGCCATTTTTACAAAGGAGATGACCTTAATGACTTTCTGTTTGCTCCCTGATATCAAGACCCTTCTAAAAAGGGATCTACTCTAAAAGGAAAGAATTTAGGGAGCAAATTCTTTCATTTTAGAGTAGACCCCTTTTTGGATAAGCGGCAAAATAGTTTTGTCATTTATTTCCTTTGAAAGTGTAGCTATTCTCCTTAAATGCCGTGTTCTTTTTGATAAGTAAAACGTCAGGATATTTTGTGTCAGAAGAGTGAAGACCTTGATCAGACGTGCTCGAATGCTCAGACTGCCTTGGCTTCCGCTGTTCCCTTACGTTAAATGACCGAGGCAGTTCTAACGAGTACCCAAAATCTATGTTTTGAGCAGAAATATGAAAAACATCAGAGTTTTTTTATCTGAAAATTTTCAGTTTTTGGAGGTGAAGTTTTCTATATATTTGAATAGGCATGTTCTCGTAATGATATTATGTCCTTACTCTATATTTGTCCTAAAATCTGAACATCTCCCTTTTACTACTGTTGATGCTGTATGGGTGGAGAACCGTGTAGATGCAGATCAGACACCGATCTCTGTAGCCTCTGATCTGGATCTACACTGTTTGTCCTGGCTTGTCTGTCCCAATATTTACGGTAACTATGGTACATTGTGTGGAAGAAGCGTGGTTTTAATCCGCCATGTGCAGTTGCGTATATTCGCAGAAACAATTAGGATTTTTTCCCAACTTACAAATAAGCTTCAGATTAAACATTTATCTTAATAAGACTACAATACAGTTGAGTGGGAGCACCAACGTGTCATCAATGAAATAAAATCCGAGACTCGAGGAGAAAAATGACCTGTATCTTGTTCGCTTTTTACATGAAATATTAGACAGTGACTTAATATCTTTTCTTATAATCCTGTTTGATAATCCACTCAAATAAATACCAAAATAATATCATGACTATAAAGGCTGGTCACTAGTGACCAGCCTTTATAGTCATGATATTATTATTTTTTTGTATTTTATTTTATTTTTATTTTTTGTGGATTACCATCAAACAGGATTATAAGAAAAATATTAAATCTCGAGACTGGAGCCAGTCTAATAAAAAATCTAAACCAGCAAGCGCACTCTGGCCAGGGTTTTGGTAAAGTGTTCGGCTGGCCGAATGGTTAGTGCTCCCGACTTCGATCAAGAGATCCCGGGTTCGAATCCCGCTGAAGCCGGGATTAAGTTCATGGCTGTATGGTGCTTCATTGCACATTACCATCCATCCATCGTCTCGAAATGTCGGACTTAACTAATTTTGAAAGGGACGTAAATTAAACACCAAATTATTATTATCATCTAGGTTGTTTGCATTTTGCATATACATGTATCTTACAGTATCCAACGACAAAGTAAGCATGAGCGCAGTCTAATCATGGTCTTCGTTGTCCGCATAGGCGGCATTGACCATTTCCCATGACACAGATCAAATAAACTTTGTAGGTCGTTCAAAGAAGAAATTAAAGGTCTCTCCTCTTATTTTATGTCCCCTGTGTACAATTAAATAGCTTTCTAGAAAGATTGCTTTTACAGTAGGCAAAGGATTCTGTTTGGATTGGAAGCTCTTTATTGGTATAGTAAATGTAAAAACGATATTAACCATACAGATTGGTAGACAAAACGCTCTGTCGTATTTTTCCTAAGTATAAAGGTGCATCCCAGTCAGCATTGTACGTAAATCTATATTGGGCCGTCATCGGCCCGTCAGGGTAGCTGACGGGCCGATGACGGCCCGATGTAGATTTACGTAGAATGCTAGCTGGGATGGACTAACTTTAATCAGGAAATAATGGTGAGGTTTCGCGAGGGTAAAACTGATCGGGTTACGCCCCTGTACTTTTCCTACTGACTTTTTCCAATGCGGTTCCTCTGTTGTAGTTTTTCTTTGTTTGTGCGTCCGTGCATGGTTTCAAACGTGGCGTTTGTATTATAATAATGTTTTCATCATCTCCTCCTTTTGGTGTGCTTCGTGATTGTGGTATTTCCTGGGTATGTTCACTTATATTTTTGTTTGCGCAAACAGCGTAGACCCTGTTCGCGGCGTCTGATCAGGGTCTACACTGCTAGCCACTAACATCGGTTTAGATACATTAACAAATAGTACAAAGGGTTTTATCAATTAAAATCTCACAGAATTTGGCCCATCTGGAAGGCAATTCCCATAAAAATTCAAATCTCACGGAATTTACAGACCATTTTACAACAGATTTTATAAAGAAATAAACATAAATCACACACTGTTGTGGTTTTCACAAGTTTCTTACATGAAAATAAAGACTTTAGACTATACTGGGGGAGCTCCAAAGTGATGTTTAAGAAAATCTCACAGAATTTTATCAAATCTACCTTAAAAGTTTGCCTTTAAAATTTTGCCTTATCTCACGGATTTTAGTCCACAGTTTATGTCATGTATGACGAGTAAGTAAGGTAACATTATTCTGCATCACTGTAGAACTGTTGTGTAGGTTGTGTATTTGTTTTGTTTTGTTTTGTTTTGCAGTTGATGTTATTTGTTGTTGTTTTTTTTTAACAATATAGCGGGCCAGAGATGTGTGTGTGTGTGTGTGTGTGTGTGTGTGTGTGTGTGTGTGTGTGTGTGTGTGTGTGTGTGTGTGTGTGTGTGTGTGTGTGTGTGTGTGTGCGTGTGCGTGTGTGTATGTGACCAAATGTCACCCCGTCCACTTAATACTCAATCACGAAAAAGTGTTGAGGCCACCTGCACAAACGATCAGACCTAAGTGAGGGGTTCTAATCTGCGACCCGTCACTTGGAATCTGGATAGCATAAATTGCTAGGCTACTGAGACCACTTATACATCTATACAAGATATTATGACTTTCAGAACTAATAGCTTAGCGTGTTAGGACTATATACCCTTTGTGATACTGTCGTGAAACGTGTATAAAGTGTCGTGGCTATAACTCAGAAATCTAAGAGAAGCAGTTATTCTCACAAAAGATTTTACTATGTCCTCTACCAGAGAGGAGCTTTCTCTCTGTAGTTTCGCTTACGGTAAAAGGAGAAAATTACGGTATTTACCCTAAATATTGAAACACCTGAATTCCTTACCATACTTCTACTGAAATTTGAATAAGACCGTTTTACTACTTATGTGTCTAAAATTGCTGAGTGAGAAACATATTGTGTAGACCATGATCAGATGCCGTATTCTGCTCTTCAAACTGTATCTAAGCAAGCTTGACCTAAAGCATCTATTGATTCAGGAGATAGAGCGCTACTAAAACCGTTTTGGGTTAAAATTTAGTACTTTGGAGTACTGTGACCTTGAAACTGTATAGACAAGGTCCCCAAAACTAATAAGCTTATAAGTTTTCCTCAATGATATATACCTGCAAGTTTAATGAAAATCCCGGAAAGGTTGACGAGATATCGTGCACACAATGTCATGCCAACTATGCCTTCACTCGCTAATGCTAATGGAATCCGCACCCGTCGATAGGAAACCTGTCTGGGCAAATGCTAACTGCGCATGCTCATGCAAGACTGCTATATATTATAGGTACTAGACATGCGCATTTCACAGAGCCACATGTTTTTAACACTGTAGATTAAAATGATCTGAATATGTTTCTGCTTGATTACACATACGCGGAATTAGCTTCACCCCTCTGCGCATGTCGATCTGGATCTTTGTTTTGAATACGCCAAATTAAGTTTAACCTTGGACTAGGTCCGAGGTTTAACCTTTTTCACGTGAATAAACCCTGATTTATAGTATAAAACGCTAAAGGATGGGTAATTGGGATCGGTTGCCAATCAACTTCATTGCCATGGAAACTCATTAAAATAAATCACAACATTCAATCATACAGACGTTAATTTGCTAACCTGGAGAAAATAACCAAAAAATGCGGACTAAGCTTATTATTAGTGTCTTTGAGGTATCGCATGATAAAAACACCATAACAGAAGTAACTTGCAACACAAGAAATGGTCATTACGCAGTATATGTGCAACGGAGGCTCAGATCAGCCTGCGCGTTTGCGCAGGCTGATCCGGGCCTTCGTTGCCCCTTATAGAATTAATGGATACTTTAACATATATCGACGAACAGAGAATGCACCTGGTCAGACTGGTGGAAGCAACTGTGATTTGGGCCTTTGATGTTTGTGTCTGGCGTAAGGACCCTTTTCTTGCGCTGGGTTTAACCACTGCAACCGTTGCCATGGTAACACATAAAGCTTCTGAATTAAAAGGTTTAACTTGAAAGCGGATTGTGACGGGTTCCATTAAAGACATCATTAAGAAATAATAGGAATTATAGCACGACTCTAGGAAACAGGCTTTTCCGGACAAGATTTTGTAGTATTCAATAAATAAATAAATAAATAAATAAATAAATAAATAAATAAATTTATTTATTTATTTATTCATCACATGACACAAATGACACAGATCTCGTGTAGGCGGAATTTGTACCATTTATTTATTTATTTATTTATCCCATGGCACAAAAGAACTTATCACATTTAGGCGGATCTAACATTTACTTATTTATTTATTTATTTATTTATCCCTGGTCACAAATGACACATATCTCGTATAGGTGGAATTCTGTTGTATCATTTATTTATTTATCTATCTATTTTCCATATGACAAACAGTGTAGCCCCTGATAAGACGCCGCGTTCTGATCTGGGTCTACACTGTTTGCTTAGGCTTGTGTTTCCGAATACATAGAGTAAGTACGCTTATTCAATCAAATCGACCCCCTCAGAAGTTATCCTAAATCCGACCTTGAGAGACCTTGTAAACAATGTAGAAGAGTTCTTCCATACACAGAAGTTTCTTACATGCCACTTAACCTACCACACCTATTTTGGTTTTGCACTTTCAGAGGGACTGCTGTCAGGCAGCTACCTATTGTTAACGCTTAAAATGTTAACTTAAAACGAAACAAAAATTTATAAGGTCTTCGGTACATTTGCAGAAATGTGTGTAATATACAGTCCAACGTCAATGGCTCGAACATCTTTGGGACTAAGGAAACTTGTTCGAGAGATGGGTAGTTCGAGCCACTGAGAATTAATTGGGGTGCCAGGCCATGAAGCGAATGACGATAATCTAGAGGTCGTTTCGATCTTCTATAGAATAATGTGTTGAGTGTATTCATTAGAATCACCTCGATGAGGCGATTCTAATGAGTACACACAACATACAACTTCATGATCAAAAAAAGAAAATTTCCTAAAATATTTGTTTTCAGGGGCTATCGGAAGAATTTCGTTTGAACTCAAAAACGAGTTCGAATCAGCCATGGTAAACGAGCTTTCGGTGTTCGAGCTATTGAGGTTCGACTGTATATGGAAAACTTATCCTTTGTACTAAATAAATGATCTAAACGTTTGTCCGTCTGTCAGACTAACTGTTTCGTTTAATCATAAGCATGTAGCTTTCTTCAAGGACACATTTATTTGATTGCACCAATAATCAATTAATCCCTTACCACTCTCTAGGCTAATTCAGCAGACGACACATTGATGATATTTTTCTTATTTTTTTTTTTTTTCCAAAAAAACAAGATTTGACATTTGATACAAACTGTCACCATTAGAGACAATTTGCATGAAATGTCAAAACCTATATTCTGGGGAAAATATGAAATTATTTCAATATGTCGTCTGCTGAAAATATTACCCAGAGTGCTAAGCGTTAAAGCCCTTTACAGTCTATAAATCAGAGATAATATCAGATGTATTATTTGCATAGACCAATATTAATGACTTATTATGACAATAGTTAGAAGTTATACAATGCCATCTAGTTGACAATGTATAATGGTGCTGTTGACATACCCATGCCAACTGATAGGATCAGATACCCAGTAATTTACCGTTAAAGCGCTGATGTACAATTGCAGCAGACGGCATTTTTTTTTTTTTTTTTTTTTTTCGAAGAAAATAAGACTTGGCATTTCTTCAAGTGAAATACCAAATCTTGTTTTCTCTGAATAATAATAAAAATAATAAAGTGAGAATATAAGAAGAGACATTTCATGTCAATCGTCAGACGATTCACATGAAATGTCGTCTTATTGTCTCTGAAAAATTATAATAAAAAAAATAGAATATCGTCTGCTGCAATTTTTCTTAACCCTTCAACGATAATATATAAAATAAGATACGAAAAGCTAATGACCAAATCAACCGATCAGAGCTTTATTGCCTAAGCATCTTGCAGTTTTGTAAGGGATAAACCATTGCTCAGACTGATGTAGGTATCAGCTGTTCGGATGCCACTACTGAAATATACTGAAAATTTCACCTCCAAAAACTGAAAGTTTTCAGATAAAAATTATAATATTTTTTTTCGTATTTCTGCTCAAAACATAGATTGTGGGTACTCGTCAGAACCGCCTCGGCGAGGCGGTTCTAACGAGTACCCACAATCTATGTTTTTGAGCAGAAATAAAAAAAATAATACATACCCCTGTAAACCCCAGTATTACTATATAATAGTGGGGTTTTTAGGTGGGTCAAAATTATATAGGTATGTTTTCGTGATGTCGCTGAAAGGTCTATTTTTACATAATTAACTAATTTCTACCAATGTTTGATATGCGCTTGATTCGGATACAAGAATAAACAGGAATCCACGTTCTTTAACACTTAGCATGCTGGGTAAATATTTCAGCAGACGACATTTTGAAATAGTTTTCTGATTTCCTCCAGAAAATAGGCTTTGACATATCATGCAAATTGTCTCCTGAGGAGACAATTTGCATGACATGTCAAATCCTATGTTCTGAAAAAATGAGAAAAAAGTTTCAAAATGTCGTCTGCTGAAATTTTTACCCAGCGTGCCCAGCGTTTAACTGGTAATGGAAATCTAATACCTCAGACAAGTGTTTATGGAGTCGAACTATGCAAAGTGCCCGTTGGTGAGGGTTTAAAGATTGAAAATTATGACCCTTGACCTCAAATTACCACAATTTACCCCCACTTCTAGAATATGTATGTTGACTCTAAGTATGATTAATGTTTAATAAAATCCGAATACCCACACCTCACGTATGTTTATGAATTTGTCCTACAAGAAAAGGAAAAAAAAAAAAAAAAAAAACAGTATAGGGTCTTTTCAGGTAAACTCGGACATCAGGTAAACACGGACACCATGGCAGGGCCCAGTTGTTCAAAACTAACGACGTCATTAGTTAATGATTCGTTAAAAGTTACATCGAGTGATGCGCAAATATGCTGAAATTTTTTGCTGAAAAAATGTGAGAAGCTTTTCACATTTTTTCAGCAAAAAATTATCAGAATATTGTATATTGAATCTGCTAAAACAGTTAACGAAATGACCCTTAACGAGCTCGTTAAGCTAACGACGCTTTGAACAACTGGGCCCAGTTTGCTTATCTTTCAAAATAGAAGCATTCTTCCTGCTCCCTCAAGTACTCAACAGCATCTACGACGCCTTCATTGCTTCCAAAATTCCTACAATGTAGGTTAGCTTTCAGATTTGGAAAAACGACACGAAGTCCGAACGAGCTAAATCTGGAGAATACGGGGGATATGGAAGGACCTCGAGGCTGCATTAAGAAGCAGCAGCCATAGCAATTTGAGAGGTGTGGGCTGGTGCATTATCTATCAAGAACAGAACATCTCGAGTCAACTTTCCTCTCCTCAACTGCCTTATTTGTTTGTGTTGAGGTTTTACGGTCCAGTCAACCCAATGGGGTCATGTCGAGCGCGGTCGGTTTACCTAACCACACGTTTACTGGGCAGGCTTAGTCCTCTAAGCGGTTAACCAGTATTGTGCACATTCTTTCGCAAGAAACTGACAACTGCCCTTCTTGAATCAGCGGAAGGGAGAAAATGACCGTAGAAAATATTTAATAATAATAATAATAATAATAATCGACTTTATTTATAGAGGGTAACACATTTAGTAATCTAGTACTAATCTTCCATGTGGCCCTCTTTTTTCCTGGGTAGAAACCAGTACTAAGCAATGTGGATAAAGTTTCTTGCTCAAGGAAACAACACTTGCTGTTAGTGGGGATCGAACCCGGTACCTCTCGATCTCGAGTCCGATGCTTTACCACTGCACCACAGCGCTCCATTTCATGATCAATCTCCACGAAAGAATGTCGCCGACCTCGGCGGGGTTGAACCCGCGACCTCCTGGTCTCCAGTCGGACGGCGCATCCAAATGAGCCATGTGCACCGAGGCCGGCCTTAGTTCTTCTGCATAACAGGCACCATTTATCATGCGACCTACACATCCATTAGTTGTGAGACGAATCATCAGGTTATAGGGACTTGTTCAAATTTTAAGTCAAATATGGTAAATCGTTTAGGTGTCCTAATACTTAGGGTTAATGTGGTAAGGCCGAAAACATATGGGCCGAAACATGAGAGAATGAACCTTTGGACGTGCGCCTAGCGAAGATTCAGATCAGACTGCGCATTCGCGCGGTCGCTCATTTTGGATAGATAAGGAGGCAAAGTTTTTTCATGCGTACGACGAAGACGCTGATCAGACTGCGCGGATGCGCAGGTTGGTTTGAGTCTTCGTTGGGCGCACAAGTCAGAGAGTACGTTTTTTTTACGTTGAGATTCATATATAATATTACGACAAACCATATTTACCCTAAATATTGGGGCGTCATAACCCCTTACTATGACTGTCCTAAAATTTGAACATGTCCATTGTTCTATCAATAATCTGTTTAAAAACGTCTGAATGAGTGGTAAACAGTGTAGAGCCATGATCAGACGTCGAGTTTTGCGGCATCTGATCTGGTCTATGGTGTTTGTTTAGGAATGTTTATTCCCAATACTTAGGGTAAATGCGGTACCTAATGGGATATCATCAAATGTCGCAACATTTTACCATGAAAGTCTCTCGTCTTTGAAAGACAATACCAATCGGAAAGTCGAAAAGACAAAATACTGAAGTCGATATAAAAGTTTGGTACGGTTCATTTGGATCAGATAAAAACAATCAAACTAAGACAATTTTTTTCTATGAGTGACTGGTGCCCACCTCCCTCCGGGAACCACATAACGCTGAAAAAAAAAAAGGAAAAAAGAAACGTAAAAAACGTCAGTCTTGATCCGATGTCGTGCGTATACCGCATTATCAATCGGCAAACCCCGTATGATTCCGTAACCGACACCATGTGATGTATAAAAGGATCTCTGGTCCAGAATCATACGAGGTGTGCCGAAAGCTACGTTGTCTGTCGGCATCTACAGCAATATTCCAGATGACATATAACCCAGCTCGCATTCTTTATAAATCTATAGCGGGCCGTTATCGACCCGCCAGGGTTGCTGACGGGCCGATAACGGCCCGCTATAGATTTATAAAGAATGCGAGCTGGGTAATAACGATGTTTTAGCGTCGCAACAACGGCGATTTTGATACGACATTGTGACGTTTTTTCGTTGGTCGTTTTATGTTTACTGTACTTACTTGTGTTTCTTAAATGCTTCGGTGCCTGTTGCAACATAAATGCCACCTTCTGTGAGTTCATCAAGGCGGGAAATCCGGTTTCGTCCTCGTGACGTATGTAAACGTCGGACTGCACCAAAAGGAGGTTTTAGTAATTCCGTGCATTCTTCTAGAAAGTTTTCGAATGTTTTTATTTTAGCCGCTCTCACATATAACTTTTTGCCAGGTTCGTGTATCTCATTATTGATATGAACTCGTACTGGAAATGTCTTTGGGTCTTTACTCAAATACGTCGGCGTTTCGTAACTGTCTTGCGCGTCGTAAGCGTTTTTCTGCGGCATGCTTGACGTCATTACAATCTCCCAGCTTCAACAAACAACTTGTGCGTACAGGAAGTACACTATATTATACAGCCAACCGTTTCTTCGTCCGTGTCCACGGTAACGGAGACTCTCCTGAAGTAAAGTCGAGAGGCTCTTTTTCAATAACAAACTAAGGATTAAATCCGTAACAATTCTGAAAAATGAGTACACTTGTTATGTGGAATCCGAGTGGAATACTCTTGTGATGATACTGAAATCCGACGTTTAATAACAGAATAACAAAACAGCAAAGTATGAAAAAGTCAAGCTTGTTTTGTTTAGTATTATGAATACGCGTGTATGAAAAACATTGGAAACTTTTTTTAATCTGCGCAAGAAACAACTCTAGTACTAAAGCTATATTTTACATTTATAGATGAACTTTTGATGCAATTTAAACGGACAAAACAAAAGAAAGCAAACACAGAGAGTATAGTGCATAAAAAGAGTTTACAGCAATAACACAAAATTGGAAAAACAAATTTTAGTAGTTAAATATGTCACACAATATTCACAAACTGTGTTTTAATAACATATCTTAAGCAACTTTGTGGGCTTCAAGATAGTAATATACACCACTTTAAATGAAATAAAACCTTTGCTGAAATTTAGAATTTTAATGAATCGGGCGTTTACCTTCCAACCAAATAGATCTGAAAATTAAACACGGACTACTTAAACATCTGTCTAGAATGTCACCATTTCCACTACCCAAATGTACACAGATTTATAATCCGTCACATCTTCGTTGCTATGTAAGTCACACGTTGCTAATGAAAACAAAATAAAACGCTAAATCTGCGCCATTCCTCCGATGGAGGGCGCGTTCGATTATCCGTTTCGCTATATTCCTGTTACTTGGAGTCCACTCAGATTCCTAAGAACAGCGTATGATGCTAGTAACTTGAGTCGTTTAGAGATTCAACAATGGACGGTTCACTATACACTGTCTATATGGTCATGTTCGATTAGTTGACAAAAGAATTCAGTGTACAAAAATGTGTTTATTCAATACCAGTGTTATCTATAAAGCTACTCAAGATCTATTTTCAAACTTGGGGCGATATTGTGGGGTCAAAATTTATTAACCCTTAAAGCGCCAACCTAAATTTGTAGCAGACGACATTCTATTTTTTTTTATCTTTTTTTTTCAGAGAAACTAAGTCTGGACATTTCATGTGAATCGTCTGCTGAGCAGACGATTCACATGCTATGTCAAGACTTATTTTCTTTGAAAAATAAAACAAAATACTTCCAAATATCGTCTGCTGCAGTTGTAATTGGCGCTTTAAGGGTTTATGAGAATACGATTTCTTAGAATGCTTACGTTATTTTGGGCAAACCATATTAGTCTATACGGGCCATATCATTGAAAAGATATTAAAAGCATACACGAACAGCGATGATCCAGAGACTGCTTCGCTGCTCGCTTACAAATCCGTTGGCTCTTAATAGAAAATAGAAATGTACATGTATGTATGAAGAGTAAATACCCTGATCAGACTACTCGGATACTGCTCGCATTTATACAGAATACTCATTTTCTTCCGATGCGCTTTCAACAGGAAAAAATCGACTACCGTGTAAGAATTTACTTGATCCGCGTCCGACCATCATCGGAAATCCATTGGTATTTCATTACGTTTCCGTCAGTTATAGTTGCTAATACTTTTGGCGACCCTCGGATACCGAGGCTGCGTCCGACTGACCGAATCTGATTAGTCACGGTCCGACTATCCGAAAGAACAGACCCCAAACCTTTAACCTGGTCTCATTGTTTCGCCTTTACCACTCTCAGGGCTAATTAAGCAGACGACAAATTGGGGATAGTTTCCTTATTTTTCTCTGACAACAGTATATTTGACATTTCATGCAAATTGTCTCCACTGAAGACAATTTGAATGAAATGTCGAATCTTGTTTTCTGGGGAAAATAAGAAAATATTTCAAAATGTCTTCTGCTGAAAATTTTACCGAGACCTAAACGCTGTTCTTTCCTGTCCACGAGTTTGGACAAGTGGGTTGCGCCGCCTTCCGAAAACATGTAATGCTGTACACTAAGGTTTACATCACGAAAACGTACCTATATAATATTGACCCCCTTAAACCCCACTTTCATATAGTAAAACTGGGGTTTACAGAGGTATACATTATTTTTCTTATTTCTGCTCAAAAAATAGATTGTGGGTACTCGTTAGAACCGCCTCGGCGAAATATGAAAAATATCAGTTTTTTATCTGAAAATTTTCAGTTTTTGGAGGTGAAATTTTCTACATATTTGAATAGGCATGTTTTCGTAATGTCCTCTACCGGGCAGATAGCTTTATAATAGTGGGCTTTAATCCTCAGATCGAACCGACCTCGGGGCTCAGTCGGATGCACGTCCGACTGGTGATCAGGAGGTCGCGGGTTTGATCCTCGTCGGGTCCGTCATCATTCTTTCGTGGAAATTGAGCATGAAATATTTTCTACGTTCATTTTCTCCATACCGCTGATTCAAAAAGGTTAAAAATGTTGTTAGGTAACATGACCTTAATAGTGTTGACTAGGCCGTAAAACTCCAACTCGAATCAAATCTAAATTCTCGGGTCACGTTAATAAACGAGTACGAAAAATTAACCCATTTCAGTAATTGCAAGGGACACGTTCTAATATTCTGTAAACTGCTAAATTATCAGCGATCCAATTTATTGATGAGAACAATACATAACAGCGAGTCTCATTAATTGATTTTTGAAGGCAGTCGTTCAATTATCAATGTCAGCAGATCTATAATACGAAGATTAAAAATCCTGTACTCATAAAAATTCATAATCTTACTGCATTTGTGGATCGATGATTGGATCTCATTAGGAGAAAAAGGAGTGTTGGTAAGTGTATTTGCGAAAAGCGAAGACCCAGATCAGACTGCGCATGCGCAGTCTGATCTGGGCATTCGCTTTTCGCGGAGAACGTCGAAAGGCCAGCTCCAACTGCGAGGATGCACGAGCTGATCTGGGCATTCGCTGTTAGGAAGTCCTCATTATGACCTTTTTTAAAAAAAAAAAAAAAGTCTGAAATGGGGATAAGCGTTAATAAGAAGATGAACGGATACATTTCGAAGTTTTTTTTTCTCATAAATATAAAGTAAACAGATATATTTTGTAGGTACATGTATTTAATTAGTAAATAAACGGATATATTTGTAAACCATTTGGTCGTGGGGTTCAAGTCCCGCTGAGGTCGAGAAAATTTTCAGACCATTAGTACACCTAGTCCATACTCGACTTGCCCTGGGTTGAGTATAAAGTGACCAGGGTAGTGCTTGGTGGCAGACAGCGGGCACCAAGTGTACATGATCACCCATGAAAGCAAGGCTGTACAAACCCATGCACATGACACATTCGCCGCTGTCTCCATGTGTCTAAAGTTCCTGGTGGCGGCATAACAGCATAACGTCTGCTAAGTTTGTCAAAGCAGTGACGTAGCCAGAAGGACTAGAAGTCTTCATTTCCTCATTCCTTCAAATATGCGAATCAAATCGTAGTCGTGCAGTCCATTAGCTATGTCTTAGTTATACCATGGTTCGTGCGATTGTACGATGCGATAATGCACGAGCGCGAGCGAGTGCATTATCGCACGTACATTCGCAGAACCATGGTATAACTGATTTATTACGTTTGCACGCATGTAGATCGTCTACATTTGCGAGATATTTCATGTTGAATGTCGGGAATTTAGGCTTCTTTGTGATCAGCCTGCTCTACGGCTCTATATTCTGATTTGACAAAAAAAAAAATAAATAAATAAATAAAATAAAATAAGAAAAGAAAAGAAAAGAAAAGAAAAAAAAAAAGGAACAGAGATACAGATGAAAATTTGTTACTGCACAAGTTTTTTCATGACGTCAACACAGACTACGGTAACTGAAGCGTCCGGGAGCCGATTGGTTAGCGCTCCCGACTTCGAATCACGTGGTCCCGGGTTCAAATCCCGCTTGAGGCAGAATTCACCATGATTGTAAGGCGTTTCAGAGCAAATATGCTCATATTGTCACCCTTCCATCATCTCGATACGACTTAAATAATGTTGAAAGGGAGGTAAAACACCAAAATCATCTAGACCCGGTAACTTCGAATTTTAAATCAAGAATTAAACTCAATAAAATCTCCTTAGAGGGCCCCACGCGGGTTTATCAGTGACGCTATATGTCAGTAGAAAGACAAACACCCGTTCAACTGTAAAAATGAATATATAAAAGAATATTCGACACAGGTCAGGAGAAAAACAACCTTATTCGCCAATAATGATTAGCGGCGTCCGCTTACTATAACATTAATGCTTAGCACCCTTGGTAAAATTTTCAGCAGAGGACATATTGAAATATATTTTTTCTTATTTTCCCAAGTAAACAGGTTTTGACATTTCATGCAAACTGTCTCCATCAGAGACAATTTGCATGAAATGTTTAATCCTGTTTTCTAGGAAAAATAAGAAAAATATAATCAATTTGTCGTCTAGTGGTTCAGCCCAGTGAGTGGTAAAGGTTAATATATATGTTCACAAAAGACACTAAATATTGAGACAATGTATTAACACCAGTGGAGTAGCCAAAACGGAATTACTTTCACGCATACTCGATAAAACTCTTGGAAACTATATGCCTGGAATCGCTTTCCAAACAGGGGCTACCCAGAGGGAGCAAATTCTTTCCTTTAAAAGCAGCCCCTAGGGTAAAAAAAGCAAAGTATTTTATTTTGATGGCAGTTCGTTATAAACATTTTTCTTACGCATGCTACGCACATGCGTAGTGTGCGTAATGAGCGCTGCGCAAATTAACTCGTTGGAATACTGTATAGTGATAATCTGCCGTAAATGTTTTGCTGCTAGCCAGTACAATTTAAGCTAAAACTTTGAATAAGAAATACGGTGTAGACCCAGATCTAACTGCTCCTAAGAAACAGTTTGATTAAAGTCTAAATACAGTGCTTGTTATGCTATCAGAAGTTTAACGCTTCAATATTTAAGGGAACCTCTATATTCAAGTGAAAAGAAGCAAAAATTCAATGGCATAAGGAATGTTTATACGCAAGGGGGATCGGTATCAAGTCCATGTTCCGCAAGCATTGATGCATGCACGGCACCTTCTGAGCATGCTTGCCATTATGTGGTTTTAAAACAGCTTGGAATTTTCACGTACTCTGAGAAGTCAAGGGGTTCCCTTAAATATTGTCCCTAACATATTACAGACTTGCTAACAGTTTAGGGTAGTTCTGGAAAGAAGTAGAAGCTTCCTGGTGACCCGGTGGTTAGCGCTCACGTCTTGGGATCTCGAGGATCCGGGTTCGAAACCCGCTGTTGAAATTCAGCTCATGACCTTTTTACACAGAGCCTTTCATTATCGCCCTTCCGACGTCTCGATATGACTTAAATGATGTTAACAGGGACGTAAAACACCCAATCATCCGGGTATTTAAAATAATTAGAGTAACACTTGAATCTACCGTAATTACGCTAAGAATTGGACAGACAGGTCTGAGCAAACAGGGTGGACCTTGATCAGACCCCACAGATCTGTTTGCTATTCATCCTGCTGTTTTTAGATATATCAACAAACAGCAAAAAGGACTTGTTCGAATTAAGGCGTGCCAATATAGGACGAAACAAAACTGACACTGTAACACTGCGTTCAGGTAACGGATAAAGTGCACAATACGCAGGTACCATTTACCGTGGAGCGGAACAGGAATAAAAGACTATTTGGTCAATAAGCCCATTGTTTAAGCTATAATATGAGACGGCGCACGACAAAACCTACCATAAGACCTGTGTGACCATCAAAGACTCAGATCAGCCTGTATATCCACCTAGTATGGCAAGGGTTCTCGTTTAGCCCTCTTTGGATAGCCCGTAGGCTGTAGAAGGTACATGCGATCAGCGAAGACCCTGATCAGACTGCGCGGATGCGCAGTCTGATCTGAGTCTTCGCTGGTCGCACAAGTCTTATTTGTAGGTTTTTTCGTGCGCTGGCTTATATCTATTACCGTGCGATATATCTATAACTAAATACTACATTAAATATGATATGTACATAAAGACAACTATTATAGCTATTCATTAAAGCCATTTCGCAAATACGCTCTTAACTGAGTTTTGTTTAAATATCTGTCCCCATTGTTGTCCAAGTTCAAAAAGCGTCGTCTCAAGGAAGAATTATGCACATTCATTAGCATATATTATGAACTGGGCAGGACTACGACATGGAGTTTTGTTTTATATCAATTATCCGTAATCAAGGAAAATCAACAAAGAACAGAACGATAGTTTCTAAGGCGGTGGTTCGTGTAAAATTATTCTTTCCTTATAGGCCAGGCATGTAGCTTTCGCCATGAAGCCTGGGCTTCAACATAAATTTGGCAATTTAACTTTATTTTCACCTCGGACTTGTTCAGATGACATCAAATGGGTCGGGCCACAGCATTACCTACAAGACACATGTCCGCTTAGCAATGATTCTGATCAGCATGCGCATTGCGCAGGCTCATCAGAGTCATTGCTTTGTGTTAATTAGCCAAACAGCCAAGCTTTCTCTAGGCGAACGCTGGGCGCACATGCAATTTTGTAGGAAATGCTGTGCCTCGGCTGAAATTTCAGAGATCCTATTAGCAGGCTTCATCTTCAAAAAGTTCCTGGCACGCCCCTGTAGGCTTTGTGGCCGCTCGCTGTATAATGTCTTGCTTGAATTCTTACATTGTGGTGACTCGCTGTACGGCTGCCCACTTTGCTTTGTTTTCGTGCAGGGGGGTGGGGGGGTGGGGAGGGGGGTCTAAGATGATTTCTGAGGGGCATCGAGTTGATAAAATTACCGCACTTACTCTATGCATTCGGACAGGCCTTAGCAAACAGTGTAGACCCAGATCAGACGCCGCAAAACGCGGCGTCTGATCAGGGTCTACACTGTTTGCCACTCATTCAGCAATTTTAGATACACTCACAGGCAGTAAATGTACTTGTTGAAGAGAAGTATAAGGTAAAGCGCAAGGGTTTGAATATTGAGGGTAAATATGGTATTCAAAATTCATCAAATTTATCCAAAAATTCCCATGAAAATGAAATTTTGAGTCAAAGGGGAGTGATGGTGGGGGTAGAGGGTGGAGGGGGACGGAAGTCGACCGAGTCGCATGTCATGTTTCTTGTTCTGATTGATGTCTGAAAATGAATTTTGAGTCAAAGGGGATGGTGGTGGTGGTGGGGGATGGGGCTCGACCGAGTCGTGTGTTATGTTTCTTGTTCTGATGAATGTTTTGCAATGGGGGAAGAGGGAACTGTTTGATTGCGTTGTTTCTCTTTGGTTTTTAGAGTGTTTGCTGACTGTCGTAATTTGTTTAACCTTCCTCTTGGTGTGATTGGTAAACTAGGTTTTAGGATTATGGCTCTTCCTGTACATCTTATTTATACCTTCGACCTTCATAACTCGAACATCTTTGGGTCCATGGAGATTTGTTCAAGATACGGATAGTTCAAGACACTGAAGGTTAATCTTGACGCCAGGTCAGGAAGCAAATGGCGATAATTTAGGGATATTTTTCGATCTTCTAGATGATAATGGTATGTTGAGTATACTCCTTAGATTCGCCTCGGTGAGGCGATTCTAATGAGTAAACACAACATACAATTCCATGATAAAATAAGAAAATTTTCTTAAATATTTGTTTTATCGAGCAATCGGAAGACTTTTGTAAGGATTCAAAAGCGAGTTCGAATTAGCCATGGTAAACGAGCCATCGGTGTTCGAGATATTGAGGTTCGACTGTATTCAAAACCATAAATCCGTCTGAAATCGTAACACTGCAAACATTTGTCTCCCCGCAAAACCAACTAAATGTTACACAACGTGAAAAACGGAGCGGATCGAACATCCTGATTAAACTGTATTAACCCTTAAAACGCCAAGAAAAACTGCATCTGAAGATTGTCATCTGTTTATGTCGTCTGCTGAATATTCTTGCAGACTTTTCAAACCTATTTTTGCATACAGGCAAACAGTGTGGACCCTGATCAGACTGCTCCTGATCTGGGTCCACACTGTTTGCAAAAATGGCTTTTAAAATCACAAGCAGATGACAAAGCAGACGACAATAGTTGTGACTGGCGCTTTAAGGGTTAATATATTGGCTGATCTGGACATTGCTTGTCTGCGTGTATGATAAAGCCGCGTATAGACTGGTTTCAATCTCCAGTGACTAAATATATATATATATATTTTTCTTATAATCTGTTTAACAATCCACTAAAATAAAACCAAAGTAATGTCAAGACTATAGAGGCTGGTCACTAGATAACTAGTGACCACCCTTTATCGTCAAGATATTTTTTGGGTTTTATTTTAGTGGATTATCAAACAGGATTATGAGAGAAATATTTAGTCATTTGAGACTGGAGCCAGTCTAAGCCGCGCACAGCACTAATGGATACTGTAGAATATTTCAATGAGCAGATAAGAGGATACCCAACGCTGAGCTGGATCCTCGCTTTTCGCATATGTGATAAGGGCTCTTATCTCAGGTAAGGGTTTTTTTCACAGGTAGATTTCCAAATACAATATTACAACATTTGTCTGGGAAAGTCCAACATTTGTATACCATCGACCACTTTTAATACACCAACTCTATAATTGTATAAACCCTATATGTTGTACGCATCAACTCCTCACCATGTTTCAAAAAATTGATAAAAAAAAAAAAAAAAATCCGATGTACCACAAATCAGTGTATCTAAAAACCGCTAGATGAGTGGCAAACAGTGTTGACCCAGACCAGACGCCGCATTCTGCGGCGTCTGATCTGGGTTTACACTGTTTGCTCAGGCCTGCCTGTCCAAACATTTAGGGCAAATACAATAAATTGTCACGTGAAGTTTTGCATTCGACATGCCAGGTGCATTCGTGGGAAAGTGAACTGAACAGCAGATATGCAAGTATACATACAAATTTTGTACAAAAGCCTCCCTTTCATCGGGGAAAAATAATTATATATAGCATATTCAGTCTAAACATTCCAACAACGCAAACATTTATCATACTTTTCCTAAAACAGTGAACATATCTATACCAATTACACAGGAATATGGACAATATGCCAAGGGCACACAATCCTGTAATATGTTACATACTGCTACTTTAATAATCATTTCTGACGAAAATAAATAAATAAAAAAATAAATAAATAAATAAAAAGAACGGTAGAAGATTGTCCAATTTTTTTGTTTCCTTATCTGGAATAATTTGAGTCAGGTCAGAATCACTATGTTACTGCAAGTTGCCCCGTTCACTGAAACATTTCATCAGAATCACTAAATTACTGAATGTTGTCTCATTCGCTCAAACCATTTCATCAGAGTCACTCAATTACTGAACGTTGTCCCTTTCGCTGACACAATTGCATAAGAATCACTAAATTATTGAAGGTTGTCCCATTCACTGAAACAATGTCATCAGAATCACTAATTACTGGCGGTTGTCCCCTTCGCCGAAACAATTTCATCAGAATCACTCTACTGCAGAAGGCTGTCCCATTCGCTGAAACAATTTCATCAGAATCTCTAATTACTGAAGGTTGTCCCATTCACTGAAACAATTTCATCAGAATCACTAAATTACTAAAGGCTGTCCCATTCGCTGAAACAATTTCATCAGAATCACTAAATTACTGAAAGTTGTACCATTCGCTGAAACAATTTTATCAGAATCGCTAAATTACTGAAGGTGGTGTCATTCGCTGAAACAATTTCATAAGAATCACTAATTACTGAAGATTCACCCATTCGCTGAAACAATTTCATCAGAATCACTAAATTACTGTAGGTTGTCCCATTCGCTGAAACAATTGCATCAGAATCACTTAATTACTGAAGGTTGTCCCATTCGCTGAAACAATTTTATCAGAATCACTAATTACTGAAGGTTGACCCGTTCGTTGAATCATTTTTATCAGAATCACTACATTACTGAAGGTTGTTCCATTCACTGAAACAATTTCAGTCCTGTCAGATATTTTAGTTACTGACGGTTATCCAAAATCACTGCAACAATTTCAGTCCTATCGGATTCATTAAGTTACTGAACTAACTTACTGATGGCTGTCCCATTCACTGGAACATTTTCACCCATATCCGATTCACTAAATCATTCGCTGAAACAAATTCATCAGAATCACTGAATAACTGAAGTTTGTCCCTTTCACTGAAATATTTTCAGTCCTAACAGTTTTTTTTAGTTACTGATGGTTATCCAAATTCACTGCAACAATTTCAGTCAGATTCACTTAGTTATTGATGGCTGTCCCATTCACTGGAAAATTTTCAGCCATATCGGATTCACCTAATCATTGATGGTTCTCACATTCACTGGAACATTTTGACCCATATCAGATTCACTAAAATACAAATGGTTGTCGTATACACCGGAAGATTTTTACATATCGGATTTATATTTTTCATATCGGATTCCCAAAGGTACTGAAGGTTGTTCCATTTACTAAAACAACTTCAGCAGTATCAGATTCACTTAGTTAAGGTTATCCTATTCAGTGAACAGTTAGTCGTGTTAGATTTACTAAGGTACTGATTATTGTCCCATTCAGTGAAGAATCAGTATGTTAGATTCACTACGGTACTGAATGGTGTCCCATTCAGTAAACAGTTAGTCATATTAAATTCACTCAGGTACTGAAAGTTGTCCCATTTAGTGAACAGTCAGTAATGTCAGATTCAATATGATACTGAAGGTTGTCCCATCCAGTGAACAGTCAGTCATGCTAGATTCACTACAATACTGAAGGTTGTTCGGCTGAGTGAGCAGTCAGTCATGTTAGATTCACTACAGTAAGGAAGGTTGTCCCATTCAGTGAACAATCATGTCAGATTCACTAAGGTATTGAAGGTTGTCCCATTAATAAACAGACAGTCATGTCAGATTCACTACGGTACTGATGGTTGTCCTATTCGATGAACAATTAGTCATGTCAGATTCACTACGGTGCTGATGGTTATCCCATTCAATGAACAGTCAGTCATGTCAGCTTCCCTATCGTGCCGAAGGTTGTCCAATTCAGTGAACAGTCAGTCATGTCAGATTCACTACCGTACTGAAGGTTGTCCCATTCAGTAAACAGCCAGTCAAGTCAGATTCACTATGGTACCGAAGGTTGTCCCATTCAGTGAACAGTCAGTCATATCAAATTAAGTAAAGTACTGATTATTGTCCCATTCAGTGAACAGTCAGTCGTGTCTGATTCACTAAAGTACTGAAGGTTATCCCATTCAGTGAACAGTAGTCATGTCAGGTTCGCTATCCAGATTGTCACATTCAGTGAAAAGTCAGTCATGTCAGATTCACTACAATACTGAAGGTTGTTCCATTCAGTGAACAGTCATTCATGTCATATTCACTACAGTACAGAAGGTTGTCACATTCAGTGAACAGTCAGTATGTCATATTCACTACAGTACTGAAGGTTGTCCAATTTAGTGAACAGACTGTAATGTCATATTCACTACAGTACCGAAGGTTATCCCATTCTCTGAACAGTAAGTCATGTAAGATCGATTCACTACAGTGCTGATGGTTGTCCCTTTTAGTGAACAGTCAGTCACATCAGAGTCACCACGGTACTAAAGGTTGTCCCATTCAGAGAACAGCCAGTCATGTCAGATTCACTACGGTACTGATGGTTGTCCTATTAATTGAAAAGTTTGTCATGTCAAATTCACTACGGTACTGATGGTTATCCTATTCTATGAGCAGCCAGTCATGTCAGTTTCCCTACCGTACCGAAGGGTATCCCATTCAGAGAACAGCCAGTCATGTCAGATTCACTACGTACTGAAGGTTGTCCGATTCAGTAAACAGTCAGCCATGTCAGATTCAGTATGGTACTGAAGGTTGTCCCATTTAGTGAACAGTCAGTCATATCAAATCAAGTATGGTACTGATGATTGTCTCATCAGCGAACAGTCTGTCATTTCTGATTCACTACAGTAACGAAGGTTATCCCATTCAGTGAACAGTCGGTCAAGTCATATTCACTACAGTGCTGGAGGTTTTCCCATTTAGTGAACAGTTTGTCATGGCATTTAGTGAAGAGTTTGACATGTAAAATTAACTACGGTACTGATGGTTATTCTATGCTATGAACAATCAATCATGTCAGATTCACAACGGTACCGAAGGTTGTCCCATTCACTGAACAATTAGTCATGTCAGATTCACAACGGTACCGAAGGTTGTCCCATTCAGTGAAAAGCCAGTCATGTCAGATTCAGTACGGTACTGAAGGTTGTCCCATTCAGTAAACAGTCAGTCATGTCAGATTCACTACGGTACTGAAGGTTGTTCCATACAGTAAATAGTTAGTCATGTCAGCTTCACTACTGAACTGAAGGTTATCCCATTGAGTGAACAAGTCTGACTCACAACGGTACCTAAGGTTGTCCAATTCAGTAAACAGTCAGTTATATAAGATTCACTATGGTACTTAAGGTTGTCCCATTCAGTGACCAGTCAGTCATATCAAATTAATTAAGGTACTGATGATTGTCCTATTCAGTGAAGAATCTGTCATGTCTGATTCACTACAGTACCGAAGGTTATACCATTCAGTCAACAGTCAGTCATATCAACTACAGTGCTGAAGGTTGTCCCTTTTAGCGAACAGTCAGTCATGTCAGATTCACCACGGTACTGAAGGTTGACCCATTCAGAGAACAGCCAGTCATATCTGATTCACTACGATACTGAAGGTTGTCCCATTCAGTGGACAGTCTGTCATGTCAGATTCACTACGGTATTGAAGGTTGTTGCATTCAGTGAATAGTTTGTCATGTCAGCATCTCTTCTGTACTGACGGTTATCCCATTCAGTGAACAGTCATTCATGTGAGATTCACTATGGTAGTGAAAGGTTGTCACATTCAGTGATGTCAGATTCAATACGGTACCGAAGCTTGTCCCTCTCAGTGAACAGTCAGTTATGTAAGATTCACTACGATACCTTAGTTTATCCCATTTTGTGAACAGATAGTCATATCAGATTTTTCCGTTACTGAAGGTCAGATTCACTACGGTACTGAAGGTTGTCAAATTCAGTGAACAGTCAGTCATATCAAATTAACTAAGGTACTGACGACTGTCCTATTCAGTGAACAGTCGGTCATGTCAGATTCACTACCGTACTAAAAGTTATTCCACTCAGCAAAAAGTCAGTTATGTCAGGTTGACTAAGGTACTTAAGGTTGTCCAGTTCAGAGATCAGTCAATCAGTCATGTCAGATTAACTACAGTACTGAATGTTCTCCCATTCAGTTAACAGTCACTACAGTACTGAAGATTGTCCAATTCATTGAACAGTCCGTCATGTCATATTAACTACAGTACTGAAGGTTGTCCCATTCAATGAACAGTCATAGTCATGTCAGCTTCACAACGGTACTGAAGGTTGTCCCATTCAGTGAACAGTCAGTCATATCAAATTCACAATGGTACTGAAGGTTGTCCCATTCAGTGAACAGCCAGTCATGTCAATTTTACTATGGTACTGAAGGTTATCCCATTCAGTGAACAGTCAGTCATGTCAGATGCAGTAGGGTTCTGAATGTCATCCCATTCAGTGAACAATTAGTCATGTCAAATTCACTACAGTACCTAAAGTTGTCCCATTCGGTGAACAGTAAGTCATGTCATATTCACTACAGTACTGAAAGTTGTCCGTTTCAGTGATCAGGTAGTCATGTCAGATTCACTACAGTGCTGAAGGTTGATCGCATTTATTGAACAGTTAGCCATGTCGGATTCACTTGGTGCTGAGATCGCCCTATACAGTGCACAGTCGTCAAGTCAGATTTACTACACTACTGAAGATTGTACCATTCAGTGCACAGTCAGTCATGTCAGATTCACTACGGTACTGAAGGCTGTCCCATTCAGTAAAATGTTAGTCATGTCAGCTTCACCACGGTACTGAAGGTTTTCCCATTCAGTGTAACAGTCATTCATGTCAGATTCAGTTCCGTTCAGTGAACAGTCAGTGATGTAAGATTCACTTCGGTACTGAAGGTTGTTACAGTTACATTCAGTGAACTGTCAGTTATGACAGATTCTCTACGGTACTGAAGGTTGTCCCATTCAGTGATTAGTCATTTCTGAAAGATTCACTACCACACTTAAGTTTATCCCATTTAGTGAACAGTCAGTCATGTTAGATTCATCCGTTACTGTAGGTCATATTCACTAAGGTACTGAAGGTCGTCCCATTCAGTGAATAGTCAGTCATATCAAATTAACTAAGGAGCTTATGATTGTCCCAATCCGTGCACAGTCAGTCGTGTCATATTTATTACAGTACTGAAGGTGATCCCATTCAGTTAACAGTCAATCATGTCAGATTCATTAAGGTACTGAAGGTTGTCCCATTCAGTAAACAGTAAGTCATGTCACATACATTACAGCCTGAAGGATGTCCAACGCATTGAACAGTCAGTGATGTCAGATTCACTACAATACTGGAGGTTCTTCCATTCAGTGAAAAGTAAGTCATGTCAAATTCACTGCAAAACTAATGGTAAACCCATTTAATAAACAGTCAATTGAATATCCCATTCAATGAACTGTCAGTCATATCAAATTCACAGTGGAACTGAAGGTTGTCCCATTCAGTGATCAGCCAGTCATGTCAGATTCACTATGGTACTGAAGGTTGACCCATTCAGTGAACAGTCAGTTATATCAAATACACTAAGAAACTGAAGATTGTTTCATTCAGTGAACAGTCAGCCATGTCATTTAAACTATGGTACAGAAGGTTATCCCATTATATCAACAGTCAGTTATGTAAGATGCACTAAGGTACTAAAGGTTGTCCCATTCAGTGAACAGTCAGTAAATTCAGATTCACTACAGTACTGAAGGTCGTCTCATTCAGTAAACAGTCAGTCATGTCAGATACACAACAGTACTTAAGGTTGTCCCATTCAGTGAACAGTCAGTCATGTCAGATTTACTACGGTACGGAAATTTGTCCCATGCAATAAGCAGTCAGCCATGTCAGATTCACTACAGTACCGAAGGCTTTTTTCATTCAGAGAACAGTCAGTCATGTCAGATTGACTACAGAGCCAATGGTTGTCCCATTTAGTGAACAGTCAGTCATGTAAGATTCACTACAGTACGGGTTTTTTTTTTTTTTTCATTCAATGAATAGTTAGTCATGTCAGCTTCACTACTGCACTGAAGCTTTTCCCATTCAGCGAACAGTCATTTATGTCAGATTCACTGCGGTACTGAAGGCTGTCCCATTCAGGGAATAGTAAGTTATGTCAGCTTTACTACTGCACTGGAGGTTTTCCCATTCAGCGAACAGACATTTATGTCAGATTCACTGAGGTACTGAAGGTTGTCCCAATCAGTGAACAGTCGGTTATGTCAGATTCACTATGGTACTGATGTTTGTCTCATTCAGTGAACAGTCATTTGTATTAGATTCACTACAGTACTGAAGCGTGTCACATTCAGTAAACAGTTAGTCATGACAGATTCAGTATGGTACTTAAGGTTGTTTCATTCAGTGAACAGTCAGTCATGTCAGATTTACTAGAATACTGAAGTTTATCCCTTTCAGAAAACAGTCAGTCATGTCAGATTCACTAAATTACTGAAGGTTATTCCATTCAATGAACAGTCAGTCATATCAGATTCACTAAAATACTGAAGGTTGTCCCATTCAGTGAACAGTCAGTCATGTCAGATTCACTATGGTACTGAAGGTCGTCCCATTCATTGTCCAGTAAGCCATGTCAGATTCACCAAGGTACTGAAGGTTGTCCATTCAGTAAACAGTCAGTATTGTCAGATTCATAATGGTACTGAAGGTTGTCCCATTCAGTGAACAGTCAGTCATACCAGATTCACAAAGGTATGATGGTTGTTCCATTCAGTGAGAAGTCAGTAATATCGGATTCGCTATGGTACCTAAGGCTGTCCCATTCAGTCATGTCAGATTCACTATGGTCTTGAGGGTTGTCCCATTCAGTGAATAGTCAGTCATGTTAGATTCACTAGGGTACTGAATGGGGTACTGAATGGTGTCCCATTCAGTAAACAGTTAGTCATATCAAATTCACTCAGGTACTGAAAGTTGTCCCATTTAGTGAACAGTCAGTAATGTCAGATTCACTAAAATACAAATGTACTGCTCCCATTCAATGAACAGTCATTTATGTTAGTATCACTAAGGTACTGCAGGTTGTCCCATTCAGTGAACAGTCAGTCATGGCAGATTCACTACAGTATTAAAGTTTGTCCCATTTAATGATCAGTCAGTTATGTGAGACTCACTACGATACTGAAGTTTATCCCATTAAGTGAACAGTCAGTCATGTCATTAAGGTACTGAAGATTGTCCCATTCAGTTAACAGTTTCAGCCATATCAGAGTCACTAAGGCAGTGAAGGTTGTTATATTCATTGGGGCAATCACAGCCATGTTAGATTCACTATGTTACTGAAACTTGCCCCATTAACTGGAAGTCTTTTCAGAATGATTAAGTTACTGAAGTTAACTCCAGTTGACTGGAACAAATCTATCAGATCCATAAAGTTACTGAAGGCTATCCCATTCTCTAGACCAGTCTAGTCAGATTCACTTAATTACTGATTCAGAAGTTGTATTCTTCGGAACAATTTTGGGCAAATGTATTGAAGTTTGGCTCATTCAGTGGAATGATGTAAGTCAAATGCGGCAAGTACTGATTTCAGCTTATTCACTGAATTAGTTTCAGTCTGACTCACTATGTTACTGAGATTGGCCCTATCAGACATACTCATAACGAAAACATACCTATATAATTTTGACCCCCTTAAACCCCACTTTTATATAGTAAAACTGGGGTCTACAGGGGTATACATTATTTTTCTTATTTCTGCTCAAAACATAGATTGTGGGTACTCGTTAGAACCGCCTCGGCGAGGCGGTTCTAACGAGTACCCACAATCTATGTTTTGAGCAGAAATATGAAAAAATATCAGAGTTTTTTTTATCTAAAAAATTTCAGTTTTTGGAGGTGAAATTTTCTATATATTAGAATAGACGTGTTTTCGTAATGTAAGCCTCAGCAAACCATGTAGCATATAAACCTGGATCAGATTCAGTAGAATGTGATATCTGATCAGGGTTTACACTGGTTGCCACCCATCCAGTTGTTTTTAGGCACAACAACAGGTTAGATTTTTTTCAGATATTAGTTCTTTTTGTTGTTGTTTTTTTTTTTTTTTTTTTTTTTTCAGATATTAGAACAAATACGGTAATAGGTTAATTGATTATGGTACGGCGGTGGGGGTCCTGCTGGGTGCAAATAGGTCATTTGTTAAAGACATAAATTTTGAGTGTTTCTGAGAAAAATCAAGCAAAATAGGCAAAATAATTAATTAAAACATATATCTTGGCAGGATCTCATTAACTCTAAGCATGCTGGATAAAAAAAAAAATGACATTTTGAAATATTTGTTTTTACATTTTCAAGAAAATAGGATTTGACATTTCATGCAAATTGTCTCCTGAGGAGACAATTTGCATAAAATGTCAAAGTTTATTTTCATCAGAAGTCAAGGCTTCTTTTCTGGGGAAAATATCAATTTGTTGTCTGCTGAATTTGCCCACAGAGTGGTAAAGGTTAATGACATTCTGTACTGAACATCATTTTAACAAGGTTTTACAATTCCATAATCTCTCATCTTTCATTCCATATTATGTAGTGCTGATCTGTAACATAAGATATGTAGGAAACACTATGACCTGCTGTCTGGAATTTCCTTGCATGGATAGGAAGACACATGGCCAGGAATATGGAATAAAAGCCTGAAGTTTTTTGTTGTTTTTTTTATAGGAACAAGACATGGTAGATTTTTCAAAAAAGACATTATGAAAACACGCCTATTCAAATATATAGAAAATTTCTTCTCCAAAAACTGAAAATTTTCAGATAAAAACTCTGATACTTTTCTGCTCAAAACATAGATTGTGGGTACTCGTTAGAACCGCCTCGGCAAGGCGGTTCTAACAAGTATCCACAATCTATGTGTTTGAGCAGAAATAGGAAAAATAATGCATACCCCTGTAAACCCCAGTTTTACGATATAAAAGTGGGGTTTAAGGGGACAAAATTATATAGGTATGTTTTCGTGCTGAGAAAGCTGGTGTACAAAATTTTAGGACAATAACCGTAGCTGCCTAGGTTCAAATGCATGTACATGGAATTGACATCTACAAAGTATCTCATACCTGTGAACAGTATTCTTTCTTGTATAATGACATTATACGTTTATCACTTCTGTAAGACAATCTCTTCATCTCTACAACTCATTTTGTCGCCTCGGTGGCTCAGTCAGATGTGCGTCTGACTGGTGATCAAGAGGGGTCACTGGTTTGATGCCACCCCCACGCCCCCCCCCCCCCCCCCCCACACACACACACACATTCACTCCGGGTCCAGAAACATTATATCCTGGCGATTGATCATGATCTATTATCTAATCATGAACTATTATTAAACGGTTATTCTCCCTGCTTCCACAGATTCAAGAAGGGCATTTGTCAGTTTCTGGCAGTGCACAAGTACTGGTTAACTACTTAGAGGACTAAGCCTGTCCAGTAAAAGTGTGGTTAAACTGACCGACTAGACATGACCTCAGTTGAGTTGATTGGGATGTAAAATGCCAATTCAAACTAAAAAACATGCCATTTTGTGGAGAATATAAACCATTAAATACATGTGCATGAAATTGATTTTCAGAAAGAATCTCTTATACCTGTGAACACCATAATGACATTATAATTATCGTCTCCCTACGATAATTTCTGTCATCTCTACAAGCCATTTCATAAATCTTTTGATGTGATCAAAAACCATGTAGCACCAAATAAGCTAATGGCTGAAGCTACAATGCAGGATAATATGTGTCATTTTTGCACCAAAATTTATCCTATGGGTACTCGGTGGAATAAAAGAACATATGAGACAGCACATGACAAAACCTACAAAATGGCATGTGCGCCCAGCAAAAACTCAGATCAGCCAGGGCATCCGCCCAGTCTGATCAGAGTCTTTGCTGTACGCTCAAAGGATGGTTAAGGACCCAAGCTTTCTTCATGCGGACAGCGAAGACTCTGATCAGACTGGGCATCCGCCCAGTCTGATCTGAGTCTTCGCTGAGCGCACATGCCATTTTATAGGTTTTGTCATGCGCTGGCTCATATATATATATACATATATATATATATATATATATATATATATATATATATATATATATATATATAGAGAGAGAGAGAGAGAGAGAGAGAGAGAGAGAGAGAGAGAGAGAGTTGAAACGCATCGTATGACGCACGATATAGTAAAGAGTCAAATAAGAGATAATGAACTAGGTAGTCTAACTTTTGTTGTTGTTTATTTCTTTATAAGCGCATTCACAACTAAAGCTGATCTTCAGACAAATGTATTTCAAAGTGTGGTCTGTAGCTGTTATTAGCGGCTTAATGGTAAAAAAAAGCACGCATTTTGCTTAATTGGTGGAAATTATTATTATTATTATTATTATTATTTTTGCCTACTCATCTATTTCTTTTGAAAATGAGTGATTATAAGAAAATTATAAGAAAATCCAATTTGCTTTCATATCCTACAACTGTGGTCTTTAATTATCATAGTCTCATCAAAGATGGGATAATTGCAAGTATACCATTCTCACGCTGAACAAACTTGCATGTATGCACACATACATACACACAAACACACAGTTTTGACATGCACATACCCTTGTACCATCTGACAAGGACTTGTAACTTGTTTTGCAGGCATTATATAGCACCAATCCAGACGCCCCCACCCTCTCCCTCCCCTCCTCCCCACAGACACGCGTACCTCAAACATACATCTGCACCATCTGTCAAGATTTATTTTACAGAGGCGGTATTTACTTGGTCAACTATAGAGATAGACTGCTCCACAGTTCGACAAATTTACTATCGTAAAAATCGTTCTACGAGGTCATGTGGAGCAGTCTACTATAGAGAAAGCAAATAACTTGCAGTATTTTTATCAACCCTTGTCATGCTGAATAAATTAAATGCCACATGCGCTTCTAATTGTCAGCCAATCAGATTACTTGATCCACTTCCAGGTTGTTGAAATAAATTCACATACTGACTCACAAACAGTGCAGATCCAGATCAGTTGGCTTCTTCAGAAGCCAACTGATTTGGATCTGCACTGTTTGCACAGGCAGGGTATATCCAGGTTCAGCAGAACCAGGGTTGATAGTGAAACTAGTAGGTTTAAATTGTAAAGCAGAGAACAGGTGCTACTAGAAAGATTTACAAAAGATCCCTTAAGGAATTACAAGAAAGCATTGATGCAAAGCATCAATACGCCGGGAAACTAATCTGTCATGCATTACTTAGTTCGCTATAGATCGTAATATAGTGAAAAAATGTTATAATTTATGAAAGGTTGTAATTATATAAATTATCGCAATTCTCGACGATAAAAACATTATAGACGTTATCAGAGCTATGTGAAAAAATTCAACTATGATCGTTTGTTTTCTAGCCCGCACACATAATTACATGTCGCCATCCATAGCCTAGGCCGAGCATACTATATCCGAAATCATCTATGTAGCAGTGTTTCGTTCTTTTCTCCAGTCATAACGTTTTGTTTCGGCCCAAATCTTTCCATGCTTGAATATCAAATTAAACTGTATTATTAAACCAGCTTATAATCCGTTTGATTTGAGAATGCATATTTCCAATCGTAAACAAAGAAAAATATCTTTTGTTTCTTCTTCGTAGTACGACGAAAAAAAAAAAAAAAAAACGAAATGAAAAAAAATCAAACGTGCACGAATATTGACAGCAACAAGCTCATTTCAGGTTGAATGATCAAATTGGGGCTCCTACGGGAAAACTGCTCATTTCTCTTTTAAATGAGCAAAACCCACATTGCTACATTCATTCTACACAGTACTTCCCATTTTTATTTCACTATGTTACCAATAGCACAGTTCTCTGCTGCAAACGTGTGACTGAATAATAATAATAATAATAAAAGTGGGGGTGAATAGTAATATATAATATATAACCCCACTAAGAACCCCATAAAACTTGAAGAAAACCGATGTTCTCCAAATGCATACACATTTTACAAAAACAACCTCAAATAGATACGCCGGGCTGGATTAAGGCTAGGGAAATGGATAAAATTTCATGAGGGGCAATTCTTTCAAACTGGTTTTGTCTCCCTTCTGAAAAAGGGGTCTACTCTTAGAATTCAAGAGTTTGCTTCAAAATTATTTCCTTTTAGTGTAGACCCCTTTTCAAAAGGGGTTTGCAGGGCAGAAAAGTAAGGAGAAAGATACAAAATTAATCTCCCATGTAAAAAAAAAGGTGAAAAATCAACAAAATGGAGCGAATTCTTTCCTTTTAGAGTAGATCCCTTTTCGGAGGGGGATTGCAGGGCAGGAAAGCAAACAAAAAGATACCGCGTTCAACGTAATTACCGCACACCCCCTATAAGCGCACAGTCAAGCAATTTCATAGTCTTCAGTCAGTGTACTTTTTGTCTACTTCTTCATAAAGGCATATATTGTGGGTATTCATTTGAATTGCATCGACTTGTCGATGCAATTCAAATGAGTACCCACAACATATGCTTTTATAAAGAAAATCAGAAAAAAAAGATCACAAAAACATTGCATCAGCATCATTTGATGAGACCTTCCCTGATCTTTTTTTTTTTAACTGTGCCCTTAGTCTAGATTACATATTTAACCACAAATTTTCCGAGTAATTTTGAAAAACTTAAGACCACATTGTGGTAATTATGTCAAATATGATACAAATATTGGCTCCCTGATAAAAATGGTAAAAAAAAAAATCTACCAAGTGTATCCGATCCCCTTAACCCTAGTCCTGCTGAACCCAGATATGCTCTGCCTTTGCAAACAGTGTAGATCCAGATCAGTTGGCTTCTGAAGAAGCCAACTGATCTGGATCTGCACTGTTTGTCATTCAGTATGTGAATTTCTATAACAAATTCGGATCAAGTAATCTGATTGACTGGAAATTAGAAGTGAGCGTGGCATCTTATTCAGCATGACAAGGGTTAAAAGTAGAAGGTCAGTCTCAAAATAACAACTGAGAAGAACATACTAGATACCATAGAAGTGCCTTCAGTATGTGCCTTAGCACTCAACAATCTGCCGATTGTTGGGCGGCCGATTTGGCGTTTGACGGAAGGGAAGCATATTGTCAAGTTAGAAATAACTTGGCAGCTTCCTAGAACTCAAACGTCACGGCAAACTAACCAACACAGGTATACTGCGAAGAAACCTGCCGATGTTGTGACTGGTGGTGTGACCAAGATGGCTGACAAGATGGCGGAAAAGAAGATGGCGGCGCCCACGCGAAAGATGGAGGATGATGAACTCAACGTGGCGGTGTGTTCCACACCGTCAACACCTCAGCACTCCATGGCGTCGTCAGAGGGACCCAGCACTACCCACTCTTCAGTCGATACCAGGACTGACCACTCTCCGGAAGGGGAGTGGAAGGAAGTTGTATCAAGAAAGATGAAGAAGAAGCTTTCTATGTCTCCACCGAAGTCTCCACCAGTCAAGACGAAGAAAGAAGACCCCAATGTGAGACCAGGGAGGAAGACTCCACCACCACCGCCCAAGAAGCCCAGGGTGAGGTCGCCTCTCAAGGAACAGGGCAGGGAGAAGTTGATTGCCGGTGGCGGAAGACAGTATCCACTTCACGAGAAGTATGACCTAGATGAAGTGGTTACTGACCAGCAGCCGAATAAGACAACATACATCATTATCAGGGCCTATCGACAACTTCGAGAAGAAGAGGAGTTCAACGTTGACCTGCCGGCCTACTTTATTCGCTTCCTCGGGACGTCCGAATGGTACTTGGCAAAGGGGCCCACGTCCAAGTATTATCATGAAACCAACTATAACGATATCGAGGAGCGATTCAAGCGGGCCGAACCAGTTGACAACGCCATCCGATGGTATGACGACCTGGACCACTCTTGTCAAGGTACTGATCCAGCTGCTGCGCAGGTCCTGAAGATTACTTCTACCTGCCCTTCCTGTTAGCGACTCGGCCCTTTTCAGGGCCCCTGACATTTTGAGCAAGTGTGAGATTACATTGAGCATTAGTAATACACACGTTTTGAAGCTCTTTTCTTTTGATCGAACATTCTAAATTATGTAATTTACAGACCTTGACCTTTTTGCATAGCATCCGATATCGTCCGATCAGGCGAGGTAGTACACGCATGAATTATGCGTGCACACCGTTTCAAGCCAAGGTCAGGGTAAAACTAATCCAGATTTTTTCTGGCGCTGTCTCTACGTGCCTCTGGTGCCTGGCAGCGTTAAAAATCTGAAAAATGAAAAAAAAAAAAAAAAATGGTCATGCTGGAAGAGTAGTCACATTCACATATCCTCCGAAGTGTGAACATCGTCAGAATAACCAACCAACCATGTCTGATTTATTGCCTGCAGTACTTCTCAACGCTTTGAGACAGTACAAGTTCGCCGAGTCCCCATTATGGAGAATGGCGGACGGGAAAGATCACGTCAAGATTGAAGTGACTTTCCGGAAACCGACTAACCAACGATTCGACAAGAAGGGGGCTGAAAGTAGGAGGCGGCCTACACCCCCTGCTGGCGAGTGGCCTCGCCAGCCCGCTCCAGCCAGACGTCCGGTAACCAGACCGACGCCTCCAGCAAGCCGACAGCCAACTACACCGGAGAAGGAGACTACACCACCAGCACAGCAGACACTACAGATCGACACAGCTACCATCACAGTGCAGAGACCACCGAAGACAGCACAGATCACGCCTTCACCTACAATACAGAGACCAGCTACACTGCCTCCTTCTCCGGAAACACCGCCTCCAAAGAAGCCGAGAACCAAGTCACCAAAGACTACAAGACAGCCGAAGGAATACTTCCATGTCAACATAGAGGAAGAATACCCTCTGCATGAGAAGTATGATCTACAGGATATCTACGCCACCAGCCACAAGGTCATCGTAAAAGCAGCAAGACAGCCAAGAGAAGACGAGGAAATCAACATTGATCTTCCTGTATACCTCGCATATCAACGAGAGAACAAGCACTGGCTACTCGTGAAAGGGCCCACAAGCAAGTTCTACGATGATCCTTGGTACACCACTATGGAGAGGCTGATTGAGACACACAGCGTACAACAAACGAACACGGCGTACTGGTACGATACCTTGGAAGAATCCTGTAGAGATCCCCTAGGGGATGGTGGAGGACCACCACTACTTCGGCTCGTGCCGCCAAGTTACCTTGGCATGACTTACTCTAAGTAGGTCAAATGGCGGCACGCGGACCTGGGTGAGGACACCCAATAGGTCCTAGGGTGAACACACCCTCTCAGCTCTATGGGTGAGGACACTCTACACCTGGGTGAGGACACCCCTCTGCTCCTGGATGAGGACACCCTCTCGGCTCCTGGGTGAGGACACCCACATTGCACCCTTTTCCGGCGTCTGATAGACTGACATGTGACTAGTGTTTGAAACTTTCGCACGAATCGAGCTGAGTACCTAATGCACTACGCAGTCGAAATTGACACGCATTTGGTGCGAGATTAAAAGCTCAAATTTTTCGACCGACTGTCAAAATTCTGCAACTTACAGGCTGGACTACTACTCTCGCACGCACTCCGTGTCTGGGCGAGGTGACCTAGTTATGAATTATAACTAGGCACCGTTTCAAGCCAACCCAGTAGTCCAGTAAAACTAATCCAGATTTATCTGGCGCTGCCTCTATGTGACTCAGTTGCCTGGCAGCGTTAAAAATCTGAAAACTGAAAACTGAACTGGAAGAGTAGTGCTCGAAAAGGATTCCTAAGGATAATTTTAGTCTCCTGCTCCCTGTAAATGAAAAAGCTGAGTAAGGATTGTTTATGAAGTTTCATTTCAAGGACGAAGGCTGTGTACTATTAAATATTTTCACAAAAAGAACTCAAAAGACACTGACTGACATTTCTATAAATTATATGTCTAAGAATTAGAATGTTTTCAAAAGGATTTTGCAGCTTCAACTATTAATGCTTAGCATGGCGGGTAAAAATTTCAGAAGGCAACAGTTTGAAATCTTTTTCTTATTTTGCCAAGAAAATAGGCATTGACATTTCATGCCAATTGTCTCCTTAAGAGACAATTGGCATGAAATGTCAGAGCCAATTTTCTTGGAAACTTAAGAAAAATATCATCAATATGTTGTCCGCTGAATTTGCCCAGGGAGTGATAAGGATTAACCCTTGTCCTGCTGAATAAATTAGGATGCCACGCCCACTTCTAATTTTCAGCCAATCAGATTACTTGATCTGGATGGTTACTATAAATTAACATACTTAATGGCAAACAGTACAGATCCAGATCAGTTGGCTTCTTCAGAAGCCAACTGATTTGGATCTACACTGTTTGCAAAGGCAGAACATATCTGGGTTCAGCAGGACAAGGGTTAATGAAAATTGTCACATCAGCAACTCATTAGATGTGACACAAAGGGTTCCAGTAAAATTGCTAACAATCCTTCTAATTTAAAATGGTTCTGATTGAAGTTGTTATTGTAGAGGACTAATCTGCAGTATATTATAACATCTTTCGAGTCTCAAAGTCAGAAAATGCATCGTCCAACATTTTCGCCTAATGAAGACTCAAATCAGGCTGCACATGTGTGCAGTCTGACCAGTCTTTGTCTGCATGAAAATATTTGGCATCCTTGGCTATCCAAAATGCACCAAGTGAAGATTCTGATAAGAATGTATGAATGCGCAGGCTGGTCTGAATTTTCGCTGGGCGCATGTCAGATGGTACATTTTCTGACGTTGCGGCTCTTTTGTCGTCGTTTTTGTTGTTGTTTTTTAAACTCAAGCATATTCTAGACTGCTCCACGGTTCGACAAATTTACTGTCGTAAAAATTGTTGTACGAGGTCATGTGGAGCAGTCTAATTTATATCGTGTAGGGTACAGTGAAATAAATATTTTCCCCTTGTGTTCCATAGTAATTCCACCCTTTTTGGTGGTTAAGAGTTCATTTCAGGGTATGGCTGGGCTTCCAAATTTTGTTTTAATTCAAAGACCAGGCTTAGCACAGAGACATAAATGAAGACAAACACCGCTGTCATCAGCACTTTCTGGGACTTTTTGGAGGCTGAATGTAGCTCGGACCCATCAATACCATGGGTCCGAGAATGTAGCAACCCCTAAACTGGCAGGTATCAAAAATTGAAACTTTGCAATTTCACAACTTCTTCTTTTGGCTCCAGCAAACACAAACAGAAATAATTATTTCTTTGAAACAATCAGGAAATTACACACAAACATTTTTTCTTCAAATTAGAATGATGAGTTTTAATTCATCTTTATTATTAACCAATCACAGGTCGCCTTACACAAAATAACTACCCCGGGCTTTTTTGTACTAATCAGCAGTCCTGTCACAACTGGTTTCCTGTGCCCTACATCCTCCAGGCAAGGTACATTTTTTATCCAAAACAGAGATATTTTCTTAGTTCACATTGAAAACATGTTGTGGGTACTCATTAGAAGTGCCTCCCTGAGGCACTTCTAATGAGTACCCACATGTTTTCAATGAGAAACTACTTCTTCTCAGCTGACCTCGATGGCTCTGTAGGATGCATGTCTGACTTGTGATCATGTCGCGTGTTCAATCCCCGCCGGGTCTGGCAACATTCTTTCATAAAAATTGTTCATGAAATATTTTCTACTTTCATTCTCTCCCTTCCACTGATTCAAGAAGGACAGTTGTCAATTTCTGGCGAAAGAATGTGCACAATACTGGTTAACCACTTAGAAGACTAAGCATGCCCAAGAAAAAAAAATGTGGTTAAGTCAACTGACCGTGCTAGACAGAAAAAGTGTGGTTAAGTAAACTGCCCGTGCTAGACACAACCCTTATGGGTTGACTGGGCTCTAAAACCTCAAGGCACACGCCTATTATCTGGAAGATTGTAATGTTTTTGCTGTGAAACATTTTATGTTGTGACAGCCATTATGCTTTTTAGTGAAGATTTCTGGAAAATTTGCTGAAGCAAGGAATCTATTCTGAGGCACTTCAAATGAGTACCAACAACATATGTTTTCCTGGAGAAATAAGAAATTCTAATGCACTCGCGTATGTAACGCGACGTCTGATTGGATAACGTCAAAAATTTGCGAAGGTATATTCTGCGATATACTGTCGCAAATCCGACGTCATCACGTAACGTCGCTTCTCATTGGCTGGCATTTGGTTTTACGCAGCTCACAGCACTTGTCGTTTTGTGCAAATAGTACATTATTTCAATAGAAAAAATGAATAAATGCATTAGAATGGGGATAACTGCATCAAATTTGTCATTTGGGGAGGTAAATCGGCGGTTATACGGTCGCAAATTACGTTTTACGGCTCCGCTGACGCGTCGCCGTAAAACGAAATTTCCGACCGTAAAACCGCCGATTTACCTCCCCAAATGACAAATTTGAATGCAGTTATCCCCTAAATAGATTATGTTGATAACCCCTCTTATCTAGAGCTATGTCATTGTTCCCGACCTGTTACTGGTGGTCTGGTAGCCACTAGCGGCAACTGGTACCCAGTACTGTTGTGCCTGCAGATGGGAGAATTCTGACTGCCCTGTTTGTTTGACACTCAACATTTTTTGTCCAACTTTGCGATTTTCTTACCCAAGTATAGGTAGAAATATGGACGTGAGAAAATTTTAAAATACTTGGGAGTCATGGTGTCCGAATAGTTGGGTAAATACAGTAATTACTAAAAAGCATTGTGCTTTTAACTCTTTGCATGCTGGGTAATTTTGTATTTTTTTTTCTTTTGTCGTCTGTGGATTTTTTTTTTAATTAACTTTTTCAAAAGAAGTCTTTCAGGAATATCATCAGAGTGTCAAACAGTTTTGATCCAGATCAGGATCCAAACTGTTTGCAAAGGTTATCAGCAGACGACCTTTGCAAAGGTTATCAGCAGAAAGTTTGCAAATGTTTTCAACAGAAGGTTTGCAAAAGTTCTGAGCAGAAGATTGGCAAAGGTTATCAGCAGACGACAAAAGTCGCCACTAGCGGGGAGAGTCAATCATGACTTTGCAAAGCTACTGCTTGTGAGTGGGCAGTCAGGTCAAAACCATTTTTCTGAAAGATACCCAAGGAAAAGCAGATATTACAGGTTTCTTTTACACATAAATACAGTAATATCCCTGCTTTGTCATTGTATTAATTTTCTTCATTAATTTACAATAATTAGGGTAATTATATTGTCGTGACAAAGTTTTCCTATTAATTTTTAGCCAGGAACATTTTAGAAACATCAAAGAAGAACGTGCCTTAGTTGTACGAAAGTCAGCTCAAGATGTTCTTTTTTTATTTTACATCAACCAGAAAGTACTGGAATTTTCTTATCTTTCCAAACAAACAAAAAATAATGATGTAGGTAGTACGCATTGGAATTGTCTAACATATATTTCATAGAGATACGAATATAAGAAAAACTATATAACTATTACAAATTGAAAGGAAAAATCCATCCATTTATAATGGATGGTTAAAACCAGAAGATATTGGATTAGTTTTTGTTGTGTTATTATTTTTTTTCTCAGAAAATAATATTTTGAGGGTATTCACTTGAATTGCCTCACAGAGGCAATTCTACTGCGAACCCACAACATGTATGTCAAAGATAAGTAAGAATAAAATATAGCAATTACAAAATGGATGGAAAATCCATCCATTTATAACAGATGGTTAATCTGTTCATAAGGGCATTTCAGAAGTTTGGACCGGTTACCATCCTGGGCCGATGTCGTTAGTTAAAGTATCGTTAAAACTTTGACCATTAAATATGATATATGCTGATATTTTTGCTGAAAAAAATGAGAGTAGTTTTTGCATTTGCAAAAGCTGTAGCTTTTGCATTTGCAAAAGCTACTCACATTTTTTCAGCAAAAATACCTGTAAATTAGATATCGTATGTATTAGAACAGATAACATTTTGGCCGCTAACGCGCTTGTAAAGCTAACAATGCTTTGAACAATTGGGCCCTGGAATATATAAATAGCTAGATATCCCTTTCTTGGAACAATGCATATATATATATATATATATATATATATATATATATATATATATATATATATATATATATATATATATATATATATATATATATATATGTATGTATGTGTGTGTGTGTGTGTGTGTGTGTGTGTGTGTGTGTGTGTGTGTGTGTGTGTGTGTGAATATACTTATCAACCTTTATGTACGCAGCCTGTCAAAGCATCATCGCTCCAGTTAAGAGGGTCTCCTGAAAAATGCTTTTATTACTTCTCAACAAAAAATATCAAAAGGGTCCTTATGCAAATTTGCGGACAACATGCAATTTGCAGACAACGTAGCCTATCTGTGCAAAAAACCGTTTCTAGACACAATAACAATAGTTGGCATTTTCATATATATTAGCAGAGAAATTTTTGTGAAAATTTTTTTAGAAATTTTTTGTGCTCAGCTTTATTTAGCGAGAAAGAATTTGAAATTGTTAGTAATTTGAGATTTATTTGCAGGAAAAATTTCATGCTCAGTTGAGCATGAAAACAGTTTTATAACCTCGGGCTCAGACTGCAGTTTTTCCAGTACGATCGGAGCCTTCATTTTCCACATACAAAATCATTGGTTACTGTAGAATACATGGTGTATGTCTGTTTATTTGGGTTAAGGTTTTACGGCCCAGTCAACCCAATTGGGGTCATTTTGAGCCTGGTACACTGTATATCTAAGTACAGGAAAAGCCCTTATCAAACAATTTGAATTCTCTGGTCCATCTGGCGATTTACTGTTTGCATATACCCGTAGACACTTTTTCATGGCTCATTTGTCCGGATTCCCCCTCTACTCTTCTCTAGAGCTACGGGATGAAATTTGATATAGGTCCAGAAAAGGCACTTTTTACAACCAGAAATAATGTGACTTTTCTTATTTCTCCATAAAAACATATGTTGTGGGTAATCATTAGAAAGACCTCACTTCTAATGAGTACAAACAACAAGTGCTTTTGTGCAGAAAAAAAAGTTTTGTTTGTTTGTGTTGAGGTTTTACGGCTCAGTCAACCCATTCAGGTCATGTACAGCGCGGTCAGTTACATCATGAAAACATGCCTATATAATTTTAACCCCCTTAAACCCCACCTTTATATAATAAAACTGGAGTTTACAGGGGTATATATTATTTTTCTTATTTCTGTTCAAAACAGATTGTGGGTACTCATTAGAACCGCCTCGCTGAAAAATATTAGAGTTTTTTAACTGAAAAGTTTCGGTTTTTGGAGGTAAAATTTTCTATATATTTGAATAGGCGCGTTTTCGTAATGATTACCTAATCACACTTTTTTCTGGACAGGGTTAGTCCTCTAAGCAGTTAACCAATATTTTTGCACATTCTTTTGCCAGAAACTGAGAACTGCCCTTTTTGAATTCGCGGAAGGGAGAGAATGACCGTAGAAAATATTTCAAGATCAATCTCCACAAAAGAATGTTGCCCGACCCGGCAGGGATCGAACCCGCGACCTCTTGATCACCGGTCTGACGCGCATCTGACCATTACGAAAACACGCCTATTCAAATATATAGAAAATTTCACCTCCAAAAATTGAAAATTTTGAGATAAAAAAACTCGGCGAGGCGGTTCTAATGAGTACCAACAATCTTATGTTTTTGAGCAGAAATAAGAAATATAATGTATACCCCTGTAAACCCCAGTTTTACTATATAAAAGTGGGGTTTAAGGGGGTCAAAATATTGTAGGTATGTTTTCGTGTTGCTAGCCATCAAGGCAGGCTGTAGAAATAATAATAATAAAAATATTGTGCAGATATCCTCTTATCTGACGCAATGAGATGATATTTTATGAAAAGCTGAAAATTACGTTCATATTCAGTACTCTTCTCTAAGGCAACAAATCAAAAGCAATTAGAAGGCCTTTTTCTCAGTGGAAAATACATCACTCATTTCTAAATAATTATGACAAATTTTATCATCGGCTGGTTCTCAGTTTAAGGGGACTAAATACACTAGGTAGATTTTCTGTTCTTATTTACAAGGGAGACAACTTTTGCGACTTCCTGTTTGTTTTCCTGTACACTAAGCATCTTCTGAAAGGGGTCTAGTCTAAAAGAGAAGAATTTGCTCCCCCTGTTACCAAGGGGAGCTAATTATTTCCTTTTAGTGTATACAGTTTTTCAGAAGGATGACAAAACAGTTTCTGACAGAGTTGCTTCCCCTAAAAGAGTATCATTCCTCCTTAACCCTTAAAACACCAAGCGAAACTTGTAGCAGATGATATTCTAAAGTTCTATAATTTTTTTTTTTTTTTTTTCAGAGTAAACAAGTCCTGACATTTCATGTGAATCGTCTGCCAAGCAGACGATTCACATAAAATGTCAAGACTTGTTTTCTCTGAAAAATATAATAAGAATAAAAACTGTCGTCTGTTGCAGTTGTGAATGGTGCTTTAAGGGCTAGCAGGACAATAATTAATTGAGTTTCAAATTCTTGTAATATTGGATGATTTTCAATAAAACGCAAAAAATATCGCTAATCATAAGACATGAAAATTCATGACTGTACTGGATCAACCTGGCATTTATTTCTTATTAACTCTTGTCATGCTGAATAAATTAAGATGCCACACCCACTTCTAATTTTCAGCCAATCAGATTACTTAATCCAGATTGTTGTTATAATTTCACATACTTAATGGCAAACAGTGTAGATCCAGATCAGTCTGCTTGTGAGGAAGCCAACTGGTCTGGATCTACACTGTTTGCTATGACAGTGCATGTTGTGTTCAGCAAGAGAAGGGTTAAATGAGCAAGTCTGTTGTATTTGTAATTATTTTCATCCTTTCACAATTCTGGTAGTGTCAATAGGTATAAATCTTTGGGCTTTAAAATTAACCTTAAAAGTGCATTTCAAAAACTGTAGCAGACAACAGTCTTTCTTTTTTTCTGAGAAAATAAGGCTTGACATTTCATGTAATTTGTCTGCTTAACAAATTTTTAATGGTGCTTTAAGGGTTGCTTTACCTTCTTTAACCCTTGTCCTGCTGAATAAATTAAGATGCTACACCCACTTCTAATTTTCAGCCAATCAGATTACTTGATCCAGATTGTTGACAAAAAATCACATACCTAATGGCAAACAGTGCAGATCCAGAGAAGCCAACTGATTTGGATCTACACTGTTTGCAAAGGCTGGTTGTATTTGGGTTCAGCAGGACTAGGGTTAAATGAGCAAGTCTGTTGTATTTGCTATCACAGTTATCCTTTCACAATTCTGGTGGTGTTAATAGGTAAAAGCGCCAGTCACAACTATTGTCGTCTGCTTTGTTTTCTGCCTGTTACTTTAAAAGTCATTTCTGCAAACAGTGTGGACCCAGATCAGACTGCTCCTTTAGGAGCAGTCTGATCTGGGTCCACACTGTTTGCCTGTATGCAAAAATAGGTTTGAAAAGTTTGCAAGAATATTCAGCAGACGACAAAAACAGACAATTTTCAGATGCAGATTTTCTTGGCGTTTTAAGGGTTAAAATTAACCTTAAAAGTGCATTTCAAAAACTAGCAGATCACATTCTTTTTTTTTTTTCTCTCTCTCTTTTTTTTTTTTTTGTTGAAAAAATAAGACTTGATATTTCACTGAAACAATTTCAGTCCCATCAGATTTTTTTTTAACCCATTTTAGACTAAATAGACTCTCCCATACTATATATTGGAATTTGGAAGCCTCTTATTTGGATTTTAGGTAGTCAGGCTATGTGATTTAGATATTCCAAGAGAAAAATTATTGAACTATTTGCAAACAGTGGAGACCCTGATCAGATGCTGCAAACAATCAGACAGATCAGTCAACATTGTTAAGGTCATGTCAAGCCGGTCAGTTAACCTAACCCAACTTTTCCTAGGCAGGATTAGTCCTCTTAGCTTTTGCAGTTATTTTTGCCAGTAACTGACAACTGCTCTTCTTGAATCAGTAAAAGGGGAGTTGCGTGGGGTAGAGGGGGTAGGTGGGATGATTTCATGATCAATCTCCATGAAAACTATGTGACTGGGCTGGGTTTAATTGTGAAACTAGGATCCCTGAATCTGCAGCCAGACATGCTACTGGAGCCCAGCTAGATTATATAGAAAAACTGACCGTTTAGTAACTCCAGTTCAGTAGGAATTCATATACACCGCAACCTCATTATAACAATTCGTTGAAGCCAACGCGAATGCCATGTAAGCAAACCAATAGTGTTGCATCCAAATACATGTATAACATATAGATTATATAGAAAAATCACCACAAATGGTCATTTTTTATATAATCTATACAACTTTAAATGGCAGTACAATCTATATACAAAATAGTGAACCATGTTATAAAGATGTTTCTGTGTACCAGGGAAGCAAACTTTTCTGCTTGGTTTTCTTCTGAAAAGGCAAGGGAGTTCAACTTTCGATCAGAGTACTTTCTGTTGGAAACATACCCATTCACCTCAATGTAATGACATGAAATAATGAACAGTTGGAATCCAATACCTTGAGCACCAGATTTATCCTAAATAATCAGACATCCCAACTCCTTACCATACTTGTCCTAAAATTCATGTTTCATTTTACTCTCAGCTAATGAGTCTTAAAAAACTGTTGGATAGAGTAGATCCTGATCAGATACTGCATTTCACAGCATCTGATCTGGGTCTACAGTTTGCCCATGCCTTTCTGTCCTTAAGGTAAATATACAGTCGACTCTCGTTATCTCGAATTCCAAGGGACTCTCTGAAATACTTCGAGATATCCGTACCTCGACATATCAGAATTGCAGAATTAAGGAAAACATAAATCGAACAACCACATTTAACAAATGTATACGTAATTGGACTCTTAAAATTCGAGATATATTGAAAATATTGTGAGCAATTTCTCCTCTTTTCCACAGTATTTTGTTACCTGTTGTTAGATTTTCATTTTTAGGCAGGGACCAGATTTTCACTTCCAGATAAGTGGTTATTCGGTTATTCGAGATAAGCGAGGTCAAGATAACGAGAGTCAACTGTAGTATACTTTGTCAGACTCCATCTTATAAAACATGATGACTTCCCAATTCCAAAGCCCCCCCCCCCCCCCCCAAAAAAAAATGCTAGAAACCTATTAAGTCAAATATGAGCTTCCTAAGAAGAAAAGAGGTCTTTCAGTTCAATAATAGTCAAGATCAGTCTCTGCTGGTTTTACTGAGTTTGGTCAAGGCTTTTTTTTTTCTTTTAATCCATATCAGCAGTGACATGAAAAATTGATGAAATTTGCCTATGAGCAATCCCAAACCAGATCTCTATAATATCAATGCAAATATCAAATTTGTTGAAAATCCACTGAGATTTACTGAAGTTATTGCCCTGAAACTAAAATACAGATGTGTTGTGGGCAGATAACTCTTTCAAAAATTGATGCAATCTCCCCATCAGCAATCCCAAAGCAGATCTCCACAATATCAATGCACATACCTAGTTTGGTGAAAATCCATTGATCTTTACCAAAGTAATCATCTGGAAATTAAATTGTGTCCCATGGCAGATAACTCTGTCAAAAATTGACTAAATTTACCTATCAGTAATCCCACATCAGATCTCCACAACATCCGTGCACATACCTAGTTTGGTGAAAATCCATTGACATTTACTAATGCTATCAGTCGGAAAGGAAAATATGGACATGCTGTGGGTAGATAACTATTTCAAAAATGGATTAAATTTGCCTTTAGCAATTCCAAACCAGATCTCCACAATATCAATGCAAGTTTGGTGAAAATCCATTGACATTTACTCAAGTTATCTTCTGGAAATAAATACAGATGGATGGACATACAATAGATAGATGGACAGATGGACGGACACACGGACAACCAAGGTAATACCATAATACCCCACCACACGATAAAGAGACATTCCATATGCAATTAATAAAAGTTCAGATTTTGGTGCATGTGCAGTCTGATCAGGATCATTATTCTCTGCTTACAGAAACATTAGAGGCAGCAATACCATAACCCTAAATAGTTGGACAGACAGGCCTAAGCAAACAGAATGTGGCATCTGATCAGGGTCTATACTGTTTGCTTCTCATCCAGCAGTCTATTGAAATTTCAATAGGCAGTAAAACGGGTCTGTACAAATAGTACAACAAATATGGTAAGGGTGCCCAAGTATTTAGGGAAAAACTGATGAGTGTTTGTGTTGATGTTTTATGGCCAAGTGAAGCCATTGAGGTCAGAAGCCAACTGATCTGGATCTACACTGTTTGTCATTAAGCATGCAAATTTATATCAACAACCAGGACCAAGTGATCTGATTGGCTGAAAATTAGAAGTGGGTGTGGCATCTTAATTTATTCAGCATGACAAGGGTTAAACTGTTGTTCAATTTTCTTGAGTATCAGATGACTCTAAAGGGAGACAGCAAAGCCTTGATCTGACTACTCTATTTAACCTAAGTATTGGAAAACCTTAACTCCTTACCATACTTGTCCTAAAATTTGAAAAAGTCTACAGTCTGCTGATGTGTCAACACCAACAGTGAAAGAGTACATCAGTTTGCATTTATCTCTATTTGAGACAGCGGGACTGGACTGAAATAATGTTGAAAGGGCCTTAAAACTTCAATTTGAACAAACGAAAAAAATATTTCTGAGTAACACAATAACCCTAAGTATTGTGACAGACAGGCCTGAAGCAGTGTAGATACACATCAGACACTGCAGAAAGCAGCCTTTGATCAGGGTCTGCAACTCATCCAGATCTATTGTAGACACATCAGCAGGTAGTAAAATAGACTTTTTCAAATAAAGATGCCACACCCACTTCTAATTTTCAGCCAATCAGATCACTTGAGCGTGGCGTCTGATCAAGGTCTACACTTTTTGCTTTAAGTTCAGAAATTTCTATGAAACATGACAATAATAAAAACCAACCAAACACCCCTTATATAGGGAATGTACCTGTCCAAAGAATTAAGGTAGAAAAGTCTACTCTGCATAAATGGGTTAATATTGAATGTAGAAGAACGCTTCAGATAAGGTGCTTTTTCACCCAAAAAGTACTGATATTTTTCTTCTTTCTCCACAAAAAAAATGTTGTGGTACTCATTAGAAGCTCCTCGGCCACTCTAATGAGTACCACAACATATTTTTTGTGGAGAAATAAGGAAGATATTATGTGGACACATCCTATTATCTGGAGCTATGCAGAATATCAATAAAAAACCCTTTGGGAACTGGCAAAAACTGGTCTTAATAGCAGAGTGGTCTTATTTTCAAGTGATCGTAATAGCTGAATTTTATTGTATAATCTCTTAACCCTTGTCATGCTGAATAAATTAAGACGCCATGCCCACTTCTAATTTCCAGCCAATCAGATCACTTGATCTGGATTTTTGATAGAAATTCACATATTTAATGACAAACAGTGCAGATCCAGATCAGTTGGCTTCTTCAGAAGCCAACTGATCTGGATCTACACTATTTGCTAAGACAGGGCATGTCGTGTTTAGCAAGAGAAGGGTTAAAAAATTTGACACAAAACTTTAACCAAAGTGTTGACAGACAGATGGACAGATGAATGGAAAGAATCTGTTCGAGATTTGAGCAAATTTTGATCCAAACAATTTGAATTTTTTTGAGTCAGACATTTAAGGCCCAGTCAACACTGTTAAGGTCATGTTAGGCAGGTCGAGTAACCTGGTCAGTAACTGACAACTATCCTTCTTGAATCAGTGGGAGAGAATGATCGTAGCTGGTATTTCAGTTTGAACACGCAACCCCTGGATCTTCAGTCAGATGCTCTATGGCCTGCATTATGGAGCCTGGCTGGTGCAAAACTTAATCCATAAAGTTTACCCTTGTCATGCTGAACCCAGATATGCCCTGTCTTTGCAAACAGTGTTGATCCAGATCAGTTGGCTTCTTCAGAAGCCAACTGATCTGGATCTACACTGTTTGTCATAATGTATGTGAATTTGCACAAACAAACTGGATCAGGCAATCTGATTGGCTGAAAATTAGAAGTGGGCGTGACATCTTAATTTATTCAGCATGACAAGGGTAAACAGACGGATGGACAAACTGCATGGCAAAAATCTTTAAATCCTTATAATAATAATGACAAGAACACCAGTAAAATAACACTTTATTTTCATTTTTTACCCTACTCTTCATAAGATATTTTTATAAGCAAATGACGTTGGCATATTTATCTGATCTGGGTCTATACTGTTTACTCAGGCCTATCTGTCCAAATACTTATGGTAAATATATTCAGTGAGTTTGTACACAATACTGCCTGAGCAAATAGTGCAGACCCAGATCAGATGCCATGTTCTGCTGTGTCTGATCTTGGTCTAAACTGTTTTCTCAGGTCTGTCTGGTACAATATTTAGGATAATTACCGTTACCTCCACTCAAGCCACCTCCCTACAACAGCCAATTTTTTGCCTTCCCAAGGATGGCTATAGTAGGAAGGTGGTACTACTATAGTGTAGGCTTAGATCAGACTGCTCCTAATGTCTCTTTCAACAGTATTTAAGACATATCAGGATGAAAAAGGGATGATAATGAAATGTTCTGTGCAGTGAAGCGCAGGAGGCTGACCTCTTTCTCTAGCAGTATTTGAACCCCGGACTTTATGAGCTCTAGTCAGAAGCACTAACTACTTGATTGGTGTTAGTACTATCAGAGTTCTAGATAAGTGGGGTAACCATACAAATATATTACTTATCCATAAAAACATGTTGTCATTACTCATTAGAAGTGCCTCAGTGAGGCACTTCTAATGAGTACTCACAACATGTTTTTGTGCAGAAATAAGAAAATATCTATATTTTTTCTTTGAATAATGAGCTTTACCTAGAGCTCTAATGAAGCCCACTAAACAGAAATACAGGTCAATTCTTTTTCTTCTAAAACATTCTTAAGTTCTTCTGGTCTTTTTATATGTTCTTATTTCTCCACCAAATCACATGTTGTGGGTACTCATCTGAAGTGCCTCAATGAGGTGCTTCTAATTGACTCCTCCGTCAGGCAGTTATAACCACGCCCACGTGAATTTCCTTAGACAAACTTTGTATTGATATACCTGTGCTTACCTGTATAAAGCACGTGTTGATTTGTTTTCTAACAAAACACACTGCCAATTACCTTATTAGCTATTTTGAATGATCAGTTGCAGTTGTCAGTTAAATGGTCAAGTGACTTGACGAAGGTGTCAATTAGTACCCACATCAATGTTTTTTTGCGAAGAAATAAGAAAAATATACTTTTTTGTTTAGCATAACATGCCTATGCACTATAACAACAAACTACCGTATTCGACCTAATTACCGCACTGTGCGCTTAGGTTTTTCAAACTTACAGGACACACTCATTTGTGGTCAAATATGTATCTATTTACTAAGGATACACTATAAAAAAGATCAGAAAAGGACTTATTTAATGATGACTATGCGATTTTTTTCTGACTTTCTTTACAAAGGCATATGTTGTGGGTACTCTTTTGAATTGCATCGACGTCGATGCAATTCAAATGAGTACCCACAACATATGCCTTTGTAAAGAAGTAAAGAAAAAAGTACACTGGTTGTAATCTGAAGACTACGGAATTTCTTGACTGTGCGCTTATAGGGGTATGTGCGGTAATTAGGTCGAATACGGTAGGTCTATTCTTTTTCAGCTACTACATTCTTGAGTCTCTCCGGAACAAATGGAACAGCCCCTGGTTTCCTGTGTGCTCTTCTGTTAGCCTCCCTAGGAAAAAAATGAAATAATACATTCTTTAGTTATTTTGTCTTTGACACTCTTTGTGCATCTATGAATGACTCCCCTGTCAATAAAAAAAAATATATATATATATACAGTCGAACCTCGTTATCTCGAACTTGCTTATTTCAAATTACCGCTTATCTCGAAGTGAAAATCTGGTCCCTGTTTTAACATGGAACTATGACAACAGGTAACAAAATAATGTGGAAAAGAGGAGAAATTCCTCCTAAGGAGCAATTTCTCCTCTTTTCCACACTATTTTATATATATATTTCTAACTTAAGGAGTCAAATTACACATTCATTTATTAAATGTGGTTGTTCAATTCATTGTTTTCCTCACTCTCTCAAATCTGATATGTCGAGGTACGGATATCTCGAAGTGTTTCAGTGAGTCCCTTGGAATTCGAGATAACGAGAGTCGACTGTATATATATATATATATATATATATATATATAATTTAAGATTTAAACAAACTTCAACAAAGAATTCCGGCCCAGGCTCAATACTGATGCAAGTACTTCAGAAAAAAGTGTATAGGGAGAAATATGAAATACCACTGGACTGAGTGAGGCTCGAACCCACGCCGGCTACGACGGCAGCGCCTAGCCCTTCAGAGTCAGGAGTCATAACCACTGCACCACTACGCTTGTTAAAAACAAATTTCATGGAACAGTATTCTGCTTGATAGCTCTGAATGACCCGTCGGATAGGGTATATTTTTGGTGCGCTAGCGCACTCATTATATACAAGGAACTCTCTGGATCCATAGGATACTGAAACTTGAAAATATTATTATAATTTAAGATTTAAACAAACTTCAACAAAGAATTACGGCCCAGGATCAATACTGATGCAAGTACTTCAGAAAAAAGTGTATAGGGAGAAATATGAAATACCACTGGACTGAGTGAGGCTCGAACCAACGCCGGCTACGACGGCAGCGCCTAGCCCTTCAGAGTCAGGAGTCATAACCACTGCACCACTACGCTTGTTAAAAACAAGTTTCATGGAACAGTATCCGACGGGTCATTCAGAGCAATCAAGCATAATACTGTTCCATGAAACTTGTTTTTAACAAGCGTAGTGGTGCAGTGGTTATGACTCCTGACTCTGAAGGGCTAGGCGCTGCCGGCGTAGCCGGCGTGGGTTCGAGCCTCACTCAGTCCAGTGGTATTTCATATTTCTCCCTATATATATATATATATATATATATACATATATATATATAATATATATATATATATAGACTGTATATATATATATATATATATATATATATATATATATATATATATATATATATATATATATTTAGCCTCTCTAGAAAAAATAGAATTCATTCTTTTGTTACTCTAGCACTGTTTACACATCTTTGAATTATGAAAAATAAAATACATTCATTTGTTACTTTAGCACTTTTTGCACATCTTTGAATTATGAAAAATAAAATTCATTCTTTTGTCACTTTAGAAATGTTTGCACATCTTTGAATTATGAAAAAATAAAATTCATTCTTTTGTCACTTTAGAAATGTTTGCACATCTTTGAATTATGAAAAAATAAAATTCATTCTTTAGTTACTTCAGCAGTGTTTGCACATCTTTGAATTATGCTAACAGACTTAGCTCCCTTCTAAATAAAAGAAATCAATTGATGAAAAAAAAAAAAAAAAAATATGAACAGAATATTTTGTCCTGAAGCAATAATTTCCAATTTGTTGCAAAGTGCATTCAAATCTAGTATTATCTATTCATAAAACAATATAGAGATCAATACATTTCATTTCTGAAAGTGAAGAAATATTTCCCATGACTATTGTCAATCTGAATGAATCTAAAAGAAAATGCAAATACCATTTTGAAAGAATTTTTCCCAGAAAACAAGGCTTAGCATTTTATTCAAGTGGTTGTCTTTGGCATTTGTGAAAAGTTCTATAAAATACCAGGGTTATTTACCCTAAAAATGCCAAGAAAACTCGCATCAGAAAATGTTGTCTGTTTATTTTGTCTGCTGAATATTCTCGCTAGCTTTTCAAACCTATTTTTGCATATAGGCAAACAGTGTGGGCCCTTATCCCTAGAGGAGCAGTCTGATATGGGTCCACACTATTTACAAAAATGACTTTTAAAATCACAAGCTGATGACAAAGCAGACGACAACTGTTGGAATTGGCAGTTTAAGGGTTAAATTTATTATGAAAAATAAAATAACACTGACAAGACCAAGATCGGTTTTGTGAGAAAACAAGAACTGAGTATCTACTAGAAATATTTTGACAAGTAAACTTCTAATCGTGCTTACTGTAAATGTCCTATAAATTCGAACACTAGAGCGTCTGACAGAATGACATATACAAACAGTGTAGACCCTGATCAGACTGCTCCTGAAGGAGCAGTCTGATCAGGGTCTACACTGTTTGCCATTCCACTAAATATTTAAAGAAACTGCTGCATAAAAAGCAAAAATTAAGCCAAACGAGTATGGAATAAAGTGTTCGAAATTTTAGGAAATTTACCGTACACTAAAACCTGAGTAAGTCTGTCTATAGATGAGATGCCAAAATTGTGACAGATCTGTCAAAGTAATATTTGAACAAGTCCATTTGGCTATCTGCCGACGTGTGTGAAAACTGAACAATGACTGGCAAAAAGTGTAGACCCAGATCAGATGCCACATTCTATGGCATATGTTCAGGGTCTACACTGTTTGCTCAGGCTTTCCTGGCTAAACGATTACAGTAGATTACTGTTTGCCCTAGCCTTACTGTGAATACTTTAACCCATTATCGTCTGAAGACCCCTAAACGGGTAACTGGCAAACAGTGCAGACCCAGATCAGATGCCGCAGAATGCGGCATCTGATCTGGGTCTCCACTGTTTGCAAATAGTTCAACCATTTTTTTCTAGAAATATCTAAATCATATAGCCTGACATACCTAAAACTGAAATTAGAATCTTCCAATATATAGTGTAGGGGAGTTCATTCAGTCTACAATGAGATAATAGGGTAAATAAAGTAACTCACTTTCTTTTCTGTGATGCTCTGATGACTCGTAACTCCTTCTGAGCATTGTAGACCATCTTTGGTACATGTCTGTGCCGGGAGATTCTCCGTACTTGAGGGTGATGAGCAAACTTCTCCTTTAACTTCTCGGAATATTCAAATGCTGATTTCTCACGTGGTTTCAGCTGTAATAAAGACAGAAACAATTATACAAAGGAAGAAAATAAAACGAAATGTGTTTTGTGGACGATAACACTGCGTTGTGTGGTGTGGTGCGTGCTCTTGTTCTTAGTACCTACTAAAGTCAGGATATGTATGTATGAATAAAGTGATGGAAGAAAAGAGGGATGGAATGACAAACAGTAGGAAAAATGGATGCCTGTATAGCTGGCTAAAAAACCCTGTGTGACAATGACTAAAATTTGATTTCTAGTTCTTTTCACTTTCAAATGAAAAATGCAAGATATTATGCACATATAAATCAAAACCTGCCAACAGGTCACCCATATTAATATATATAAAGAAAAACCAACTGTTCCACAAAATCACCATGTTAACACTGGAAAACAAATTTACTCCAAAATTTTTTCATTGAGATAAAAGAAAAATTCTCCACATATTGAAATTGTTTGTGGAGACAGAAGAAATATTCTCCACATATTGAATTCTTTGTGGAGATAGATGAAAAATTATCCACATAATTAATTGTTTGCGGAGATAGAAGAAATATTCTCCACATAATGAACTGTTTGTGGAAATAGAAGACATATTCTCCACATACTGAATTGTTTGTAGAGATAGATGAAAAATCCTCTATATACTGAATTATTTGTGGAGATAGATAAAAAAAAGTCTCTACATATTGAACTGATAAATGAAAAATTCTCACTTTAAAGACATAAAAATAAGACATGTCTCGGTCATAAGTCTCATCAATGATATGACACTTGGCATGACAAAACCCAGTATACTGTCAATAAATGATCGACAAGTGGAGGTCTAACAGGGGAATTTAGTACTGGCTTATCTATCTGTTCCAAAGGTAATATCATATGAGTTGTTGCATAGCAAATAGTCCTAAAAATGTATTACCTTTCAAGGCCCAGTTGTTCAAAGCGTCATTAGCTTAACGAGCTCGTTAAGGGTCATTTCGTTAACTGTTTAAGCAGATTCAATATACAATATTCTGATATTTTTTGCTGAAAAAATCACATTTTTTCAGCAAAAAATTTCAGCATATTTGCGTATCACTCGATGTAAATTTTAACGAATCATTAACTAACAGCATCGTTTGTTTTGAATAACCGGGCCCAGGTCTCTTTACAACCTCTGTTGGGATCTCATTATCACCTCTATATGACAGGCCTTTGATCTCTCTTGCATAGTGCTTAGGTAGGGGTAAAAAAAACCAGAAGTTTGTGGTCCCAAATTTGGCCTCAATTTAGCTAAGACTTCAAGGGTTAGCTAACTATTTACATGGTCTACTGTGGGGGGAGAGGCAAATATTTAAAGGCAAAGCTAAGACCAAACAGAAAGGGCCAGAGGGTATAAAACTTTTTTCATGCTCAACTCAGCTGAGCATGAAAATTTCTCTGCTAATAAATATGAAAATGCCAACAATTTCTCTGCTAATAAATATGACAAGAGGCCCACGGGCCACAATTCGCTCACCTGAGTGACATAGCCACTGCAGACATGCAGATGTTATGCAACATTTTGCCAGTCCTATCATCGCAACTAATGAAAATATCATCATTTGAACAGTTCTTAGTTTTGAAGAAGAATATATGAGCCTGACAGTCAATGGAGCATGATCATTTGAATAAACTATCAAACACATTTCAGCAGAAGGATCAATGTGAAATTTGGTGGAATTCGGCTAAGTGGTTTCTGAATTTTAACAGAAGGATCAATGTGAAATTTGGTGGAAATTGGCTAAGTGGTTTCTGAAGAATCGTGATTTTATACATGTAAACAGCACAGTGGCAGGGAAATATTATAAATATAAACCAGATGATGGCCATCTCAGATTTCCAATCAGAACAATTTTAACTACTATTGATCTACAAGTCACTTCGATACTTTCAATATAAATGTATAGGGCCCACACAAATAGGGAAGCAAATTTGACCTTGGAGGCAAAAAGGTCAAATGTCAACATAGAACCATCATTTGAGCAATTTTGGTAGGTCTCCTGTCTCCCGTAATTTGTGCAAAGATTAGGACCCAGGGCATATTTGGTTATGGAGAAGACGATTTTTAAAGGTTTTTACCATATATGGGTATGGCAGCCATTTTGATCAATGGACCATACCCATTTTAGCAATCTTTCATTCTCCTGCCCACGGAGGCTCCGCATGAAATTTGAGCAACATTGGCCCGGAGGCGTCTGAGGAAAAGCCATTTGAAATTATCAACATTTTTTCCATATAAATGTATGGGGCCATACAAATGCATACAGAAGCAAACTTGACCTCGCCCTAAAAAGGTTAAATGTCAATGTATGACAATTATTTTAGCAACTTCGGTAGATTGCCTGTTCCAGATGATATATGCAAAGATTCAGCCACAAGCCATCCTCGGTTTTGGAGATTAAGGATTTTAAATGTTTTTTCCCATGCAAATGCATAAGGAAGCAACTTGACCTTGCCGTAAAAAGGTTAAATGTCAATGTATGACCATTATTTTAGCAACTTTGGTAGACCCCCTGTCCCCGATGATTTATGCAAACATTCAGCCCCAAAGCATCCTCGATTCTAGAGTAGAAGATTTATAAAGGTTTTTACCATATATGGGCATGGCGCCCATCTTGGTCAACGAACCGTGACCATTTTAGCTATCTTTTGTTCCCCCTACCTAAGGAGGCTCCATATGAAATTTGAGCAAAATTGGCCCAGAGGCTCCAGAGGAGAAGTTGTTTGAAATTCTGAACATTTTTCCATACAAATGCATAAGGAAGCAAAATTGACCTTAACGTAAAAAGGTCAAATGTCAATGTATGACCATTATTTTAGCAATTTTGGTAGCCCTCCTGTTCCCGAAGATATATGCAAAGATTCAGCCATAAGGCTGCTCGGTTTTGGAAAATAAGATTTTTAAAGGTTTTTCCCATACAAATGCACAGGGAAGCAAACTTGACCTTGCTGTAAAAAGGTCAAATGTCAACGTACGACAATTCTTTTAGCAATGTTGGTAGACCTCCCGTCCCCAATGATTCCTGCAAAGGTTCAGCCCCAAGGCATTCTCGGTTCTGAAGAAGAAGATTTTTAAAGATTTTTACCATATATGGGCGTGGCGGCCATCTTGGTCAACGGACCGTGACCATTTTAGCAATTTTCTGTTCCCCCACCCTAAGGAGGCTCCATATGAAATTTGAGCAAAATTGGCCCAGAGGCTCCAGAGGAGAAGTTGTTTGAAATTCTGAACATTTTTCCCATACAAATGCATAAGGAAGCAAAATTGACCTTACCGTAAAAAGGTCAAATGTCAATGTACCACCATTATTTTAGCAATTTTGGTAGCTCTCCTGTTCCCACAGATATATGCAAAGATTCAGCCATAAGGCATGCTGGGTTTTGGAAAAGAAGATTTTTAAAGGTTTTTCCCATACAAATGCATAGGGAAGCAAACTTGACCTTGCCATAAAAAGGTCAAACGTCAACGTACGACAATTCTTTTAGCAATTTTGGTAGACCTCCCGTCCCCGATGATTCCTGCAAAAGTTCAGCCCCAAGGCATTCTCGGTTCTGGAGGAGAAGATTTTTAAAGGTTTTTACCATATATGGGCGTGGCGGCCATCTTGGTCAACGGACCGCAACCATTTTAGCAATTTTTCGTTCCCCCATCCTAAGGAGGCTGCATATGAAATTTGAGCAAAATTGGCTCAGCGGTTTCAGAGGAGAAGTCGTTTGAAAATGTTAACGGACGGACGGACGGACGGACGCATGGACGGACGGACGACGGACGAAAAGTGATCACAATAGCTCATCCTGAGCAGAGCTCAGGTGAGCTAAAAATGCCAACAATAGTTGGCATTTTCATATTTATTAGCAGAGAAATTTTCGTGCTCAGCTATACCTAGCAAGAAAGAATTTGAAATTGTTAGTAATTTGAGATTTATTTGCCGGGAAAATTTCATGCTCAGCTGAGTTGAGCATGAAAAAGGTTTTATAACCTCGGGACTAGAATGAGTACTTACCACTCCAAGTTTTTCTGAAGCTCTAGCTTTCCAGATTCTAATATTCATCTCCATGGAGCCTGAGAGAATATACTTGTTATCCATAGACCACTTCACTACACTCACTCTCTGCATCCTCTTTGTGTGGTAAACTTCTCTACAATTAATATTGTATTTATCCTAAATACTTGGACACTTTTTTACCATTATACCGTCACCTGAGCGCAAAAAGTCAGTAACTCCCATTAAAATATATAAGGAGTTACTGACTTTTTGCGCTCAGGTGACGATACATTAACTTCTTCATAACACGGTTTGTTATAACACCATTTTGGATGCAACACGGTTCAAATATGGATCCCAAAAATGTATAGATTATATAGAAAAATGACCATAAATGGTGATTTTTCTATATAATCTATACATTTTTGTTTGAATTTAACACATTTTTTTAACTAACACGATTTATGCTTTGGACCCCAACAATAGTGTTATAAAGAGGTTGTGGTGTATTTGTCTTTAATTTCAACAAATCCGTTTTACTACCTTTGACTGTGTCTAACAACTGCTGAATTTGTGGCAAACTATAGATCCACATCAGATGCCCTCATTATGATCTGAAGTGGGTCACACTGTTTGCTTAGGCCTGTCTGTCCATCAAGGATGGGGTAATGAAGCTGGAATCCATAAATTGTTATGAAATTATCGAATGTAATGTGTAACTATTAGGATTTTTTTTTTCAATCATATGTAATCATAATTTAATTACATTAAAATATGTGTAATAACCAATTACTTTTCTGTAATTTTTCAATAACTAAAGTACTGATTATGTACATTTAACCCTTGTCATGCTGAATAAATTAAGACGCCATGCCCACTTCTAATTTCCAGCCAATCAGATTATTTGATCCGGATTTTTTATAGAAATTCACATATTTAATGACAAGCAGTGCAGATCCAGATCAGTTGGCTTCTTCAGAAGCCAACTGATCTGGATCTACTCTGTTTGCTAAGACAGGGCATGTCGTGTTCAGCAAGAGAAGATTTAATACTGACTTGAAGGCACTTCTAATGAATACTCACAACATGTTTTTATTGAGAAATAAGAAAAATATCAATACTTTTTGGTTGAAAAAAGCACCCTATCTGGAACTATGGGTAGCATGTCTGACTGTAGATGCAGAGGTCCCAAGTCTACTGTTCGACCACATAGATCTAAGCAAGAGTGGATATCAGGTAAATATTTTTCGTATTTCTCTACGAAAACATATGTTGTGGGTACTCATTAGAAGCGCTTCTAGTGAATTAATGAGGCGCTTCTAATGAATACCCCCAACATATGTTTTAGTGGAGAAATAAGAAAAATATCAATATTTTTTGGTTGAAAAAAAGCGCCCTATCTGGAACTATGGGTAGCATGTCTGACTACAGATCCAGAGGTCTCAAGTCCACTGTTCGACCACATAGGTCTAGATAAGAGTGGATATCAGGTAAATATTTTTTCTTATTTCTCCATGAAACATATGTTGTGGGTACTCATTAGAAGCGCCTCAGCGAGGCACTTCTAATGAGTACCCACAACATATGTTTTTGTGGAGAAATAAGAAAAAATATCAATACTTTTTGGTTGAAAAAAAACGCCTGGAACTATGGGTAGCATGTCTGACTATAGATCCAGCGGTCCCAAGTCCACCTTTCGACCACATAGGTCTAGATAAGAGTGGGTATCAGGTAAATATTTTTCCTATTTCTCCACAAAAACAAATGTTGTGGGTACTCATTAGAAGTGCCTCAGTGAGGCGCTTCTAATGAGTACCCACAACGTATGTTTTAGTGGAGAAATAAGAAAAATATACAGTCGACTCTCGTTATCTCGAACTTCACGGGACCTGATAAAAATGTTCGAGTTATCAGTAGTTCGAGACAACCAAATTGTGACGTCATAGGCATATCGACTGTTCGCCTCTCTGTTCGCCAAAACGTGCTTGGAAGGCACATGTATATGGCAATTTAAATAATTTACGCATACTTCAGTTTGCATTGTTACTGTTTGTTTTAGGAGATGCAATGGTTTTCTTGAAATAATATCATCAATAAATGTTAATAATAATAAATTTCAAACGTCTCTTGTTGTCTTTTAATACTCCTGCAAATTTGGATTTCCATATGAGCTATAAATAAATTACTGGTTTCCGGGTTGTTAGCTATACATTATGAACTGGTTTGGATTAGCTCCCTTCGCATAGAAGACTCGATAAAGAGTTGACTGGTTTCCGCTTTTGCATAAAAGGCTTACAATGTTAAGCGGCAGCTGTAAGCTAGTTTGGATTATCTCCCCTGGCATAAACGAACCATCTCAGCGCGGCAAACTGTAGATCCTGCAGAGAAAGCTTGTATGAACCGTCTCATCTGGCCCTCCACTATTTATGCGGGTATCCGTACCAGTCTACAGAGTCGGAAGGGTTAACATCGGTACCCACGTGTGATTCATCTATTTGAGGCCGTGCACGACAACTCCTATTAGAAGATTGTGCGACTGTCAAAGACTCTGATCAGCCTGCACGCCCACGAATTTTCCATTATACGCATGAGCCTTATCTGGGCTTACCAAAGAGCACCACCTGACCAAAGAGTAACAAGCGAAGATTCAGACTTAGCTAGCCTGATCAATACAGGCTGATCTGAGTCAGAACCTGTCGCGCACTGACTTTTCTTGAAGACGCTATATCATTCAGACGGACAGTACTCAATACTGAAGAGCATATCTAAACAATAAATTAAAGAAACTTCGTTGATTAATCTTCCATAACACTATTCTGGGCCGCTTTTTATCTTACAAATCAATGACACGTGACGGTGTTGAGTGCCACGTGTCAAACCCGACTTGACACGCATGTGATTTCATAATTACGGATTTTAGACATTGTTTGTGTTTTTTGTAATTACCTGGACAAATGGGAAAATTAAAATATTGATTTATTTATCAATGGCCTATTATGATTTTCATTAACTGAGAGACCGGTGGCGCAGCATCTTACATTTTTTTCCCTCGTCATGGTCCGAGTTCGAGATACGCGGTAGTAAAAACTGTGAAAAATATATTCAGGGACTGAAAATGATGGACGAGATAGCCGAAGTGTCAACATAAAAGTAGTTCGACATACGCGAAGCTGAAATACAATAAATACATAGGGAAAATAATCGGGACTTAGAAATCAGTTCGACATAAGTGATAGGATCGAGATAAGAGGGGTCGAGATAACGAGAGTCAACTGTAAATACTTTTTGGTTGAAAAACAGCATCTTATCATGAGCTATGTCTACCACATAACTTTTTTGGAGATTGACCATGAAATCATTTCTATGGTATTTTCCCCATCTGCTGATTCAAGAAGGGCAATTGTCAGTTACTAGCAAAAGAATGCAGAATTATTGGTTAACACTTAAGAGGACTAAGCCTGCCTAGGAAAATGTGTGAGTAGGTTCATAACATGACCTTAACAGTGTTGACTGGGCCATAAATTCAAATACACAACAGCAGCACTCCAGGCCCTGAGGTTATAAAACTTTTTTCGTACTAAACTCAACTGAGCACAAATTTTTCTCTACTAATAAATATGTTAATGCCCACTCTCATATTGGCATCCTCATATTCATAAGTAGAGAAATTTTCATGCTCAGCTATGTTTAGCAAGAAAGAATTTGCAAGGTACTTCTAATGAGTACCCATAACATATATTTTTGTTGAGAAATAAGAAAACTATCATGCGAATACCCCCCACTCCCCCCACCCCCACCCCCTTAATTGTAGCTATGGCTACCGAATGAGCTATAGAGCCCAGTCTTATTTGAGCCACAACTTGAGAAAACGTACCTTCTAAACACTCAAATCAGACTGCACATCCACACAGTCTGATCAGAGTCTTTGTTTCGTACATGAAGAAACTTTGCAGCACTGACTATCTAAAATGCATCCAGGGACGATTCTGATCAGACTGTGCATTGCAAATGCACAGTCTGATCTGAATCTTTGCTGGATGCACATGTTGGAAGGTACGTTTTCTGACGTTACAGCTCATTTTATTAATTTTTACTACTTGTAACAGGCTAGAACTGCTCTTACCTACTGTGTCCTTTATCACAGGGAAATATTCTGACTGTTTTATCATAACTCCCAGACACGATTTCTTTGCCTGTAGGTGAATAGTCGACATCCATCACTAGAAGAGGGCAGAAAAAGTCATGTTAACCCTTAAAATGCCAGGAAAACCTGCATCTGAAAATGTCGTCTGTTTATGTCATCTGCTGAATATTCTTGCAAACTTTTCAAACCTATTTTTGCATACAGGCAAACAGTGTGGACCCTGATCAGACTGCTCCTAGAGGAGCAGTCTGATCTGGGTCCACACTGTTTGCAAAAATGACTTTTAAAATCACAAGCAGATGACAAAGCAGATAACAATTGTTGTGACTGGCATTACAGTGTTTACCCAAAACTCCTTACTATATTTGTCCCAAAACTTTCACAAGTCTATTTTACTACTAGTTGATGTGTCTAAAAAATGCTGGATGAGTGGCAAACAGTGCAGACCCAGATCTGATGCTGCATTCTGTGGTGTCACATTGTTTGCTCAGACATACCCATCTCAGTTTAAATATGTAAGATTATCATGGTGAGCTAAAAAGTGAGGGAAATATTGTGAATACCTCCATCCATCAGTCAGTCTGTCTTGCTTTGTCCTCCTAAAACACTGGGCTGAATTTAACCAAACTTGCTACATGACTTCAGAGTAACTATTTTTCAGTTCGTCCATCCATCCATAGCTCTAATAGCATCATCAGCATCAATGATGCTTACAATGCTAATAGTGCAGTGGATGGATGGACTGAGAAATATATGATCACATTTATTTTTTATTAGAAATTTCATGGATACATATACATACATACAACAGAGTACATATATATGTACCATTGGACTGGACATAGGCATAGCCTATTTTAGTCCTTTCCAAGTCGTACTGTTTAGGTCAATATTTGTCTATAAGTATACTTGAAACAATAATTTAAGATACAACATGTAACTGTAGAAAATATAATATATGATCAACCGTGGAGATTTTGTAAAGGCGTGCCATCGACTGCTCAATCTAGTTGACAATGATTTTATAAATAAAGAGAAGTCGCAAGTGCTGTGAATGTGGTATCACTAAACCTAGCCTTGCTATATTAATTAAGATGCCATGCCCACTTCTAATTTCCAGCCAATCAGATTACTTGATTTGAGTTTTTGATACAAATTCACATATTTAATGACAAACAGTGCAGATCCAGATCAGTTGGCTTCTTCAGAAGCCAACTGATCTGGATCTACACTGTTTACTAAGACAGGGCATGCCATGTTCAGCAAGAGAAGGGTTAATTTCTCCTTCACATAGGATATAAACTTCTTCTATAAAAGAATGTTCATGAAAAAAGGCTTAAGCTCCCCATCCCCAATTCCCCTACCCATGTCCCCATCCTCCTCCTAACCCAACACTTTTGCTGACTGATCCAGTTTCTCTTTGCTGTATATAACTGTCTTCAAAGAAGTGTGTTTGTGTTGTCACTACATGTCATTAAACCTTTAATTCAGGGCTGTGGAAATACCATGCCCGACTTGTCCAACTTGTCCCAGTTCCCTAAAGACAATTAAACAATTTCAATTTACTTGTCCTGGGACAAAGACTTTATAGTTCTAGCTAAGAAGAGTATCCAGATTACGATATATATTTTTCTTATTTCTGGAAGAAAACATGCGTTGTGGGTACTCATTAGAAGCACCTTGGAGGTGCTTCTAATGAGTACCCACAACATATGTTTTCTTCCAGAAATAAGAAAATTGTCAAGTTTTGGGCAAGTAAATTTTGGTTGGCCCAGCAGATTTTGACTATTGACTTGTCTGTGGACAAGTGATAAAATTTGATGATTCCACAACCCTGCCTTTATACAGTGCTTTTGGGATGATAATGTGTATTGTGACCTTTCTTGGGTTTCTCTATATTTATTTTTCCATTACCTAGGGTTATTGTAGTAATACATACCAGCATATACATGATCCTTGTGTATGTTCAGGGGCATAGACAACTTCCTCATATCAAATGAATACAGACTGAAAAAAAAAAAAAAAATAAGTACAACAAATAAATTCAGAAGGGATCTCTCCCATAGCTCTAAATAAGAAGAGGTATCAGCTAAATATTTTTTTTGTATTTTTTCCATAAAAACATGTTGTAGGTACTCAACAGAAGTGCCTCAATGGGGCACTTCTAATGATACAATAACATATGATTAGAATTGCCTCAATGAGGCACTTCTAATGATACATACAATAACATATGATTTCATGGAGAAATAAGAAAAATAGCAATAGCTTTTGGATGGGAAAAAGGCCTTATCTGGAGATAATATCATCATTTAAAACATACCCTGCATCTCCTATACCTTATATAAGAAATTACATGTATTGCCAGGTACCTTCTGTATAAGTTTTAGATCTTCCTAGTAGTCACTTTGAATATGGAAGATGCAGTTTATAGTCAGAACTACTGATTTATTTCTCAAAACAGGAGTCTAAATGATTGATCTGTTTTCATAATCAGATTTTTGATTAACGTGCAGGTACAGGGGCAACATCCACACCAGTGGGCCCCCTTCCAGATAGCTGGCTTGCTGCACGCATGGCAGATCTCACACCAGATCTCCAGGTACGTCTATCATGAGGGTTGATAGCCGAGAGCTTCCACTCTCTGCAATCCCTCTCTGTCAGCTGCTTCCATGTCATTTTGGGCCTCCCAGGCCCACACTTTCCATCAACCTGTATATCAAAGGCTGTCTTGATTGCACCACTGGAGCGTTCCACATGTCCATACCATCGAAGTCTTCTCTCCTTCAGAATGAGGTCCAGATCCTCAATGCCAAGCTGCACAAGTAGCTCATTGGACCTGGTGGTGACAATGTCTTGCGGCCTGACATTGCAGATCTGTCTGATCATTGCCTTGTCATTTCGCTGCAGAAGATGGAGGTTCGGCTTTGTCAATGGCCAAGTCTCGTTGGCATGGAGCATTGCGCTCAGCACACAAGAGCTGTACACATGGCTACGTGTTTTGAAAGAGAGGTGGCGTGAAGAGAGGACTGGAAGCAGATCCTTGAACTTCTTCCAGGCGTTTTCAAACGTGTTGTGGTTGAAAGTTCACAGCCACCTGCTGCTGAGAGCATGTCTCCTACGTAGCAAAAGGAAGCTACCACCTCAAGCGTGTCAGGTCCGTCCTGGACTTCTTTCTGTGGTCTGCCATCCAAGGGGCGTGCAGTTCCCTGGCACCATGTACATCTATAGTCAGGGTCCTTTTTCAAGCGCTTGAGCCCACTGCATTTCTTGTGCACCCAGTGCTTGCAGCCATTGCAGAAGATGCTGTTGCTGCCCACTCCAGTGCGACAGACAGCGCATGGAAACTCGCCTGAACTCTGCAGGAGGTCCAATCCAGTACCGCAGATCATGATCTTTGTCTTTCCTGCATTTTCTCTCAGTCCTTTCTTCTCCATTGCTTTTTTCCAAGTCAAGAGCCTCCTGACACATTCCTCAAGCGATTCAGCGATGATAACAAGGTCATCGGCATAGAGGTCCTCCCAGGGGACCCCCGAGCGGAACTCTCGTGATAAGGCTTCAAGCACAATGATGAAGAGCAGTGGGCTGAGTTCTGATCCTTGGTGAACACCAACCTTCACTTCAAACTCCTCACCAACACGGACACGGCATTTGCATACATCCCCTGCACCAGTCGCACAATCCACTCCTCCACACCAAGTTTTCTCAGCGCCCACCAGATGACCTTCCGAGGTACTTGATCAAACACCTTCTCCAGGCCTACGAAAGCCATGGAGGTCTCTTATTGGCAGCTAGATACATCTCTTGCAGCTGCCTGACAACTAAGATTGCGTCTGTAGTGCCTCTGCCTGGGACGAAGCCAAACTGGGAATCATCGATTGACACCAACTGTCTGATGAGGCCGTCCACAATCCTCTCCAGGATTTTCATAACCTGCTCTGTCAGCTTGAGACCACGGTAGTTGCCCCTTTCCAATGCATCCCCTTTTCCCTTGCAGAGGCAGACAATGAAACTCTGCTCCCAGTCAGAGGGTACCCTGCCATCACGAATGATTGCAACTGCGAGGTCACGGATCATGGAGGCACCCATGTCACCGGCCGCTCTTATAATCTCCACCACTATGCCTGATGGGCCTGGTGCTTTGCCTGCCTTCATCTGCAAGATAGCCTTCTTAACCATATCAATGGTGATTGGGATGGGCGGGCCTTCCACTGGTGATTGATATGACAGGTGGTCCGGGTCCCAGTCAAACTCAACATTGAGAAGCCTTTGGTAGTGCTCCAGCCAGGCCTTCTGCTTTGAGTCTTCGCTCATTGACATCTCTCCTGCATCATTCTTCACAGGTTTGTCACCAACAAAATCAGTGTTCTCTCTTCTAAACTGGTTAGCAAGGCGGTAGACTTCTGAAGACTTGGGGTCAATATTCTCGTAGACCTTCTTGTCGGCTTCTTGACGAGCATGGTGCACTGCATGTCTGGCATTTTGTTTGGCTGCATCGTATGATGCCCTAGTGCCTTTATCAGCCTTCCAGGCCTTGAAAGCTGTCCGCTTGGCAGCAATGGCCTTTTCCATGTGTTCGTTCCACCACCAGGTTTCACGATGCCAACGGTGTGGCCGAGTTGTGCCACATACCTCCTCAATTGTCTTGAGCAGTCCAGTCTTGATGTTGTTCCAGATATCCTCAGTGGCCCCATCAGCTACACCTGCAGATCTGTTTTAGATGTTTTAACCCATTGTATTCTGGAGACACCTAAAAGGGTAATTGGCAAACAGTGCAGGCCCAGATCAGATGCTGCACAATGCGGTATCTGATCAGGGTCTCCACCTTTTGCAAATACAAACTACAAAAATATAGTTTAGCATTTTTTCTTTAGGAGTAGTTTTCATAGGTCCCCTGCCAACAAAAATAAATAACTCTACAGAGGACCCACCACCCAGCGGATTCAAATAAAACTAACCCCCACTACCCCAACAAAAACATAGTGCTTGCTGTCAAATACCTATGAAATAAGTTTGCTGGAACAGCCTCTGTCTAACAAGATTCCACACCAATAACAATGGCCAGATTTCAACGTTGTTGTTGTGCAAAATTTTAACATTACCCGATACTGGGCACATGAAGGCAGTGTTGAATGTGTTATGTACATGCGTCTATACAGCCTTGCTTTCATGGCTCACCTATGAACACTTGATGCCGCTGTCTGTCACTAAGCATCACCCTGTCCACTTTATACTCAACCCAGGGCAGGTCCAGTATAAGCTAAGTGTACTTATGGTCTAAAAATGTTTTCAACCTAAGCAAAATTTGGAAATACATCTGGAACTCGCTTATCTCGAACAACCACTTATCGCGAAGTGAAAATCTTGTCCCTGCCTAAACATGAAAATCAAACAACAAGTAAAAAATATTGTGGAAAAGAGGAGAAATTGCTCCTAAGGAGCAATTTCTCCTCTTTTCCACAATATTTTTGAAAAAGCTCTATCTTCAAGAGTCCAATTACATATAAATTTGTTAAATGTGGGTGTTCGAATTATTTTTCCTCAATTCTAAAAATCTGATATGTCGAGGTACAGATATCTCGAAGTGTTTCAGAGAGTCCCTTGGAATTCGAGATAACGAGAGCTGACTGTACAACCTTCCACTTGCAAGCTGAAAGCACTAACTACTAGGCCGCCCAGCCCCCATCTCAATGGCACTGAATTAGAACAATTATACTGTTATGAAAACTGAACATCATTAATAATAGTACATTTTCATCATTAAAAACAGCCAAATAAGGTAAAAAGTTTTTATCCTCAACTTACTTGTAATCTTCGTTGGCCACAGTAAACACAAATGCTTCCATTGGATTCCAGGCAAGAGAATTTGATTTCAATTTGAGAATAACCTGCAACAGATACGTAATAGTTATTTCTAAATATATACCTGTATGCATATTTTGACATCAATTTAATCATCCAATTTTTAAAAAGTTTATATGTTGGAAGTCAGAATGGTGAAAAAAATTATTTTTGAAAGAAAATAAAATGGTTTTAAAGAATTCAGAATAAAAAATATAAAAAAAAAAGGTTTGTAAAGGTTTTGATGTTTTCACTAGGACATAAAAAATGTACAGGACTTAAAGGAATAATTTGTATAATTGCAGCATGTATATCAGGAGAGCAGACAACTCTGTAAACTATTAATATAACTGAAACACAGTTATCTACCTTACCTTTCTAAGTGGAGCGGTTCCCCTCATGTCATACAGAAGAACACTTCTGTCTGCAGCACAACCTGCCAGCAGGTGTGTCTGAAACAAAAATACAGATAGGAACCAGCATACAAAAAAGTGTATTTACTCTAAGCATTCTGATAGATGGGCCTGAACAAACAGTTTAGACCCAGATCAGATGCTGCATCATCTGAGCAGGGTCTACACTGTTTGGCAATGATCCAGTTGTTTTTAGACACATCAACGGGTAGTAAAATTGATTTATTCGAATTTCAGGACAGGTATGGTAAGAAGTCAAGGTGTCTCAATATTTAGGGTAAATAAACCAGCACTAAGAAAGAACAAGTCGCCATATTATGCAAACACTCGGGATATTTGACTCTGCAAAAATATGAGCTAATGTACTTTATGACATGCATGCCAAGTGAAGACTCAGATCAGCATAAGCATCTGTGCAGTCTTGTCAGAGCCTTTTCTGTCTACCTGAAGGAACCTCAGGGTCCTTGACTATCAAAAGAGTGCCCAGCAAAAACTCTGATCAGACTGCATATGCACAGTCTGATCAGAATTTTTGCCGGGTACACATGTATGAAGGATTTTTTTTTCTCACTTTACCTTCTGCTGAATCCAAATACATGTAATACATGGTAACAGTTCTAATCATGAATACACAGGCTGATCAGCATCCGGGTTTTTCCATATTAACTCTTTGCATGCTGGGTAATTTTGCATGCTTTTTTGTCGTCTGTGGATTTTCTTTTTAAGATTTGCATGTTTTTTTGTCATCTGTGGATTTTTTTTAAGATAAACTTTTTCCAAAAAAAATCTTTCAGGAATACCATCAGAGTATCAAACAGTTTGGATCCAGATCAGGCCTGCTGTTTGCAAAGGCTATCAGCAGATGATAAAAATCGCCACTAGCTGGGAAAGAGTTAAGACCATAACAAAATCCTGTGTACAGACTGATGGACAGACAAATAGACATGGCAGATTGGTCAATATATTTCTTGTACCTTAAGGCCAGAGGATATTAAGGCATTGTCTATAAAGTCTTTAGAATTAGCATTTCAAAATCTACCATAATTACCCTACAAACATGTAATAATAAAAGAAAAACGTTCCTACTATATCATACTAGAATTTAAGTAAATTCATTTTACTACAACAAAAATAGTGTGTCTCCATGTGTGTGTGTGCATGCATGCATGTATGTATTTATGTGGATGTGTGTAGAAAAGTGAAATGATCTGTAATGCAGACCTATGAAGGTCAGGGCCCAGTTGTTCAAAGCGTCGTTAGCTTAACGAGCTCGTTAAGGGTCATTTCGTTAACTATTTTAGCGCATTCAATATACAAAATACTGATAATTTTGCTGAAAAAATGTGAGTAGCTTTTGCACTGCAAAAGCTACTCACAGTTTTTCAGCAAAAAATTTCAGTATATTTGCATATCACTGGATGTAAATTTTAACGAATCGTTAACTAACGACATTGTTAGTTTTGAACAACTGGGCCCAGTTTGTTAATTAATCCCTAAAGTTGGAGTCAACTATCTCATCCAGGTGGCTGTCATATGAAAATAGAAATATCTACATGTGTAGGTCAATACAACCCTTCTACATGTTTATTTGTTTGTTTTGTTTTTATTCGGGCTTTAAGTCGCTTTCAACAATATTTCAGTCATATCGCGACAGTGTCTGGATGTGGCAGAGAGCTCAATGCTCACTTTTCGAGTGCTGCCTCACTGAAATATCATGCCCCAGACACTTGACATGATATTCCACCCGGTCACATTATACTAACACTGAGCTGACCAGTCCTGAATCCCAGCTCTACTTTCTTAATGCTGAGCGCCAAGCGAAAAAGCAGCTAGTACCACTTTTAAAGTCTTTAGTATGACTTGGCCGGGGATCGAACCAGCAACCTCCCGGTCACAAAGCAGACGCTCTACCAACTGAGCCACTGTGCCAATTTCTACATGTTTAACCTACCTCTATTGGATTGAACTTGATAGCATGAACACTGTCCACTCCCCATGTAAATGACCTCACAGGCTCCGCCCTGTCAGCTTCCCAGATATCTACCTGTTGACCACATGTTGCAAATGTGTTGTCTGCCCAGCTGTGGTCTACTGACTGGAATATTGACTGAAATATACAAGAAACTTAACCCTAGTCCTGCTGAGCCCGGATATACCCTGTCTTTACAAACAGTGCAGATCTAGATCAGTTGGCTTCTACAGAAGCCAACTGATCTAGATCTACACTGTTTGTCATTAAGTATGTGAATTTGCATCAACAACATGGATCAAGTAGTCTGATTGGCTGAAAATTGGAAGTGGGTGTGGCAACTTAATATATTCAGCATGACAAGGGTTATGTTAACAGCTATATTTGCTCGCTAAAAATTTCAAAAGACAATATTCTAAAAACGGCTTTTTTTTCCCCCACAAAAAGGTTCTGACATTTCATGCAAATTGTCTTCTTTTGGGACAATTTGCATACAGTATCAAAACCTGTAATTTGAAGAAAAAAATAAAAACAGATTATCAATTTTTTTATCTGCTGGAATTTCTTCTCAGAGAGTGCTGAAGATTAAGACTAGAATACTGTCTGATTTGCAAGATACAATAGCAACTAACACTAGAGTAATAATAACACAAAAGCAGCTGGCACAGTCTGTGAAGCAGTTTAACCCTTAAAATGCCAAGAAAAACGTGAATCTGAAAATGTCACCTGTTTATGACGTCTGCTGAATATTCTTTCAAACTTTTCAAACCTATTTTTGCATTTGGGCAAACGGTGTGGACCCTGATCAGACTGCTCCTAAAGGAGCAGTCTGATCTGGGTCCACACTGTTTGTAAAAATGACTTTTAAAATCACAAGCAGATGACAAAGCAGACGACAACTGTTGTGACTGGCAGTTGAAGGGTTAAAAAGATGACTGCACAGAAACAATTGTGATTCTAACGAGTACCCATAATGTATGCTTTTGTGGAGAAAAATACTAAGATGACATGAATTCCTATATTCTTTCAAAATGTGGTATAAAAAATCAACAAAAAAGGCCAGTTTTGGGGATAAAAAAAGAATTGGTTAGACAAGGAATAGAGTTAGACTCTTTATGTACAATATTCTGTAAGTATTTACCTTTCCCAGGATTGTGTTGAGCGGTTCTGTCTGTATCTCACCTTCTGGTGTGACTGACCACTGTTTAATTGTCTTGTCTGTACCACACTAAAATAGAACAAGCAAATTTATTAACAAACTGATATTCCCCAAGAAGTTACTAAGTTGTGACAACTGGACATAGCAATCAAAGGGCAACAACTTAATTATTACTGGCAGGCATTCTGACAAAACATCATATACAACACCCTACTTTGTTTTGATATTACACATTTTATAAGTTTAACAAAATTTCATTATTCTGTTACTAAGTGATGGCAGTGGACAGGTGGATGGAAGAATGAGACAAGAGGACCATGATGGTCCTATATCGCTCACCTGACCAAACAGATTTGCATATTTACTGTTGAAGTTTCAGCCAAGTTCACTGCTCTAGGATTTTTGTATAAACTTTATAGCACTAACCACCCCCACCCCCCTCCACCACACCCCTGGCCATGTTTTTTTACAAATCTTGACAACTTGAACTGAATCTTAAAAGAGGGTCACCAAAGGAACATTTCTGCCAATTTATATTGAAATTGGTCAAGTGGTTTAAAAAGTTTTATATAGCTATAAAGCCCTACGCCCTAACGGCCATGTTTTTTGACGAATCATGACAGCTTGAACAAACTTGGTAGAGGGTCACCAAAGGAACATTCCTGCCAAAATCTGTTCAGTGGTTTCTGACAAGAAGATTTTTAAAGTTTTCTATTTAGATATATAGGGAAAACAAGAAGATTTTTTTTCTTCTATATAGATAAATAGGGAAAATAAGCCCCACCCCCTTGCAGCCATATTTTTTGATGAATCATGATGGCTTGAACAACCTTGGAAGAGGGTGACCAAAGACACATTCCTTTCAAGTTATATTGAAACCGGTCCATTGGTTTCTGGCAAGAAGATTTTTAAAGTTTTCTATATAGATACATATATAGGGAAAATAAGCCCTGCCCCCTGGCGGCCATGTTTTTTGACAAATCCAAACGGCTTGAACAATCTTGGTAGAGGATCACCAAAAGAACATTTCTGCAAAATTATATGGAAATGGGTCCAGTGGTTTGGGACAAGATGATTTTTACATTTTCCTATATATAGGGAAAATAAGCCCTGCCCCCTGGTGGCCATGTTTTTTGACAAATCCAAATGACTCAAACAATCTTGGTAGAGGATCACTAAAGGAACATTTCTACAAAATTACATGGAAATCGGTCCAGTGGTTCTGACAAGAAGATTTTTAAAGTTTTCTATATAGATATATAGGGAAAATAAGCCCCACCCCCTGGCAGCCATGTTTTTTGACGAATCCAAATGGCTTGAATATTCTTGGTAGAGGATCACCAAAGGAACATTTTTGCAAAATTATATTGAAGTCGGTCCAGTGGTTTCGGACAAGAAGATTTTTAAAGTTTTCTATATAGATATATAGGGAAAATAAGCCCTGCCCTCTGGTGGCCATGTTTTTTGACAAATCCAAATGGCTTGAACAATCTTGGTAGAGGATCACCAAAGGAACATTTCTGCAAAATTATATGGAAATCGGTCCAGTGGTTTCGGACAAGAAGATTTTTAAAGTTTTCTATATAGATACATAGGGAAAATAAGCCCCGCCCCCTGGCGGCCATGTTTTTTTGGCGAATCCGAATGGCTTGAATAATCTTGGTAGAGGATCACCAAAGGAACATTTCTGCAAAATTATATTGAAATCGGTCCAGTGGTTTCTGACAAGAAGATTTTTTAAGTTTTTAGTTAAAAAATCTATTTTTAGCTCCTGTGACCTAGATATGCAATGGACCGGAACCATTTGAACAACTTTGAAAGAGGACCAACCAAGGATCATTCTTGTGAAGTTTGGTCAAAATCCAATCAGTGGTTTAGGAGGAGATGTTGTTTAAAGATTGTGGATGGACGGACGGACGGACGGACGTACGGACGACGACGACGACGGACGGTGAGTGATCACAAAAGCTCACCTTGAGCTTTCAGCTCAGGTGAGCTAAAAACAAATGGATGGATGGATGGATGGATGGACAGACAGACAATGTCAAAACTATATACATGTACCTCCACCTTAGATAGGGCATAAAAAGTAAACAAAAAAATTATAGACCAATGCTTATTTCATTTGCAGTTTTATTTACCCTTAATATTCAGGCAGCCAAGCATGAGTAAAAAAGTTAGACACAGATGAAGCTTCTCCTAAAGTAAGTTTTGACTTCCCAGCACATGTAAATCTGAGAGACCATATACAATAGAAAATGTTATCTTGTTTTAACCCTTGTCATCCTGAACCCAAATATACCCTTCCTTTGCAAGCAGTTTAGATCCAGATCAGTTGGCTTGTGAAGAAGCCAACTGATCTGGATCTGCACTGTTTGCCATTGTGAATTTATAGCAACAATTTGGATCAAGCAGTCTGGCTGAAAATTAGACGTGGGTGTGGCATCTTAATTTATTCAGCATGACAATGGTTAAAATGCGTACAGTCCCATGAAACAAAGTACTTACAGAAACAAAAGATGTTCCATCTGGTGCAGCACAGAGTCCCTGGACGAAACCATCATGAGCCTGAACTGTTGATATACACCTTCTCTGGGTGAGGTTCCAAACTCGAATCTGTGAAGTAAATGCATAATTCATATCAAACTAAAAATGTCTTTAGACCATATAGCATTTTTATTGCATTACAGAAACTAGCCTATTCAAATATATTGAAAATTTCACACCAAAAAATGAAAGTTTTCAGATAAAAATTCTGATATTTTTCATATTTCTACTCAAAACATAGATTGTGGGTACTCATTGGAAACCCACCCCCACCCCCCACGAGGCAGTTCTTACAAGTACCCACAATCTATGTTTTTGAGCAGAAATAAGAAAAATAATGTATACCTGCAAACCCCAGTTTTACGATGGTGTACCTACAATGTATTTTCACCGGCTCCACATGACCTTAACAGTGTTGACTGGGCCGTAAAACTCTGAATCAAAAAAAAAAAAGGAAAACAATGTCCAGATTTTCCTCTTATCCAGAGATTACTGTATTTATTATAAATATTGGGACAATTTTTACTCCTTACCGTACTTATCCTAAAATTTGAACAAGTCCATTTTACTTTGTATAGTTTAAAAAGACTGCTGGATGAGTGGCAAGCAGTGTAGACCCTGATCAGATACCAAGCTCTGCAGTGTCTGATCCAGTTCTAGTATGCATAATGTAATAGGCCTTGTTTATATCAGACATTCCACTTTCATCATCTGTTGGCCATGTCGAGGTGCTAGCCAATAATACAATCACCTCAACCTTGATTTTAAGGGACTATGTCTGATCTAGATCTATAATGTTTGCTCAGGCCTGTCTGTTCCAATACTAATTATATTTACTACCACTCTCTGGTCAATTCAGCAGACGACTAATTGATGACATTTTTCTTCTTTTCCCAGGTAACAGGATTTGACATTTAATGCAAATTGTCTCCACAGGGGACAATTTGCATGAAATGTCAAAACCTAACCTGTTTTCTGAGAAAAATAAGAAAAATATTTCAAAATGCAGTCAGCTGATTTTTTTTTACCCAGAGTGCTAAGCATTAAATATGGTACTGTCTATTTTTGTCATTATTGTGTTGCCATTTCACAACACCCTTAAATATAACTCCAGCTAAGACTGGGTATCCAGATGAAATTTTTCTTATTTTTCCACGAAAACATATGTTGTGGGTACTCATTAGAAATACCTCAGCAAGGTGCTTCTAATGAAAACCTACAAGATACATTTTTGAGGAAATAGAAGAAAAATATCAGTATTTTATGTTTGAAAATAGTGCCTTATCTGGAGCTATCCATAACCTTTATCACCCTCTTGGCATATTCAGCAATGACAAATTAATGATATTTTTCTTATTTTTCCCAGGAAACAGGATTTGACATTTCATGCAAATTGCCTCTGGGGAGACAATTTGCATAAAATGTCAAATCCTGTTTCCTGGGAAAAATAAGAAAAATATTTCAAAATATTGTCTGTTGAAAATTTTACCCAGACAGCTAAGTGTTAAAGTGCTGAGCAAAATCGTAGCAGACGACATTTTTAATATTTTTTTTAGAGATAATATGACCTGGCATGTCATGTGAATTATCTGCTAGATTCATATGAAATGTAAAGCTTTACTTTCTCTGAAAAATACAAAAATAAAAAAAATTAAAATATCATCTGCCGGAGTTGTGATTATCACCATAAGAGTTAAAAATAGACTATTAATACTGTAATGGCTGAATGATTCTGCTGATTTGTGCAAAATATCTTAACAGTGATGTGCAGAAATATGTGAATAAAAATTTTTTGAATAGGTGAATATCTTATACATCAGTACTACAGGTTAAACTTGAAATATAAGAATAGATTGAATTTAGTATCACATCAACACATATATATGTAGGGCCATATTGTGCCACAGACTGGAATTAAACAGACAAATAACTTCATTTGACAGAAGTAAATTTACTTGTAATGATATCAAAACAACCATGAATGAAAATTAGAAAATGATCATTAATCAATAAAGAAAGTTGACAAATGTAAATAAACAAATAAAATGAAGTTCTATTTTTTTTTAATGCTTAGCATGCTGGGCCCAGTTGTTCAAAGTGTCGTTAACTTAACGCGTTCGTTAAGGGTCATTTCATTAACTGTTTTAGCAGATTCACTATACAATATTCCAATATTTTTTGCTGAAAAAATGTGAGTAGCTTAAGCTACTCACATTTTTTCAGCAAAAAATTTCAGCATATTTGCGTATCACTCGATGTAAATTTTCACGAATCCTTAACTAACGACATTGTTAGTTTTGAACAACTGGGCCCAGATTAGAAATTTTACAGATGACATTTTGAAATGATTTTCTTATTATTCCAGAAATTAGGCTTTGACATTTCATGCTTTTTGTCTCCCTTTGGGGACAATTTACATGAAATGTCAAAACCTATTTTCTGGGAAAAATAAGAACAATATTGAAATTTACTGTCTACTGAACAGGCCTAGAGAGTGGTGAAGCTTAAATCTTGTACAGGACTTACTCATTAAGTCTGCTTATGTGAAAACATAAAAAATGAATGACTTACCAGCAGAAAAAGAAAAAACAGAAGTAGGAAGGGTATTTAGAAACCTGGTGACAAATCAATATATGCCAAATTTTGATTACATTAACACTGAGTTTAAATTTCAAACAGTTTTTCATAGATCTTCCTATTCATATTGCATCTGTATATGTGGATTTGAACATGAATATTTAGATTATATCTCAGATTCTGGGGATGTTGATGAAGAGATATACCAAAAAGTGTTAGAGTCTATTATCAATGGAGAATGTCCACATGTTAACAAAGTGCCACAGGAATTTGTAAAAGAGACAATGATTTATGGAATACATATAACTGTCGCAGTCGGAACAAGAAATGCTCTAGGTATAGATAAGTTCAATTCTCCATACCCAGACATACAATATGGAAATCTCTTCAATCTTGACCCTTACATGATGGCAATAATTAAAAGGAAACAAGTAGATACTTCAATAGATGTTATGAAGTACTTTACGGCTACAGCAACACCAGTGTTTGGTCCAGTGCTATTGATTCAGGCTAAAAGATCTAGGCAAGACGGCACAGATACTGTGTGTCTGGAAGACTTCCTACCAGTAATTCAGTTCTGTGTTAGATACAAACATATTCAACTGCTGAAAAGTTATCTCCATCTAGATGGTCTAAACATGCGCATTGAAAATGATCTTGAATACACATTTCAACATAAACTTTTTGATATACAGGAAATACTGTTGCAAGACAAAGACATATTTTTGAGCAGTTATGAAACCACAAAATCATGTTGCAAACTTGCTATTATCTGTAATCAACCTATGGCTTTAAAACAGCTCCTCAAATATTTATCTTACCATACACGTGGAAAGACCAGAAGCCAATATAACAAGATAGACTGCACCATTGCCACATTCATGTTAAGTAAAACATGTTATGCTCTTGGGAGATTGGCCTGTAAAGAAATTTTATCAGAATATGGATATTACAGGCTTGAACCATCTGAGATGACAATATCAGACCAAGTCCAAATACTGCTTGATTTACTATTTGAAAGTAATGATTATACTAAAGATCTTATTATTCCTAGTTTTAAACAAATTCCAAATCTTTCAGGATATATGAACATTGGAGGTGATCATAAGAAAAGGACATGCCTACATAGGTACAATAAACACATCTGGAAGCATAATAAATCTCAGATTCTGAAAACCATCCTTGATTTTGGGGCCAGTGTCAATGGTACAGACACAGATGGGAAGACACCTTTAACCCACCTTCTTAGTACACTGACCTATCTATGCTATCATCCAAATTTTCGACTATCAGCAGAATTATATATCTATGAAAATCCAGAAGTAGCACTTAATAAATTGGCTGTTTACTATGGAATGCAGGCTGATGAACATTTAGTTTATTTACAGAAAAACAAGACACCAGTTTGGCAGAATCTTCAAATGGCAAGTGAGTATATCATGGATGGCCAAATTCATGCTACATTTGGACATGATGATACAGATAGTTTTGTTTTTAACTTTATGTCACCCCTTCTGATTGAGTGTGGATTCCCAATTTCTATAGAGGCTCAAGGATATCTAGAAAGGAGAAAGGAAAATCTGCACCCCACAGTAGTTACTTATATCCAGATATGCTTAGAAACACCTAGATCACTTGCACTTAAATGTCGTGACACATTAAGAAATCACCATAAAGGACGCAAGATACACAAATTTCTGGAAAAATCTGAGATTCCAGAGATTATAAAAGACTTTATTCTGTTGAAACCACTCATAATATTCAGCCGGTCTAAATTAGAAGACTACAAATGAGATTAGGGACACGAGATACACAAGTCTGTGGAGAAATCTAATAGTCCCAAGATTATAAAAGACTATTCTGTTGAAACCACTCCTAATATTCAACCTGTCTAAAATAGAAGACTACGACTGGGATTAAAGTGGAAAGCAATATAAGTTGTAAGTATATCTTGGAGGAAAGTGCTTAACAAGCCATTTATTTTGATGCAAAAATTTTCAAAGTCAGCCTAGAAATAAGGAAGTTATGGTGGTTTGAATATGTTTAAAATTGCTGTCATGGATGCCACCATGTTGTAGGCTTTGTGATGTCACACAGCCCAAATTAAATATGCAAAACCAAATTATAAAGAGTTTTTAAGAATAATTTTGCTACAGATTTTTTATAATCTTTTAATTCTAGTGACAAGCAATCATTTCCCCCAAAATAAACCAACTTTATGAGAATAACTACCTTTATGAAACGATTTTTATCTTTTATGAAACCTCATTAAATATTCAAAATGGCGGCACCCATTCCACCAATGTTAAAATATTCAGTTGTCTATAACTTACTTAATTTTCCACCGATTCTGATCAAATTTGTGTCAAAATTCATTGTTTGTAAAGTTCTTTACTTTAAAGCACAATATCTTTTAAGCTTGCATTCCCCTTTAAGGACACGAGATACACAAGTTTGTGAAAAACCTGAGATTCCAGAGACCATAAAAGACTTTATTCTGTTGAAACCACTCGTAGTATTCAGACTGACCAAAACAGGAGACAACTAATGAGATAAGGGACATGAGATAAACAAGCCTGTGGAAAAATCTGTGATTCCAGGAATTATAAAAGCATAGCAACAGATAAGGCACTTTTTTCATTCGAAAAATGCTGATATCCTTCTTATTTCTCAATAAAAACATATGTTGTGGGTACTCATTAGAAGCGCCTCAGTGAGGTGCTTCTAATGAGTACCCACAACATATGTATTTGTCGAGAAATAAGAAAAATATTATGTGGATACCCCCTCTTATCTGTAGCTATGATAAAAGACTTTATTCTGTTGAAACCACACCTAACATTCAGCCTGTCCAAATTAGGAGTCTACACCACAACCTCTTTATAATACTATTGTTGGGGTCCATAGCATAAACCGCGTTACATAGTTAAACAACCGTGTTGTATCCAAACAAAAATGTATAGATTATATTGAAAAATGACCATTTATGGTCATTTTTCAATATAATCTGTACATTTTTTGGATCTATCTTTGAACCATGTTATAGCCAGAACCATGTTATATGTTATAACGAACCCTGTTATAAAGCGGTTGCAGTGTACTAGTGATATAAACATGAGATACATCAGCTTGTCCAAATTGGGAGACGACCCATGAAATAAGGACATGAGACAACTATTGGTCTTTCCTGAATTTTAAGGACTGTTGACACTTCCCAGTTGAGTAGTGGCACAAATATATTCATTAAATAATGGATGTTGTTGTTTCTGTTTATTTCTTCAGTACAGGGGGTCCCAGGGTACGAAACCATAACAAGCACAATCCCTGCACCTGCGTCCGTGCGTCGTCTCATGCCTGTTGATTCTTTGTGTCGTCCATCTTCCTTGCATTAGTCTAATCAGTAAGAGGAAAAAGGTTGGTTAATTATAGGTGACCGCACAAGGTCTGGGTAATGGAAATGTCTTTTTTTCTGCGTTAAATCTCTGCGTCAGCATCCAGTGTCTCTTGATCAGCCTGGGGGCGTTAGGGAATCCCGTCTTCTACGGAGTACACAGTTTAAGCTACCCCCATGGGAGTAGCTGGGGTCTTACATGTATAATGCTTGAGTCAGGGTTTTTTGCACATTTTATTGTGCTGGGATGGGCCTTAAAACGTGAAGATGGGTGGACGCAGTGATGTATGTTCTTTGCCCCTTCCAGGTGGGGTAATTTGAGTACACTCTTTCTAGTCCAATTGTGCCAGTAATAGAGTGTTGTCTGTAAGTTTTGAATATTGATCTCCTTGATCTAAATTTTTATCTTCAATCACTGCCTTACAGGAGTGAATGTCCTGTGTTGGTCCGCAAGTTTTAATTTGTTTTCCTATCAGACATTCCAGATTTTTGGGTGGCTTGAGTTGTTAATGTCTGGGATATGGATCTGCAGCTTTTTATCTTTAATGTAATTTCTTGCAATTTAGATGGCTTGCCTAAAGATAGATATATTATGATATATATCTCTTTTGTTGCCAATCAGGGGGAGAGAATAAGTTTCATGCTGTGTTAGTTGTAAGTGTTTCTTGTTCATCTCCTGCCGTAGTGTTTGGCATGGCGATAGGTCAAGTGTGTGTTTCGTAATGTAACATCACACTTCGGTGGTGGCAGATGGGGAAAGGGGGGGGGGGTGCGCGGGGAGGGGGTTGGGTGATAAGAGAGAGAGAGAAAAAAAAAGGCGAGGTCTGGTGACAACCAGTTGCCAGCAGACTTTTAGGTCTGGTGACAACCGGCTGTCTCTAGATCAAAAAGTCTGGTGACAACCGGTTGTCACTAGAGCTAAAAGTCTGCTGACAACCAGCTATATTTTCCAATAAAGTTGTGGAAAAATTTTCCTGATACTGGAATAATAATGAATAAAAAAGAATAATAAGTCTCCATTGATACTTGATTCCAAGACAAGAAAAATACTGAATAACTATCAAATGCTTAAAGCTGGCATTTTAATGTTCATATATTTTCTATCTACTTATCTAATACTAGCATAATTTTTATGGAACAGACAAATGCATTTTTATACATGTACATGTACATGAACAGAACAATGCACATACAATGTAACAGGAAACAAACATGTACTTCTAAATAACATGTTTTTGTAATTCATGTAAATTTGAAGTTTGTTTTGGTTGAAGTAAATTTCAGTTAAATAACCAATTCATAAAAGTTCATAACTAATGAACCCATCTTTAAATCTATACTGTTTTTTTTTTTTTCATAAAACTAGTGCTGTCAGAGGATCTGACTACAGCCCTGCTGCAGCACTATCAGAGGAGAAATACCCATAGCTTTGATATATTTTGAATTCATGCTTACCAGATAACATCACTGCAGGACATGGTAACATGGCAACGTAAAAATTATGAAGAGATTTAAGCCCATGAGTTATGGGCCCTTGGTCCTTATTCTGGTATACACAATACACCAACCCACTGTCCTTGTGTGTACCAGGTTTCAACTTTGTGACCCTTACTGTTCTTGAGAAAAGTAGGACAAAATTTTTTCATTAATGGCAAATTGTAAAACCTATCAAGGATTTAACTCTAAGAGTTATAGGCCCTTGGCCCTGATTCTGGTTTATATGATACATCAGCCCACTGTCCATGTGTGTGCCAAGTTTCAACTTTAAAACTATCATTGCATAGTTCCTGAGAAATCTGCAATGAAAATTTTTCATTTATGGCAAATTGTAAAACCTATCAAGGGATTTAACTCCAAGAGTTATGGGCCCTGATTCTGGTATACAAAATAAATCAGCCCACTGTCCATGCCGGTAACAGGTTTCAACTTTGTAACCCTTACAGTTGCTTGAGAAAAGTGTGACGAAAAATTATCATTAATGGCCCTGATTCTGGTAAACACGATACATCAGCCCATTGTCCATGCGTGTACCAAGTTTCAACTTTACAGCTTTCATAGCTCCTCTGAAATCTATAATAATAATTATTAAACAAACAACTTTCTAATTGAATCATGATTCTCTGTTCAGCAGACTTTCAGCAGACTTTTAGGTCTTTCAGATCAAAGGACAGATTTTTCACACTTTCCATTCATAAAAACACCTTTTGATGAGTTAATTAACCCTCTTTACTACAGTGCTTGCACTAACTGTCAAAATCAGGAAGTCTCAGGACTTTCTAAGCTCATATATCTGGAAGTCCTGGTGATCAAATTTTTTCACTCACTTTCAGAAATTCAACCTCAATAGTCTTAAACACTCATTTATGGAGTAAAACCACCATTCTTAAGCTAAATAACACATAAATTAATTCTAAATTTTTGTTAGAAATGAATAAATATCTTTAAAAATTGGGAGACCCAGACTTCCTGGCATTGATTTTTGGAAGTCCCAGGGCAATTTTTGGGAGTCTCAGACTCCCAGACTTCCCTTAATGCAAGCACTGTTACTAAGTATTGTGCAATTGTTACTTTATATCAATTGTTCTTATATACTTTAAGTAAAAATCTTATGCCTGAAATTGTAGAATTGGAAAAAAATGCAGCTGGTTGTCAGCAGACTTTTTGGTCTAGTGACAACAGGTTGTCACCAGACCTAAAAGTCTGTTGACAGCCGGTTGTCACCAGACACTCCCAAAAAAAAATTAGCTATAGTATAAATAGATAGAGTGCTGGGGGTTTAGCCATTTTTTGAAAGTGGCTAGAGTGGGTGGGGGAGTGGGGGGAGCAGTGCTCGAGCATATGTATGGTTATCTCCGTTTTGCTAGTGACTGTGTGTACAGGGTGTCTGTGGCCCTATTTTCTTCAATGCTCATGTTAGCGAAGAACTTAGATTGTTAGCTTCTCTGTACTTTGGCTGGGAATAGGATCATAATTAGAGTATGTTAGTACAGCCTATTAGCTACTTTAAACCTAAGGTGCACACACACTATAAGCTGTGGACTGAAATCTGTGAGGTCTGGCCAATTTTTAAGGGAGATTTGATAGAATTCTGTGAGATTTTAACAAAAAGAACTTTAAAGCTCTACCAAAATAGCCTTTATTCAAATGCCAAAACAGTCAAAAGCCTTTGTTTAAATGAAAAAAGCTTATGGCAGAGGCAAAAAAGTGTGATTTTCTATTTATTTTTTCATTAGTTGTTTTGTAAGATTGTCTGAAAATTCTGTGAGATTTGAAAAATCTTATGGAACTCGCTTCCAGGGCCCAGTTGTTCAAAGCTAACGATGTAGTTAGTTAACGATTCGTTAAAATTTACATCAAGTGATGTGCAAATATGCTGAAATTTTTTGCTGAAAAATGTGAGTAGCTTTTGCAGTGCAAAAGCTACTCACATTTTTTCAGCAAAATATATCAGAATATTGTATATTGAATCCGCTAAAATAGTTTAACAAAATGACCCTTAACGAGCTCGTTAAGCTAACGACGCTTTGAACAACTGGGCCCAGATGGGCCAAATTCTGTGAGATTTTATCTCACAGTATGAGATATGGCATGTATGAAGGTGATGAGGTTAGATGTTATGTAATGATCCTATTCCTGCTGCTGATCCTTTTTTTTGTTCCAGCATTGTTTCATTCTGCTGTGCAGTAACTTCAACCGAAAACACTTAACTTTCAACCACAACACATGTGAAAACCGCCTGGAAGAAGTTCAAGAAGCTGCTACCAGTTCTCTCTTTGTGCCACCTCTCTTTCAAGACACATGGTCTTGTGTACAGCTCTTGTGTGCGGAGTGCAATGCTCCATGCCAGTGAGACTTGGCTGTTGACAAAACCAAACCTCCAATGTCTGCAGCGGAATGACAGGGCAATGATCAGACAGATCTGCAATGTCAGGCCACAAGACATTGTCACCACCAGGTCCAATGAACTACTTGCGCGGCTTGGCATTGAGGATCTGGACCTCATTCTGAAGGAGAGAAGGCTCCGCTGGTATAGACATGTGGAACACTCCAATGGAGCAGTGAAGACAGCCTTTGACATACAGGATGAGGGAAAGCATAGGCCCGGGAGGCCCAAGATGCAAGCAGCTGACAGAGAGGGATTTCAGAGAGTGGAAGCTCTCGGCTATCAACCCTCATGATAGAAATATGTGGAGATCTGGTGTGTGATCTGCCATGCATGCAGCAATCCAGCTATCTGGAAAGGGGACCACTGACGTGGATGTTGCCCCTGTACCAGCATGTTAATCAAAAATCTGATTATGATATATGATGATATGGTTTAATAATGTATATACATGCTTAAAGGTATATACATGCTTATAATGTATATACATGCTTAAAGGTGCAAAAATTTTAACATACAGAATCCTGCAAAATCATGTTATTCATTAAATGGATAGAAATTATTCTTGAAATTATTGTTGAATAGTTTAGAAATTTGTTGTTTAATTTCTGGCATGTTCACATCCCATCATCAGTATTTCAGCAATTTCAGAACAATTATAAGATGCAATATAAATAAGCTACAAAGTGTACTATAAATTTCATAGGTCTAAATAAGGGAGGGTATCCAGTAACTATTTTTCTTATTTCTCCTGAAAAACACATGTTGTGGGTACTCATTAGAAGTGCCTCGGCAGGGGGCTTCTAATGAGTACCCGTAACATATGATTTCATGGAGAAATAAGAAAAAATATCAATATTTTTGGATTGAAAAAAGCACCTTAACTAGTGCTATGTATAATGCTCCTCAATCTAAGCTGACTTGTAAAGACATCTATAGCTAAAATGATACCATAGCAACAGATAAGACGCTTTTTTTCACCCGAAAAATGCTGATATCTTTCTTAATTCTCCACAAAAACATATGTTGTGGGTACTCATTAGAAGTGACGTGGTAAGGCGCTTCTAATGAGTACCCACAACATATGTTTTCCTGGAGAAATAAGAAAAATATCAATACTTTTGGATTGAAAAAAAGGCGCCTCAACTAGTGTTATGTATAATGCTCCTCAATCTAAGCTGACTTGTAAAGACATAGCTAAAATGATAGTGACGGTCCATAGCAACAGATAAGGTACTTTTTTCATCCATAAAACTACTGATATCTTTCTCATTTCTCGACAAAAACATATGTTGTGGTACTCATTAGAAGTGCCTCGGCGAGGTGCTTCTAATAAGTGCCCACAACATATGTTTTCGTGGAGAAATAAGAAAAATATTACATGGAGATGATGAGGTCGAATTTTAAAAGGTGTGATTTTTTGGTCCACTTGATCAACTAAATCCCATTGTTCATCTGTCATTACTGACAATGACTAATCCTAATCAACTGTGTGATGTGTTATTATTTGTGTGTTCTAAGATGGCTGATGAGCCCAATCTTAGCTCTAAACTGCCTGTTGCAGATAGAACAAGAGAGGTCTGAGGAAGAAAGCTCTGTTGGTGATGCCTTAGCTCTGGCTTTCCGCTGTGCACGTTTCTGCTTGGCTTTGCTTATTCTTTTTGCTTCATATTCACCAGCCCCCTTTCTAATGAGGCCCGCCACTTTGTTCGATCCTGTGCAATCTGTTCCCACGACTCTGTTGGTATGTTGAAGTCTTCAAGTCTACATATGTTATGTAATACCATTATTTTGGCAGTTCAAATGTCACAAAATGGGGAGATAACCAATGGTTTGTCTACCTACCCTAAAATCAACATATTCTTACACCTCATATGTTCAAAAAAATAAAACTACACATTAGTTATCTTTGATTCCTCAAATTCCAGTAGAAACATGAACAATAGATCTTAACCCTTGTCCTGCTGAATAAATTAAGATGCCACACCTACTTCTAATTTTTAGCCAATCAGGTTACTTGATCTGGATTGTTGCTATAAATTGACATATTTAATGGCAAACAGTGCAGATCCAGATCAGTTGGCTACTTCAGAAGCCAACTGATCTGGATCTACACTGTTTGCAAAGGCAGGGTATATCCGGGTTCAGCAGGACTGGGGTTAATTTTAAATATCTACTTTTGTGTTCTTCTTTCTGTGATTACGCATCATTTAAACATAAATAAAAATAAATCTTTACGTCTGGTCAAAAACTGGAAAATGAGACTGCTTCAGTATTTTTAAAATAAAAGTATGTTCCACCCATTGAATCAACGTCCTTTGTACTGTAGACTTCCATGTTCTATTCACATACTATATGCAAGAGGGAAGCTGGGTCAACAGGTAGTGCTTCTAATGAGTACCAACAACACGTTTTTGTGGAGAAATAAGCAAAATATCAGTACTTTTCAGCTGAAAAAGTGCCTTATCTGGAGCTCTGAGACTGCTATAGGGATGATTTGTTGAGGACCTGTACTGTTTGCATAGCTACAGATAAGAGGGGGTATCCACATAATATTTTTCCGATTTCTTCACGAAAACATATGTTGTGGGTACTCATTAGAAGGGCCTCAGCAAGGCGCTTCTAATGAGTACCCACAACATATTTTTCGTGGAGAAATAAGAAAGATATCAGCAGTTTTCAGATGAAAGAAGCGCCTTATCTGTTGCTATGTGTTTGGGCATTCCTTTTCAGACATATTTGAAGGTAATCAAATGGACTTTTTTCCAAATTCTGGCTAGGTCTAGGTTATCCTAAAATTTCAAACACTATATTCTATACTTTTTTTGGTGTAATTGTGGCTTTTTATGCAGTCGTTTCTTAAAATACTTAGTGGAATGGCAAACAGTGTAAACCCTGATCAGACCTCCTTCAGAAGCAGCCTGGTCTGGGTCTGCACTGTTTGCATATGCTATTTTTTTCAGGAACTTTGATGTACAAAAATTTAGGACATTAAATGCAAGTATTGAAAGGAGTTAATTAGTCAGAACATTTAGCGTTATACAGGTAAGAAAAAATTATCAGGAAGGTTTGACAGGGCCTCTGTTAAGCGGACGTACGGCGTATATTACGCCCTGAGAGTGCCACCGGACGGCCAAATTGAACTTCAAAGACGTACCGCAGACTTCCGAAATTTCTTTTGTCCGAGTTGTATGTGTTTGCCCCACCTACTTATCGGAAATTCGCTACCTGTGTTCACTGAGCTTTTAAGAACATCCCATTTTCTGCTTGCGGGAGTTTTATTGACAGCCGTGTCACGTGTCGCGGTGCCCTTTTAATAGCTGTGTGATCACTGCGTGTATTTGTCAAGTGTGTTGAGTTGATTAATTGATGTTTGTATAATTTAACTTTCTCCTGTGACACCCGAAATATTCGTCCATGCGCGTTCAAAACGTTGACTACTGAACCCGAAAATTTTCGGTCGGGAAGGGGGCGGGGGGGAATTTTCCAGGTTGCGCTATATATTCTAAAACATTCTGGCAGCCTTATCGTGAGAAATAAATCAATCTTACCAGCGCATCAGTTTAGCAGGAAGACGCATTCAACAGATTATTTGTTAAACAAAGACAAGAAGCACTAATAAACTGAATTTAGACGAGTAGATTTTCCGTGTCTAGAAATAGATAAATTCGGAACCAGAAATAAGGATCAAAAATGCGTTGACACAAATGATCTTTGGAAGAAAATAATGAATTATATGAAGTCATTAATTGTTTCAATATTCAGGTCTTAAAATCTTAAATTATTATTTTGCTAAGAAGATGTGTCGTCTGAAAACACCTCAACACTTCTGGGAGTTACCGAGTGAAATTCTATAAATAAATAACAATTATGCGCAAAACACAAATTTAAATCTATTCAAATTTAGAAGCTTATGCTTGTCTTTCCTACGATGCTATGACAACAAAAGCAATTTTTCAAATGAAAATAAAACATATTTTTCATCAACTTTTTCGAAAAACCCGTTTCTAAATGCGTAGCCTCGTTCCTGTTGCACTGTTTACCAGCGCGGAAAAGACGCATTTAGTAAGTCTAAATTTAGGTGATTTGTGATGGTTTTGCTTGCTTTTCTCCGCGAATGAACGTTATTGCTGTTGGTATTTCATCAAGGGCTGCATTTTATTTGTTTGTTGTTACTAGATCGGCGCCATTTTCCCGCAATTTTGTGAAGGATGCAACTTGTTCGCTCGTGTTGATCAGCTTCAATCCGAACAAATATTCCATTATATACATGTCTGCGAAGTAATTTCAGCATAGTTTACTTTTAAGAAAATATGTTTTGGGGCTTTTCTCTCACGTATTTTATTTTATTTTTTCCCTTCTCTGGGCTTTGAAACGAATGCCAAGTTTTACCAATGCTGATGCTTTCTCTAAGGTCCGACATACAAGTACAGGTTTTCCAAAAAGATGTGATCAAATTTTAAGCGATAAGGACGTTTTTAAAACACATCTGAAAGAATTATAGATCATGATGATTCTGTGTGACACTGAAATAAGAACCTATGTTTTGCTAAACAAAGGGCAGCCTGCCGCAGCACGGAAAAAGTGGGACTTCCTAGATTTTCCTGTGGGACTTCCAAATCTGAGGGGTAGGAAGTCTGGGACTTCCTGTCTGAAAGTTAATGGAAGCCCTGGGTTTGATCACAGAAAAGTATACAAATTATTTCTATGAAGCAAGTTAAAAACATACTTTTTTTATTTCACTACATAAATATATACCCACATATTACAGGTACATATACCTATTAGAAGTTCCCCAGTGAGGTGCTTCTGATGATTATTAACTGAATAAGGTTTCATGTAGAAATAAGAAAACTATTTACAGTTTTCGACCGAATTACTGCACATATCCTATAAGCACACAGTCAAGCAATTTAGTAGTCTTTAGATTCCAATCAGTGCACTGTTATCTACTTCTTTATAAAAACATGTTGTGGGTACAAGTCGAGGCAATTCAAACAAGTAACCACAACATACATTTTTTGTATGTTTTTATAAAGAAAAATAGCAAATAATACCGCATAAGCATCATTAAATGTGCTCCTCATGAAGTCCTCTGCTGATCTTTCTTTAAAGTGTGCCCTTATATAGTGGAAATTTTACAGCAAATTTTTCCAGTAATTGTGGAAAACTTTAGTTCACAGTGTGGTAATTAGGTCAAATATGGTATCCGGCTACCCTTTTATCGTGAGCTATGCCAATCTGGACATCTGAAACAACTTACCTCCCCATCACATGATCCCGACAGAATTTGGGACAGACTGGTGGGATGTTTGCACAGACAATTTACTCCATCTCTGTGACCATCCAGTGAACCAAGAAATGGCTTGGCAAAAACTCTCTCCAACTTTGTTGCATTCAAAGCTCTGACATACTCTCTGGATGCCTCAAATGGGTGTAGACTAGGATCATAATTCCGTGGTACTGTAATTTGAAAAGAAAAGCATATAATAGGGTGTATATGTATGTAAGTGTGTACATACATGCATGCTTGGGTTTTTATGTGAGTGAATATTTGGGTAGATTTTGCTTGTGTTGAGGTTTTACGGCCCAGTCAACCCGATGGGGTCATGTCGAGCGTGGTCAGTTTACCTAACCCAGGCTTTCAAGTGCCCTCCATCAAAAAAGTAGGGATAAAGTAGGGCTCAAAATTTTGAAAAAGGGAAAAAGACGGAATTTTAATCATGAAAAGTAGGGATAGTAGGTATGTTCTGTGTGTTTTAAGACTTAGAAAAAGATATACTAAGAAAGCAAAGTTTTCACTGAACAATAACACTGCATTACCAGGGAAAGGAAATATCAAAATAAATGTTCCAAAAAAAGTTACAACTGAAGAAAAATTATTTTATAAACTTCTGCATCGTGGCTGCTCAGATTAAGTTGATCTAATTTTTAGAAACTGCGAGCGAGCAAAGTCAGCGTGGAAAAACTTACAATTTTTGGTCACTTCAAACATTTTTGGACTAAAAAGGAGGGATAGTAGGGCATTTTCAGAAAAAAGTAGGGAAAAGTAGGAGCACAAATATAAAGTAGGGAAAAGAAGGAAGGAATAGTAGGAAAAGTAGGGCCCGCTTGAAAGCCTGCCTAACCACACATTTACTGGGCAGGCTTAGTCCTCTAAGCGGTTAACCAGTATTGTGCACATTCTTTCGTCAGAAACTGACAACTGCCCTTCTTGAATCAGCGGAAGGGAGAGAATGACCGTAGAAAATATTTCATGATCAATCTCCATGAAAGAATGTTGCCGACCTCGGCGGGGGTTGAACCCGCGACCTCCTGGTCTCCAGTCGGACCCGGTAGAAGAACATTATATTCATTATAGAATATAAGTGGTATGGATGGATTGATGGATACATGTATATGTACTGAAAAATGAATACATGTTTGAGCATCAATTCAGATTGATAACTGCATTTCACTGAATATGACAAATAGAGTTTCAGGCTAGACTTTAGAATCTGTCCACCATTACTTTCTGACTTCAGCTTGAGAGTCTGCACACACATTAACTGCACAGAATGACAGGGTTAAAATAGAGCTAGATGGCTGACAGTTAGGATTAGGTTAATTAATGGATCATATTTAGCATACGGTTACCTATAAGTATATCTGGAATATTTACAGACAATTAGTGTAAGATTAAGAGGCAGACAAATTCTAACGGTATGTACTAACATCATTCTGTCATTTTTTATCTATCACTTTATCTGAGCCTCCTTTGGAGAAGTCTGCGCAAAAAAAAAAAAAAAAGATCAAGTCATATAATGTAGAAAGACTACCATACATGCAGTTCCCTGCATCAGAATTTTTACTGGTGATATGTCTAATGACATTCATTTACCAGGACCTACTTTGAGCAAGACACTTTGTCCACTTTGTTTAATACTGGTGTCTACCCACCTGTCTAGAATGCTCAAGAAGGCATACGGCAGTATCTATAAAAAAAAAAAAAAAAAAAAATACCGGTAGAGAAACTTGCCAAGTGATGTATCAGACTGAGGACTGAACAAGTAGTTATGTATCAGTCCTGGACAATTGAGAAATTAGTTTGTTTCATTTAGGCTTTACGTTGCTTTCAACAAGCATTCAATCAATTCAGGACAGTGTCTGGATGTGGCTGGGAGCTCAATGCTCACTTTTAGAGTGCTGCCTTACTAAAATATAATGTCCGATGCATGATATTCCACCCAGTCACATTATACTGACACTGAGCTGACCACTTCTGATTCCTAGCTCTACTTTCTTAATGCTGAGCACCAAACAAAAGAGCAGCTAGTACCATTTTTAAAGTCTTTGGTATGACTCGGCCAGGGATTGAACTTGCAACCACCCAGTCACAAAGCACTCTACCAGGCTACAGTGCCAGCTGGACAATAGAGACACAAAAATATCCAGTTGCTCCCTGTACCATATCAAAGATATAAGAAATAATGACCACATAGATTCGCATGCACATCTATAAACAGCAATTATCAATAAATGGGTGCATGCGTACGTCTAACTTGTTGGACTAGCACACTTCCGTGCCACTTGATTTGTGCATAGCTCCAGATAAGAGAATCCGGTAAATATTTTTTCATATTTCTCCATGAAAACGAATGAAATGTAATTATGTTGTGGGTACTCATTAGAAGTGCCTCTGAGAGGCACTTTTTATGAATACCAACTGTATATGTTTTCATTCAGAAATTTTCAAAACTTGCTGACTTAAAAAAAAAATCCCTGGAGCTATGTTGCTTAACCCGAGATTCTCTGGTTGTGAAAATTATTACTTTTAAGGCCGCCAAATCAGAAAACAGAAAAGGCTCTCAACGTCAGCAGGGAAAGGTTCAGATTATATGTTGGTATGATCAAAAGTTGCGAAACACGTGTTCATGTTTTTTGGGGTTGTTTTTTACAAACCTTTCTGAATATCTCGCTTTGTTTCACGAAGGTAATCATCCGGATTTCTACACAATACTTTTACTTTCATTTTTCATTCATCAAGTTCTATTAAAATCGAGTAACATTCTAGAAATCTTATGTTTTTCTGCACATTATAAACAGTAAAAATACTTGTTTACGGCGGAAGTAGATAACCGGAAATTACTCGGTCATACTCAAACACTCAAACCTAATCGGACGTAATCTGTCCCAAAGCGTCGAATTGGCCGAAAAGTACCAAATCAGAAAGAGGCGCGTTAATCTTTACCATTCTCTGGCAACAATTTGATAATATCTTTCTTATTTTCCCCTGAAAATACGCTTTGACATTTCATGTAAATGAGACAATTTGTATGAAATATCAAGGACTATTTTCTGGAAAAAATAAGATGTCGTCTGCTGAATTTTTTCAGTACCCAGGGTGCTAAGCGTAAATCTCCAGTCATAGTTAGGAAGGACATTTTGTTAAACTTTTCCCCTGTTTCTACATAGATCACAAAAATAATTTGATTATCACAGAGGTGTTAAGATGTTGATGCAAGAGGTTGAGAGCACATGTGCAGTGAAATAAGTAAATATACTTATTTCAAATGCATGGAGATGCTGACGAGATGGAGACTATCTTCTTCTTCTTCTTTGTATAGGCTATTGGCACTTCCTCAATTACTGAAGATTATCTGTTACATTACGAAAACATGCCTATTCAAATATATACAAAATTTCACCTAAAAAAACTGAAAAATTACAGATAAAAAACTTTGATATTTTTTCATATTTCTGCTTAAAACATAGATTGTGGGTACTCGTTAGAACCGCCTCGCCGAGGCGGTTCTAACGAGTACCCACAATCTATGTTTTTGAGCAGACATAAGAAAAATATTGTACACCCCTGTGAACCCCAGTTTTACTATATAAAAGTGGGGTTTAAGGGGGTCAAAATTATATAGGCGTGTTTTCGTGATGATGTGCTATTAAAATGATATTTACAATGAACATGATTTGTCGCAAAACAGAGATATTTCGGCCGAAAGTATTTTACAAGGATGTTTAAAACTGTTTACATGACTGAATTCTTACTTCAAGATTGGGATGAGGAGGCCTACTGGAACAATAAGTGAGCTTCTGACGCTCTCAGCTGTATGGACAGTAACAGCAGATGTAGGAAGCTGATTCCATTGTATGATAGTCTGGGGCTAAAAGGAGAATCTGTATATGTCTTTGTGTGTTTGGATTTGCCTAAAACAGTTTGGATTTGGATGTCTTGTTCTGGTATCAACATAATTTGTTTCCACTATATTTATTCTGACTGATGGTAAACTTGATACTAACAGCCCTAATCGTATTGCTACAAATAAAAAAGTTTTTGATCACTTGTCAAGTCACATGCATAAGCCGCAATTAGGATCACTTCATTACAAGCAAATGGTATCCTTAAATTGGAAAGTGATGACACGGCTGGTATTTGTAATGTCCAATTCCAGCATGCCTCCTCTCGAGAAACAGACACAGACTTCCTTCCGAAGGAACCAGTCCATTCTCCATCATGAAAAATATAACTGTTGACCCCAGCTGGACCGAAAAGCAGTAAGAAAGATTGATGACGGGTGCGTATGCTGCCCAAGAGCTTTGCTGGTGAAATTGGATAGACTGTTCGGGTCCCATTACGAAAACACGCCTATTCAAATAAACCGAAAATTTTACCACCAAAAAAATGAAAATTTTCAGAGAAAAAATCTGCTTTTTTTTTCATATTTTTCTTCTCAAAACATAGATCGTGGGTACTCGTTAGAACCGCCTCGACGAGGCGGTTCTAACGAGTACCCACGATCTATGTTTTTGAGCAGAAGTAAGAAAATAATGTATACCCCTCTAAACCCCAGTTTTACTATATAAAAGTGGGGTTTAAGTGGGTCAAAATTATATAGGTATGTTTTCGTGATGCCTTTGTTGTTCGCACACGCCAAATCCAGATAACAGATATGCAGACTTCCCAGCTAGCATTCTACATAATTCCAGTCGGGCCGAGAGTAGGCGAAAATATGGCAACGCGCGAATGAACCCCGTACCATCTCAAATAAGCTTTGGATGACACGAGGCGACTATTCAAAATACAAACGTCATACGTGCTATATGACTGTCCTATGACAGTCGTATGTACACCCGCTTTCGGTAAATCCAGACAGCTTTAACAGAGTACCAGAATAGTTTTTCTCCGAAGAACCATCATTCTATGGAACCAGCTTCCCAGTTAGCCGTGAAACGGACACTGCTGAAAGCCTTTCAGAGACAGCTGGCCACCCGCTCTTTCCCTAGATGCCACATACTTTTAGACATTGTAATTACCCATCACACCTCGAGAATACTCGTTTTTTATGGAGGCAATTATCCAGCGGCAACGCAACTTTTAGACAACGTCGCATCAACGTCGATGCAATGTCATAACGTCACGTTGCATCGGCGTTGATGCGAAGTTCTATAAACGTTACACGCCCGCTGGGTACAAATGATGATGATGATGGTGATGATGATGCCGTTTTAAATTTGTCAAATTCATGAAAGTCACAAGATAGTGAATTTAAATTTCGTTTATGGAAATGATTATGACCACTGACTCACAATGAAAATATCAGACGTCAGCAAGTGCATCACAGTGGACACGAAACGTTGAGACAGCGTCGCATCAGCAGCGACGTTGATGCAACGCTGCATGGACATCATGTGCCAATTAGGATGAACAGACTGAGCCAAACACACCAAGGACACACACACTCACACACACTCACACACACACACACCGTGTTTGTGAGAGAGAGAGAGAGATAGAGACAGAGAGACAGAGAGGGTGAGATTTCAGAGAAAAGGGCACGAAAGAAAAAGAGAAAAAAAGGATGGCCCAAACATGACATGCAACGTTTCATTCTGACCCTGATTGGCCATGCTCGCACATTCTGGACACATTAACATATATTATCATATGACGTCGCTGTTATTCAGTGGATAACGTCATGTTATAAAAATCGTATAACAACACGTTATAAAACACTTTGGCGGGAACAAGTAACGTCATGACAACGTCCATGTCAACCATGCATTTTCTGTTGAACTATTGTCAACTTTAAAGGCGATAAAATCCAATTTAAAAGGGTCATATGATAAACAGAATCTTACACTCGTGGTCATTTAATATGAAATTTATAAAACTCGCCAAAGGCTCGTTTCATAAATTTCATATGAAATGACCACGAGTGTAAGATCCTCTAGTTCAAACATGCTTGGATCCTTGTCGTTCTCATATAAATAACCAACAGTAAAACGTCCTGGCCAGATGCATGAAGACACAGACTGGTTAGGTATTCCACTGTCCCCACGTCCGGCGCAGCCCAGTCCCTGACCATGTAAACGGTCTAGACCAGCGCACAAACTGACGTTCTCTATGATACTCACTGCATTCATCCATCCTGAGGGATAGTCTGTCAGATGCAATAAAAGAGTGACGAACAATCAGACGGTTTAAGGGTTTCACCAGACTGCGAAAGATGAACAGGCTGGTGTGAACCATCTGTCTTTGACTATTTCAAAATAAGACAACGAAGTTTGTCCCTTTTTTTATGCCTATCGGCAGCCTTTCATTTAGATCAGCTGATGTTGATGATGCATGGTCTAAACTGTCTGAAGGCCGTAAAACGTGACAACTGTTTTAACATGTGAATATTATTATGCTGGCTTTCGTGTATTCACACCATGTTCGGGGCGGAGGCGGGGAGGGGTGTGTGTGTGTGTGTGTGGGGGGGGGGGGGGGGGGTGAAGGGGAAGTGGGGGAGCGTGTGCTTAGATATGTAAGTTTGTTCTAGGTTTGGCTGTTTTTACGTTCTAACGTTCTATAAACATTGTTTAGTATATAATTTCAAGAGAATGATCATGAATACCGCAAAAACGGTGTACAGTGAAATCACCCACATGCGCTTTAGCACTTGACAAATTATTGTCTGCTCGATAGTTATCTGATAGTAAACATTATTTAGATCGTTTATTTTAGTGATCTTTTACGATCGAATAGCAGATTAAGAAACTTACTGCCCTGTGTTCACCCATTAAAGCCCAGCGTCCCATAAAAGGGACATTGGCAAACTGTGTAGACGTCTGTCTGATCAGGGTCTACACTGTTTGCATTAAGTACAGGAATTTCTATAAAACACGGTAATAATGAAAACTTACCAGACATCCCTTATACACCCCTTGTATTTGAAATGTAAAAGTAGAAAATTCCATTCGGCATAAATGGTTTAATGGTAATCACGACTGTATTGTTTGAAACATCTTCTGGGGGATGCGTGTAACGGAAGGCCTGTGATAGATAATCCCTTCATTTGCAACATTTGCACGAGGACTTCACGAGACGTTCTCTTGTTTCTTTTGTTGATCTGTTGATCTGTGCAAAGTGATATTTCTAGAGAGAAAACATGAAGGTCTTGGTAACGAATTGTCTTCCTTTTTGTCATCGTGTCTCACTGGATGTTAGCACGGAAATACGACGCCTGAAAAAGGAAGACAACTTGGTTACCCACACCTTGTACTGTCGCATATACATGTAGTTCACCACTTTTTTTCTTTTTTCCATTCGACTACGACAAGGAAGGCGGCCAAACCGGACGATAGACAACGCACGGACGCAGGTGCAGGGGTAGTGCCTGTTATGGTGTCGTACCCTGGGACCCTCTGCACTGACGTATTTAACTGAAACAATAACAATGATTAGGACAAAACACCGTGGAACACAGTTGGAACTCAGCGAGGAACAACAAGAAGAGGAACTTTAACATCTCACCTCCTCACAATAGGCTTAAGGTAGCTCACAGTCTGAACTAACAGCTAGCTAATAACCTTAATTATCTCCCTTTCTTCAGCCAGAATACAAGTGAGCTAACGGCAACCAAAGTCCTCGCTGACATGAGCATAAAAAGAACCAGGGGAACAGACGCCAGTAGTATAAGGTGTCACTGACGCCCCAAATCACACAAACACAAGCAAGGCTGTGACTGTCATATGCTCGAGCACTGCCACCCCCCCCCCCACCACCACCACACACCCCACCCCACCCACCACACCCCACCCAAACCACATTCGCATCGTGATTTATATATAAATATCTCTCCTCTCTTATTTCTTCTTTTTTTTTCACTTCTCATCCCCACTCACCAACCCAAATTTTCGCTATATAGTATTTTTGTTTTTGTATTTTACTAATAGACAGTGCAACACTAGGTCGAAGTATGGTGTCATTTCAGATAAGCACATATTGCAACATAATGCCACGCCAATCAATCAACGCAAGAAGATCAACAGAAAGCACTAACAGTTAACCCCGAAACTTCTTATCTCCCCTCACTGGCATTATTAGAGATATACATCAGACGTATATCTAGTTTAGATGAGTCATCAAAATTGCAAGAAACTTCAACTAAAAAGCCCAGCCTATCCCAACCCAGAATCGAAAAAAATAAATAAATAAATAAAAAAAAATAAATAAAAAATAATAAAAAAATAAAATAAATAAAAAAAAAAAAAAAAAAAAAATAAATAAAATAAAAATAAGGAAAGTCCGAGTAAGAAAAAGATTAAATGCAGGCAAACCTAGGCAACCTCACCTAGAAGGCCATGAACTAAGCTAAAAAAAATCAGACCGAAGAGATCAAAATTCTAAACTTAGAGAACACTCTATTAATGGCTAAATTGGATTAGGAAGAGTAGTAGTATAGGTGCCTATACTGCTAGGAGTGTACTCCCCAGCCGGAAGGGGCAGGAAGAATGTAGCCTGTGTCACTGCGTCCACCCATCCTCACGTATATAAGGCCCCCTCCAGCACAATAAAATTTGCAAAATAACCCTGACTCAAGCAACATAAGGCCCCAGCTACTCCCACGGGGTAGCTTACACCGAGTACTCCGTAGACGGCAGGATTCCCTAACACTTCCAGACTGATCAGGATACATTGGATGCTGCCACGGAGATGCGACGCATAAAGAACGACAACTCCATTACCCAGACCTTGCACATAATGGTCGCCTATAATTCTTTCCCCTTTTCCTCTCCCAGATTAAGACGGGCGACGCAAAATTTTAACGGACGCTAGACGACGCAACTGAACTGTCACAATGTTAAAATTAAGACGTCCCAAGTTCACAATATCTGTTGCATGTCCCAGAACTTTTGAACAGTCTACACTGGTTTAAAATACAAAAACTGTCAAAACTGTAAAATCTTTGAACATGAATGCCTAAATAATTGTTTGTATGGCAAACTCGTTTTTTGATTTTGTTGTTTAGTTAAGGTGAGAAAGTCATTTTTTTTTTTGTGTGTCAAAGCTTAGTGTATTCAGAGCTCTTCTTTCAGGTACGATGTCAGCATCATGTCTTCGCTCAGGTACGGACTAGTACCACTGCTCGGCGCTGTAGTGCAGAATAAGATATACGTTAAAATAATCATTTTTTCAAATGTCGTCACATGCTAGACTTCAATTTAACATTGTCAGTATCTTTCATCACGCTTTCCTAAGGCTAGAAGAGCGATTTAACCAAATAATTGGATTTTGTTTTTTATATCGCTGTAAGCGGTAATTAGATAAACTTGAACCAATGAGATTTTAGATTTATATTGTATTAAGCGGCAAATGGAAAAGTTGGAAAGTTTTTCAAAACTTCCTGGTTTTGTAGATTTTACTATTTTTGTTATAAGAAGAAGGAAAGGAGTGTTATTAATGTTTAGAAGTAGTAACATGAGTGAAATTGTTAGAATGGACTAAAGAAAATTCTCACAAAATGCCTGTTAGGTTGATGCCACGCCTCCTGTGCGTTTACCTCTTCTTGGTTGTGACTTTTGTAAGTAAATAGAGACTCATCATGCACGGCTCCAGATAAGTGCTCCAAAATATTAGTTTCTTCTCTTCACAAAAAAAAACGTAGTTTGTACTCATTAAGTTGAAGCACCTGGCCTAGGCACTTCTAATGAGTAAGCCACAACAAATGTTTGTTTTTTTTTGTGTGGGGAAATAAGAATGGTTGAAAAAAGAATATCTGTATGTGATAATGACTGCCATTTGTCTCGGAATAAAACATAAAGCAAAGACTGAAATCAGTTGGGAAAAAAATCACACAAATAAGTGTGTGAAAATAAGAAAGCTCCAGACTCCTACTTTTAAAATTCTAATGAGAACCCTGCCAATGAACAGTGTGTTCAAGTCAGGGAATGATCCAGGATGATTTAATAAGAGCTTCAAAATTAAAACTTCTGAGATGGTTAAGTTTGATAAAAAAAAATACCCTAAGTATTTAGAACACTTGATTGACCAGGGTAAACAGTGCAGACCCAGATCAGATGTTGTCACTTGCAGCAATTTTAGACACATTAATCCATTTTTTTTCTACCATGTACTCTGAACTAGTTACATCTGACTATTACTCAGAGGACAGATTGATGGTGGAGGAAAGCACAGGTAGTTTCCAGTTGTATAGCGACTGGGAATTGCCCTGTGAAACCACCACAACCGGGAGATTCACACATAACTGTGTCATAATAATGTCCTCAGCTGGACTCAAACCTACACGGCAGAGGTGTAGCTAGTCATGAGACAAACCTAGCTACCGACTCCTGAAAATGACTCCATGAAAATGTATGTTGTGGGTACTCATTAGAAGCGCCTTGCCGAGGCCCTTCTTTTGAATACCCACAACACGTTTTCAGGGATACATAAGAAAATTATCAGTATTTTTGGATTGAAAAGAAAAATGCATCTTATCAAGAGCTATGGATAGCCTACAATTATCTGATAGCTGGAACTATGCAAGAAATAAACCCAGAATTTATATTTACATTGGGAAATAAAAAAAACGAAAAAGATATTTTTGCTAAACAAACACTATTTTTTTTTCTTATTATTTTTCAGAGAAAATAAGACTTAATTAGCATTTTATGTGAAAAATAAAGAAAAAGAAAATCAAAATGTCAAGTTGTGATTAGCACTTTAAGAAATAAAGTACTAAGCAAATTTGTAGCAGGTGACATTCTAATTTTTTAAAATTCTTTACAGAGAAAATGAGGTTAGATGATTCACATGAAGTGTCAGGCCTTATTTTCTGTGTGAAAAAATAGAAACAAAATCAAATTATTATATAACCTAAAAATAGACTGTCTTTCATAGGCTGAGCGCTGTCTTCAGCCTAGTGATTATATGTTCAGGGGCTTGCGCTTGCCTTCCAATGAATATCAACTTTGAATGACGTTGCCAGTAGTGATGCTGATGTCTTTGCACGCTTTTTATGTTAATGGGGTCTGGTATTGACTGTTATTGCCACAGTTATCAAGAGAAAAGATGAAGTATAATAAAACGATTATTGACTATTTGGATATGATGTTGATATCCACCAGTGAATATCAATATGGACCTCAGCTATCGCCTAGGCAGGGCTCGAGAAAATGTCGGTTTTTCGGTTCTGAACCGATTTTCGTATTTCTGAACCGATTTTGACTAACAGAGGATGATCAAAAATCGGTCCAGTTTTTAACGATATTTTGAAAAAAATCGGTTCGAAAATTTTCGCCAAGTCGCTAAATTGTGTAAACAAACTGACCTTTTCCCACAGATAATCCAAGCGTGTATTCATAAAATACCTCGAGGGCCAGTTATTGGACCGGCTCATTATTGAAATAGGTGAATCAGATTTGTCCACACAGGCGGTTCTATTATCTTATCGCAGCGAAATTTGATCCGCTTATAAAAATTATGTAATCAAGTGAAGCGTAAGGCGACAGCATATCGGTGTTTTTGATATGTAAAGGTAATTTGCAATATGATTGAAGTGTGAAAAGCAAGTGTCAGGTAATACAGTTGGATGTGTACACCTGCTTAATCACGCATTCAAGTATGTTTTATTCTGTTGCTAATTGGTCTATCTTTAATTGCCAATTATCCGAGATCCAACGATTTCATTAAAGGCAGTTAAGGTAAAGTTTGTTTTAATTGTCTGATACAAAGAAAGGTGTTAAAGGTGTTAAAATCGGTTTTGCTCATAATAGAGTACCTGTTATAGTCGAAAGTATTTAATGCTAGTTAAATCGTTTAAGGTCGCCTTTTCTAGTTTAGAGTAGGTAGATGCGACCAGCGAAGAGTCTGATCAGTTTGCGCTAATGCCTTCTGTAGGTTTTGTTATGCGCTGGCTCATAAATGTAGTGGCCAACGCAGCACAACGCGAATATAGCTTTTGATCGCTGATTGTTTCCCTTTAGTACTCTTCAGTAACTGAGTGACCCGGATATTGGGAAAATGAAAGTAGATGAAATATGGCGTGTCTGAACGGTGGGAGCAAAATTGCTGTTTATAATCGAGATACCGATGTTAATATTAATTGAACAAGTGTTGAAGCAATATTGGTATGTCAGTCGTTGTGCTAATAACGAACTAGCACCTTGTATTTTGAAACTGAAAAATAATACCGAATGGAAACAAACGACCGTTACGGAAATTACCGAAAATCGGTTCGGCAATTTCCGTTTTTGGGGCGAAAATATGCTGGACCGATTTGGATTCTTCAGTTTCTCGAGCCCTGCGCCTAGGTCAATATTGGTATTCTTTGGTGGACATCATGTCATATCCAATACCTCAAAAGTCAAAAATTGTATAATGTTGTCTGCTGCAGTTGTAATAAGTACTTTAAAGGTTAAATATACACAGAGCTTCAGTATAAAGCTATTTCTTGTATTTGTAAGACTATTTTGGATAAAAATATCAAGCTAAGTAAGACTCCTGAATGTTTAGGCCAGAGTTTTTTTTCACCTTTAGGTTTATGGGAGATTTCAAAATCATAGGATGGGCTCTCCGGTAAACCTGAAAATAAAAAAAAAATGTGGCCTTACATTTAATTAATGTGATGCTAGTCCCTAACACCACTAAACTCAAACTTTTGTCTTTTCCAAGTGGAATTTTTTGTGATAAGGTTTTTAATGTGGAAATATTCTTGGATAAAGTTGTACAGGAAAACAGGTGGCAATATCCCGGAGATGTTTCAAATTTGAAATATACATGTACATAGGTTTCACTGTTCTTAGATAAAGGTTTTACAATTTTCTGAAGATGATTCTAAATTTATCTTGTTAAGCCACTTTTCTTGAAGAGAGAACACAGCAAAAGGCTCTGCTTATCTTACACCCTAAACCATTAATAAAATTTAATTTAAGGTTGACACCGAATGCTTATAAAGTATATTACAGTAAATGTCCTAAAATTTCAAACACTTTATTCCTTACTTTTTTGGCCTAAATTTTGCTTTTTATGCAGAGGTTTCTTAAAATACTTTATGGAATGGTAAGTAGTGTAGACTCTGATCAGACTGGTCCTTCAGGAGCAGTCTGATCTGAGTCTGCACTGTTTGCAATTGCCACTTTGTCAGACACTTTGGTGTACAAAATTATAGGACATTTACCAGAAGCGATGTTTGCTATCCAGGGATCAATTTTAGCACTTGCTAACTTGCTAAATGCTGGTTAATTTCCTCAAAAAGCAAGCTGCAATTTCCATCACTTGCTAATTCTAGCAAGTTGGAAAGATTCTCTTTAATTGGCGTAACCTGAGGCATTGTTGCTGGAGTTTTGCAATTTCTTTTCCAAAAGCAATGACAATATTTTTCTTATTTTTCCCAGAAAACAGGTTTTGACATTACATGCAAATTGTCTCCTATGGAGACAATTTGCATATAATGTCAAAACCTGTTTTCTGGGAAAATAAGAAAAATATTTTAAAATGTCTTATTGAAATTTTTACCCAGAATGCTAAGGTTTAAAGCCACATTTAACAGTGTTTACAAGTGTGAAAAAGCAAGTTGGCTGAAAGGTTTAGCAAGAAAAAATAATGCTACTTGCTAATTTTAGCAAGCTGTCAAAAAAGTTAAATTTGAACCCTGCTATCCATAGAATACGTTACCTGAAAAGTGCATGTGGATGTCAGTTATGGACTAAAGCAAATCTGCAGAATTTTAGAATTTTGAAAATCTCCATCTGTGAAGAGCAAAACTTCTCAAATTTACATCCATGGAACTTTTTGGAGATGTCAGCACTTAACTTCTTGCACAACTCTGGATAGATTTCATAAAAAACTTATACATGTATTTAAAAAAAATATCACGAAAATTCAATTAAAAAAAATTAAAAATCCAAGTTTATTCTATTCCATAGACCACAATCATAGTGTTTTGTTATTAATGATTAGCATGCTGAGGAAAGTATTCAGTGCACAACATTTTGATATATTTTTCTTATTTTTTTTTCTTCAGAAAATAGGGTTTTGACATTTCCTGCAAATTGTCTCTAAGGAGACAATGTGAATAAAATGTCAGTTTTTTCAGGGCAAAAAAAGAAAAACAAATTGTCAGTTTAATGTCTGTTATCTGCTTTATTTGCCCATAGAGTGTTAAAGGTTAAGGAACTGTCCTGCGATGTATTGTAGCACATTACAAGGAAGTACTGGCACAATCGCTCAGTTGGTAGAGGATCTGCTGTGTGACCGGAAGGTTGCAGGTTCGATCCCCGGTCAAGGCATAGCAAAGACTTTATAAATGTTACTAGCTGCTCTTTTGCTTGGTACTCAGCATTAAGAAAGTAGAGCTAGGAATCAGAACTGGTCAGCTCAGTGTCAGTACAATTTGAATGTGTGGAACATCATGTCAAGTGTCTGGGGTATGATACATTTATTTTAGTGAGGCAGCTCTCTAAAAGTGAGCTTTGAGCTCCCTGCCACATCCAGACACCATCAAGACATGACTGAAAGATTGTTGAAAATGACGTAAAGACCGAGTAAAACAAAATTACAAGGAAGTATTTATACCATTCTTACACATTTAATTCCTATTTGTTTTACTATTATATTGAAGTAAGAGCCAGTGCATGACAAAACCGACAAGAAGACCTATGTGGCCAGCAAATACTCATATCAGCCTGCACATCTACCCAGTATGACAAGGGTTCTCCTTTATGTCTTTGGATATCCTGGAGGCTATAGAAGGTACATACGATCAGTGATGACTGATCAGACTGTGCAGATGTGTCTTCACTGGTTGTACAAGTCTTACTGTAGGTTTTGTCATGCACTGGCTCTTATTGTAATTATGATCCATTGTTTATATTGTCATACGCTTTTTTCATCCGAAAAATGCTGATATCTTTCTCATTCCTTCTCAAAAACATATGTTGTGGGTACTCATTAGAAGCGTCTTGGTGAGGCACTTTTAATGAGTACCACAATATATGTTTTTATAGAGAAATAAGAAAAATATTATGTGGATACCCCCTCTTATCTGTAGCTATGTATTGTGTTTGTTCTGTCATTTAGCTTGTCTTTTGTGATGTTCTGTCTGTTTCTCAGAATGGACAGGGAAACTTTCCGCCCAGTACAGGGGCAGGTTTAGAGGTGGGTCCGCGGGGCACTCTTTACCTCATACTTCTCTTCAGTAAGTCCATTTTACTAGCTGTGAATGTGTATAAAACTGCTTGGTGAGTTGCAAACAGTGTAGACCCTGATCAGATGCAGCATTTTGTGGTCTCTGATCTGGGTATACACTGTTTGCCTGGGCATGCCTGTCTTAAATCCATAGAGTAAGTATGGTAATTTGTTCAGATTGAACACCTTCAGAAATCATCCTGGCTCCATCCCTGCAATAATATGATAAGCTTGTTAACTGAGGTTTTCTGTTGTAATTGTCTTGTTCTTCCATTGTCATATTAGTCCAGATAAAAACAGTATGTGTGTGTATGGTACAGTAACATGTTAGAAAAAAATAGGTAGGGTAGGTATGAAAGCTTTTTTTTTTAACATTTTGTTCAAGTAGAATTATCCCATAATTATCAAATATATTGAACTGCACACATACTTCACATAAAATTTTACTGCCAGTGTTTGGCTATCCTTAGATGTGTCTAAAAGTACTGATAGAATGGCAAACAGTGTAGACCCTGATCAAACTGCTCCTTTGGGAGCAGTTTGATCTGGGTCTACCCTGTTTGCTAAGACCTACTTTTTCAAATGTTTAGCATAAATATTTTATCCAAGTAAAACAGGGAAAAAATGCTAGGTTTCACCAGGAAAATTAGGTAGAGTAGGGTCACCCTAAACACACATATTTTTTTTATTTGGCCTTATTGGCTTTACTACATACATGTACTTACCTGAGTATTTGGATAAAGGTGCCTGAGCAAACAGTATTGACTCAGGTTGGCAAAATGCAGCATCTGATTGGGGTCTACACTGTATGCCACTCATCCAGCAGCTTGTAGATGCATTAACCCTTGTCCTGCTGAACCCGGATATACCCTGCTTTGCAAACAGTGTAGATCCAGATCAGTTTGTCTTCAGTATATGTGAATTTATATCCACAATCTGAATTAAGTAATCTGATTGGCTAACAATTGGAAGTGGACAGGGCACATCCACACATGCCATAAGCTGTGAACTAAAATCTGTGAGATAAGATAAAATTTTAAGGGAGATTTGACAAAATTCTGTGAGATTTTCTTAAGCATCACTTTGGAGCTCCCCCAGTATAGTCTAAAGTCTTTTTTTTTTATCATGTAAGAAGCTTGTGAAAACCACAACAGTGTCTGATTCGTGTTTATTTCTTTATAAAATCTGTTGTAAAACGGTCTGACAATTCTGTGAACAATACTGGTTAACCGCTTAGAGGACTAAGCCTGCCCAGTAAATGTGAGGTTAGGTAAACTGACTGCGCTCGACATGACCCCATTGGGTAGACTGGGCCGTAAAACCCCAACACAAACAAACAAATTCTGTGAGATTTGAATTTTTTATGGGAATTGCATTCCAGATGGACCAAAGTCTGTGAGATTTTATCTCACAGTGTGAGATATGGCATGTACATGTATGCATATTGCTCAGCATGACAAGGATTGACAGGTCTATGCACTGTATATAGCTGACTCCCATTATCTCAAACTCTAAGTGACCAGGGCCCAGTTGTTCAAAACTAACGATGTCGTTAGTTAACGAATCGTTAAAATTTACATCAAGTGATATGCAAATATGCTGAAATTTTTTGCTGAAAAAATGTGAGTAGCTTTTGCAGTGCAAAAGCTACTCACATTTTTTCAGCAAAAAATTTCAGAATATTGTATATTGAAGCCGCTAAAACATTTAACGAAATGACCCTTAACGAGCTCGTTAAGCTAACGACGCTTTGAACAACCGGGCCCAGAATGTTTGGTTTGAGATAATAGTACTTTTAGATGAAAGCAGTTGAAATAGCAAATAAACAAGTATTGCCCTGTATTTGGTTTGACTTAAGCAGCAACTTGATAATTTTCAGACTTTTGGATAATGAGAGTCAATTGTACATGCATTCAAATGCACTTTTGCTAATTTGAGAAGTAAGGTAAAGACTCAGATCAGTCTGTACATCCACCCAGTATGGCAAGGGTTCTTGTTCATCCCTCCTTGGATAGCCCACAGGCTGTAGAAGGCATATGTGATCAGCAAAGAACCTGGTCAGTATGGATGCTCAGGCAGATCTGAGTCATTGCTGTTCGCATAAGTCTTTTGTTGTGCATTGGCTCAATTATTAATTGAATTAAGTGAATAGTTAGGCAGAACCTATACCATATATACATCTATCAGGGAGTTCATTGCAGGTTGTTTTACTCAATAATAATATAACCTTTGTCAGTCCTTTTGAACTTTGTTCAGTGGACCAAGCCAACTTACCTCTAGGGAATGGCAAAAACTGACCTGATGGTAAGTTTTTCTGTTGATTTATCATAGTTAGGGATAATCACTCAGAAACCATTGTTACCACTGAAAAATTAATAATAATAATAATAAATAAATAGGATGTTACAATCATTTATTAAATTTAAAATTTGGCGGCATTCACCGCGCAAGTTAAGCAGGCTGGGATTGTCATGTCTCCCTGATCATGGAACATGTCTCCCTAATAATAATTTCCCATGAGGGAGATGTGACACCCTATTTTTCTGGGCCAGCTTCATGCCTGAATCAGTATGACCTAACTGCTGCACTGTGCACTTAGATTTTTCAAAATTACTGGGAAATTGCGATGAAATATGCATCTACCTACTCAGGGTACACTTAAAAAAAGATCATGTTGATGTTTATGCCATTTTTTTTTTTTTTTTTTTTTTATTTTCTGTATTAAAAAACTTATGTTGTGGATACTCATTTGAATTGCATTGACAAGTTGATGCAATTCAAATGAGTACCCATAACATATGCCTTTATAAAAAAGTAGACAAAAAAGTACACTGACTATAATCTGAGGACTACGGAATTACTTGACTGTGTGCTTATAGGAGTATGTGCAGCATTTAGGTCGAATACGGTAAGTATGTTTATTGACTTATACAAATTAAACCATACTTTTTCAGCCAATTAAAGATGCAAACTGTAACAGAAAACAGTGTTTATGGTAGATGCATCCGGCAGTTGCTTCCATTTATATTACTAATTATCATCCTTTTTATTTTTGTTTGGTATCCTAATTGTCAAGCCAAGTTAGGCTATTAGTGACACACACATTGTCCTAAAATTTTGAACAGTAAAGTTATTGATAAAATTTAATTCTTAAAATTTCAGATAGCAAAAAGTGTAATTTTTTAATTTTATTCAAATTTTTAGGTTATTTACCATAAAACAAAGTAAATTTTCATGTTTGTTTTTATCAGATCTTCCTTACCCTATGTTTTAATAGCCTATTTTGCTGGAAGTGGTATCAGATAGGGCTTAGGTTAAATTTTAACAGTAAGGTTTAGATACCTGCAGACCACATTTTAAAAAAACATTTTCTTGTTTTTCTAAAACATTGTCTCCTAACCATGCACTTCTGAGCCTTTAGTATGATATTTTATATCATAATTTGCATCAAAATCTACTTTCTTCTGGTTTACCGGGGGACATCATCACTTTGTTTACTGAAATTTTGTTAAGAGGGTGCTGAGATAAACAAAAAAGGATATACTTATGAATTTAGGAATACACTCCTACATTTTTTTGGTGAAACATGTTAGTCATTTTTTTCATGTTTTTTTTCTAAGACAAAAGCATAAAAATTTAGCCTGTTTTCGGATGAATAATGCTGCTACACTTACCTTAATGCTTAGCACTCTGAGCAAAATTTTCAGCAGACGACATTTTGATTTTTTTTTTCTAATTTTTCCCAGAAAATGGGATTTGGCATTTCATGCAAATTGCCAAATCCAGTTTTCTAGGAAAAAATAAGAAAAATATCACCAGTTTGTTGCTTGCTTCATGACTAATAGCCAAGAAAGACAGACCTGTCTGATCAAACAATGTAGACAGGATATTTTTTGTGCCAAAATACGTAATAGGAATAATTCTAAATAATCACTTTAGTTATGACCCTATCTGGTGGTATGAAACCAATGTAAAACATTTGAAAACATGTCAAAAACTGATAATTAAATGATTAGAAACTGTTAGTACATATGTTATTTGATATTTTATCTAGCCATTTAATCAAAGAACAAGGCCTATTTGTGGAGGTTTTTTCAGCTCACCTAAGCCAAAACTATGGTGGTAGATCCTTGGTGAGGCACTTCTAATAACTACCCCTTAATATATCTTTGTAGAGAAGTAAGAACACATATCACAACGTTTTGTTTGAAACCTAGTCTGAAACTCTGAGAGATGGTAACAGTATCCCCATTGTTTCTCCAAAGGGTATGAGGATAAAAAACTGTAAAATCATATGCAGAATGTTCATCAGTTACTTTGACATTAAATCTTTATTTGAACACCTTGAAATAGGCGGAAGTGTTTTGGAAACAAAGTTCTAAATAAGGGAGGGGTATCAGGTAAATAGAGGATCTTACATGAGTGGTCATTCAATATGAAATTTATGAAACGAGTTTGGTTAATTTCGGTATTTTGCGAGCCTTGGCGAGCAAAATACCAAAATTACCCAACAAGTTTCATAAATTTAATATTAAATGACCACGAATGTAAGATTCTGTTTATCACATGGCCCTTCCGATGACAAAAAATGCACAAAATATATTAAGATAACGGCTTTCCATGGCTAAGCGGAACAACTCATTACCAAGGATTCAATAGTACTATGCAATAAAAATAGTTCACATATTATTTGCTAAGTACCAAAAATAACTAGAAACAAGATAAATATGCAATTTGATACTTTGTTAAACTGTAGGAAATGATGATTTTTATTTGAGCTAATAAATATTTCATTTGAATAAATCAATTCAAAACTGAATATTCTATTGAATAATGTCATTCAGCAAGTCAATATGTCTCTGAGAATCAGATGGGAAATCCCCCACAGTCAGCAGTCGTATTTAAAGGTCATTGACCTTGATCAGTACAGTTTATACCGTGGTTGACACACTCAAGTAAATGACAGATTTTCAAGGATATAAAACATTTTAACTGTAGCTTGGATTTTAATTTGACACATTTATTGACTGTCAGAGTCATGTTATCCTCCAATGCTTTTTTGGAGGAGGTGAAAATGTTTCATTGGCTGAAAGACAACATTGAAAGTGCCTCCAAATATGTTGCCGGAATATTTCGAATTTAAACCACCATGAATATTTCTGGTAGCCATATTATTCACACTGTGATTGTGTTGTGTCTTCCATTTCCATCAGTCTGAACTTTATCATTCATCTCAAAATTGAAGGCAGGATCTGTTTCAAAAGTGAAAGTTGTACAATCAGCGAATGCGGACACCATCTTGGTTGCTATCAACAAGCGAAGTAATACGAATATTAATGAGGGTAATTAGGCTAACCAATGGGAAGCCTTGTCGGTGTTATTACACGCGTGGTCATATGATTTTTATGACATGGTCATTTCACTGAATAATTTCACGCTCATGTGATAGATATTTTTCTTATTTCTCCATCAAAAGATATGTTGTGGGTACTCATTAGAAGTGCCTCACTGAGACTGAGGCGCTTCTAATGAGTACCCACAACATATGTTTTCAAGGAGAAATAAGAAGATATCAATACTTTTGGTTTGAAAAAAAAAAAATCTTATCAAGTGCTTTGTTGGAAAGGTTGTTTCCAGAAATAATAACACATATGATCTGCATTGTAAGAAAACGGCTCTCTGGACTTCCCTTAAATCAGTCTTCATTACGAAAACGTGCCTATTCAAATATACTGAAAATTTTACCACCAAAAACTGAAAATTTTTAGATAAAATTTCTGATATTTTTTTTCATATTTCTGCTCGAAATCATAGATTGTGGGTGCTCGTTAGAACCGCCTCGAGGAGGCAGTTCTAACAAGTCCCCACAATCTATGTTTTTGAGCAGAAATAAGAAAAATAATGTATACCCCTGTAAACCCCAGTTTTCCTATATAAAAGTGGGGTTTAAGGGGGTCAAAATTATATAGGCATGTTTTCGTGATGTCAGTGCAAATGTCCAGCCCCTTAGCAAGGCCACTTGTCTTGTTCTTTGGCTGAAGTTTCCCCTTTAACCAGCTGCATGGATGCACAAGCTCACCTGAACCTTTGCTGTTTGCATATATTATATAACAGAGCACACTTGTTCAAAGCATGGTTAGCTTAACAAGCTCATTAGTGGTCAAAATATTAACTGTTTTAATGGGGGGCGGTTGTGGGGGAAATTGGGGGGTTATTTTGGTACAGGTGTGCGAGCCAGTATTTGGAAACCTACCCTATTCATATACGTGGCCTTTGAAAAAATGGACTCATTCATATACTAGATCATCTGAAATGTCCCATTCATATACTGCCCGATGATTTTTTGTACCCATTTATTGCTGGTAGAAGAAAAATAATGCAGTCAATTCATTGAATATCAAGAGACCAAGCAGCTAAAAAATCTTTGAGTGAAAAATATGTGCATATACCGGGATGTCAGAAAAGTAGGGCCTTTCATATACCAATCAAGAAACATTGGGTCAGTCATATACTTTTTGTTGAAAAAAAGGAGCCAATCATATACCTTGCAGCACTGAAAAAGGTGGCCATTTGACACGCACATCCGTACCATGCCATATATAGGAAGTTACCAGACCCCCCTCCCCCACAACCCCTGAGATTTTTTCAGCAAAAAGTATTTGTGTATATGCCATATTTATTGATTAAAGTTTTAACGATATTTTAACCAACGTCATCATTAGTTTTGAACAACTGGGCCCTGCTTTTTTCCTATGATGTAGCTCAGATATTCTTCCTGCTTGATACTTGAACATTAATTTTTGAGGTGTTCCTGAAAAAAAAAATGTTATGTAAAATACTTAACCTTTATCTTTGGGAAATAAGTATGTACATTATGATAGTGTAGCCTACTTCAGTCCTTGTCAAGATGTTAGCAAAAAATGAGGAACCTTTCTGTTTGTAAAAATGTGAGAAAATTTATCAAGTTTATACAGTTGCCTAAAACACTAAGTATTTCCCCTATCCTGTGTCCTTAGGACCATGATCTGTCTGTCTGTATGTCTCTCTCTCTCTGTCTCACACTTTGTCTCTCTCTGTGTCTCTCTTTCTGTCACACTCTGTGTGTGTGTGTTTGTGTGTATGTGTGTGTGTGTGTGACAGTTCTAGTCAACCAGAGGAATTGTTAAGAATGAGTATTTCAGATGATAATTCTGGGATAATTTTTCTTATTTCTCCATAAAAATATATGTTGTGGGTACTCATTAGAAGCACCTCAATGAGGCGCTTCTAATGAATACCCATAACATATGTTTTTATGGAGAACTGGAAATTATGAGATAATTTTCTCCAGTTCTCCATAAAAACATATGTTATGTCACCAAATACTCCTTCTTAATTCCTCTGTTAAAAAAGTAATGTGAATCATTGTAAAAAATATTTTAACCCTTGTCATGCTGAATAAATTATGATGCCACACCCACTTCTAATATTCAGCCAATCAGGTTGCTTGATCCAGATTGTTGCCATAAATTCACATATTTAATGGCAAACAGTGTAGATCCAGAGCAGTTGGCTTCTGAAGAAGCCAACTGATCTGGATCTATACTGTTTACAAAGGCATGATATATCTGGGATCAGCAGGACTAAGGTTAAGTCTGACTCCTAAAGCGTCAGGACTTATTTTCTATGAAAATGAAAAAAGTTTAAAGTGTCGTCTGCTGCAGATGTGATTGGCCCTTAAGGGTTAAGGATGACATTATGTTACAGTTTGAATATCCTTGGCCTGAGATACTGTATGCAGTGCATGCTTGGAAAAAATTCAGCAGACAACCTTTTGAAATCTTTTTCTTATTTTACCCAGAAGACAGGCTTTGACATTTCATGCAAATTGTCTCCTTAGGAGACAACTTGCATGAAATGTCAAAGCATGTTTTCTGGGGAAAAATAATAAAAAAATATATATATGTATTATCAATTTGTTGCTGCTGGACTTGCCGGTAGAGCAGTAGAGATTAAATAGCTGTTTTTAAAACAAATGATAAAATAAATATGTATGAAATGGGATGATATGCCTATTTAAAAGGTTAGCCTTGGGAAAATTCAGCTGTAGATAACACCTATGTTTTTTTTTGTTTTTTTTTTTTTTTGTTTTATTTTGTTTGTTTTTTAAGTATATTTCCTGTATGGTAATAAGTCTGTGTACTGGACATCCTGTGAGAAAACAGTGTAGATCCAGATCAGACTACTCCTTAGGAACAGTTTGATCAGGAACTACAATGTTTAAAATTACCAGTCAGCTGGTAATTTTGTGAAGATTTTTAGCAGATGACATCGTATTTTTGGACGCGGGTTTTCAAAAAATCTGTCCTATAAAATAGCGATGTCTGGGTGGGCAGGCATCAGGCATTTGGTGTTGGGCGTCGTCCCAGGTTTACCTTTTGGTTAACCTTTTTTTGAATACCGTTAGGTGTTTTTCTTGTTTTTCAGAGACAATAAAGTTTATCATTAAAAAAGGTCAAGACTTATTTTCTCAGAATAATAAAAAATATTTTGAATGTTGTCTGCCGCTGTCCTGAAATAAACAGATACCAAATAAAAGCTGTTTTTCTTGTTTCCCTTATTTATTTTTTCTTCTTTAACATTAGTCATGCTGAATACCATAAATTAAGATGCCACGCCCACTTAAAATTTTCAGCCAATCAGATTACTTGATCCAGTTGTTGATACAAAGTCACATTCTAATTGACAAACAGTGCAGATCCAGATCAGTTGGCTTCTGAAGAAGCCAACTGATCTGAATCTACACTGTTTGTAAAGGCAGAGTATATCTGGGATCAGCAGGATGAGGGTTATATTCTCATGATTTCATTTCCTTCTGATAAATCCAGAAATGTTGCCTCCTAATTTTTACATTCAACAATTTAATGTATCTTCAAGTGTTTGTCACAACTGTAGCAGAGTTTCTCTTACATTCTTTTAAATTGACAACGTCGAAGTCCCAAATAAACTTTTCACATTTTTATTTTAATATATTTTTCTTCTTAGTAGGTTTTCACATATGCACTACAATTATTTACAGTTGATTTCTCACATGTGGAAATTGTTCCTGGCAATGGCCAGTAGGCCAGTGCCTATTTTTCAAAACTTGTAAAGTTACATTATTTTAGTGTCCACAACATCTCAAGAAAATGAACTACTAGACTTGTCAGTCCAAGCCCAAGATTTCGACGTCAATCCAAGTGCAAGATTTCAACTTATCATTCCAGATGCATGATTAAGACTTCTCAGCCCAAGTGCATCATTAAGACTGGTTGACCTGGCCCTCTTCTAATTTTCTTTGGGCCAGTCAAACTAGTTGTTGCTTAGCAACCAAACTTAAGCACCAACCAAAGTTTGTATTTTGCTTCAAACAGTCACTCAAGACTTAGCAGAATTTGACATTTGATTATTTGACCATACTGTCCTCATAAAAGCTTGACTTACTATTATTAACACCCACAATTTTCACACATACCAGTGAATGAATTATTTAGTTTGTATCTTTTGTAAGGAAAAGACCTTATAATGCATATATTTAGCACAGTCACTTATTATGACTATAAGATGAATTGAAGGGTTGATCTTTTCGCAACAAAGAAGGCAAAACAACAGTACAAATCAAATTATTGTGCATCTGTTACTGAATGTACAAAGCTCTTTGTGATAGTTTGGCCTGCTGTTTAAGAATGAGACATTTTGTCTTAATGAAAAACTTGAAATATTTCATTAAATAATAAAAGTAAAATGAAATTCAAATTTCACTAAATTTAAAATGTCATAAAAATTTTCCCTGTTATACAACTGCTGTTCACACACACACACACACACACACACACACACACACACACACACACACACACACACACACACACACACACACACACACACACACTACCAAGTCCTAGTTTCCCTGAAAAATAATAAAAAAAAGAATAATAGAATGTTGTATGCCACAATTTTTATTAGTGCCTTATTAGTGTTTGACATGTGACTTTTTTTTGTGACAATAGACATGCCAAGTGTTGAGTATTAAACTGACAGGATACTTAGTGCCAGACTGGCACTGCCTCTATGTGACTCAGTTGCCTGGTAGCATTGAAAATCTGGGCCCAGTTGTTTGAAACTAACGATGTCTTTAGTTAATGTATTGTTAAATCTTAAATTTTAGGACATTTACTGTACTTATCTCACTATGTGACTCCTATATAAGTTTTTGTTCTGTGGTCATTCTCTCCCTTCCGCTGATTCAAGAAGGGAAGTTGTCAGTATCTGGTGAAAGAATGTGCACAATACTGGTTAACCGCTTGGAATAAACCTGCCTAGTAAAAGGGTGGTTAGGTGAACTGACTGTGCTTGACATGACATTATTGAGTTGACAGGGCTGTAAAACCTCAGCACAAACAAATAATATGAGTTTTTGTTTTCTGTTTCCAGGTAATTTCAGAGCCGACAGAACTGTCTTTATGTTCTAATGCCAGTATTAACGACTGCTGTCTTTGTGCAGAATCCCACTGTGATAATGACTGTCCTTCACCGTTGAAACAACATGTATTATTTGATAACAACCAGTATAGTTGTGAGCTCATTATCACAACAACAACAAGTTCAACTAACCATACTGTAACCCTGGACACAACAGATCATAGTAACTCTGAAACAAATACTGACACAGAGCCAAGGTCAGAAAAAGAAACTTACAAAAGAAATCATCCAAATATCACAGTTTGTTTACACGATTGTCCTGATGGGTTTTATGTTTCACAAACTAATGTATGTGAAAAATGTGATATAGCATGCACATCCTGTAATGGATCAGGATCAGCCAACTGTGTCGCCTGCAAGTTTAGCTACAATGGTGCTTGTTATGCGAATTGTCCAAATGATACAAAAGTGAATGGTACAAACTGTATAGGTATAACAGACAAACATGAAGAAACCCCAGAAAAATCCAGTTTGCCAGCAATTATTGGTGGTGGTGTCGGGGGAGGAGTGGTGGTTGTGATTGTTGTTGTGATTATCTTGTGTTGCTGCTACAGACGACGGCATGGTTTAAAGACATCACTGAGAGGGGGCAAAGGAACAAAGAGGAAAACAGTAATGAGTGGCATCTTACAGGTACTGTTTTACTTTATGGAGTACCATATTTATCCAGTTACCTTATTTATTCTAATATAAGCCCCATCTCTATGAAACACAATACGGTAAATTTCCTAAAATTTCAAACACTTTATTCCATACTCTTTTGGCTTAAATTTTGCTTTTTATGCAGCGGTTTCTTTAAATATTTAGTGGAATGGCAAACAGTGTAGACCCTGATCAGACTGCTCCTTCAGGAGCAGTCTGATCAGGGTCTACACTGTTTGCATATGTCATTTTGTCAGACGCTTTAGTGTCCGAATTTTTAGGACATTTACCGTATCCTACTTTTCTCAGAGAAAAGCATTAGATGTACCAAACACATGCAAATGACAAAGAGTAGAACTGTGATGAGTGGCTTCTTACAGGTACATTTACTGTATTACTTCATGGAGTACCATATTTACTCTGTTACCATACGTATTCTAATATAAGCCCTAATCTGTAATAAATGCCCCCTTCTACTTTTTAGGAGAATTTTAATGTATTACCAAACACATACAAAATTGACTTAAGACCATCAAAATATCTTAGTTTTAGCCCAAATTCTGTCTCAATCCTGTCATTTTAGCAGTAATGAATTGCTATGCTCTTGGGGTGTATATTAGAATAAATATGGTATACGCTATCGGAGTTTTCCCTTGGGGGAATCTGCGGGGATTACCCCTAGTAATTAGCCAATTATACATTTTCATGTAGCAATAGAAAAAATATCACTATCTCCGGATAAGAGGGAGTATCCTAATAATATTTATTTTGTATCTCCTTAAAAACATATGTTGTGGATACTCGTTAGAGTGCTGAACAAGGCACATCTATTGAGTACCACAACATATGTTTTCTTGGAGAAATGAGAAAGATATCAGTGTTTTTAGGTGAAAAAAGGCCAGAGCTAGAGCCATGCATAATGACATACTTGGTTTTATAACTTATAATCATATCCTATGAGGGGTCCAATTTTATTTTGTCTCTTCCTGAAAACACTATTACTGAGGTCATTGATAAGTGGCAGAGGTCTTATTAACCCTTGTCCTGCTGAACGATGCCACGCCCTTTTCAAAGTTTCAGCCAATCAGATTACTTTATCCAGATTTTTGATATAAATTCACATACTGAATGGCAAACTGTGTAGATCAAGATCAGTTGGCTTCTTAGAAGCCAACTGATCTTGATCTACACGGTTTGCAAAGATGGGGTATATCCAGGTACAGCAGGACAAGGGTTAATGGTTGCTGGGTAAAAATTTCGTCATCCTGAGGAGACAATTTGCATGAAATGCTGAAGCCTGTTTGGCATTTTGTTTTCATTGACCATATCTTATCTGAAACCAGTTGTCTTTTCTATTTCTGTTTTGTTCTCAAATGTTAACTCTAAAATTTAATTTATGGCCAAAATGGCTGACCTATGCAATTTCTTCACACTGTAGTAAAGTGGATATTTAGAATGTTTACAGAAGAATGTTTATAGAAGAAATGTTCTTTGCTAATATTTAATCATTGATGTTTCTTGACAATATTGTAAAAAATTCAGAAAATTTGTACAAACGGGATGTGTTGAAAATCTGCCTCCATTTTACCTAACCTACCATTCTGCATAAATTGCAACCATTTTTACTATTGAAAAAAACAACAAAAAAAACACGCACGCATGCACGCACGCACGCACGCACACACACACACACACACACACAATTTGATTTTTGTAAAAGTAGCACTGAATAGAATAAAAGGTTTTGTGTATAAATAGTTGCAACCAAAGGTTTTGCAATAAATCATGACAAATGTTTGCAAATTTACTTTTTCTAGGTGTAAAATGCCAAGCGAAAAAAAAACAAAAAACGAAAGATGCTGAAAGCAGAGTTCCTATTAACATATCTAAAAATTAGCTGGGTGAGTGGCAAGCAGTATTGATCCTGATCAGATTCTGCATTCTATGGCATCTGATCTGGGTCTATTATCTGTATAAATAACATATCACGAAAACGTGCCTATATAATTTTGACCCCCTTAAACCCCACTTTTATATAGTAAAACTGGGGTTTAGAGGGGTATACATTGTTTTTTTTTTACTTCTGCTCAAAAACATAGATTGTGGGTACTCATTAGAAGTGCCTCACCAAGGCAGTTCTAATGAGTACCCACAATCTATGTTTTTAGCAGAAATATGAAAAATATCAAGAGTTTTTTTATCTGAAAATTTTCAATTTTTTGAGGTGATATTTTCTACATATTTGAGTAGGCTTGTTTTCCTAATGAGAGATAACAGATCCAGATCAGATGCCACCGATGAGCTGTCCAAATTCTTAGGATGATTACAGTGTATTTTAAAAAAAAAAAAACTTGAACTTAAAAGTATATACTATATCTTACTTAAAATAAATTTTAAGTGGAATATTGTTGACAGGACTGTTAAACCTCTACTCAAACCTCTACTCAAACAAACAAATCAGTTCACCTGGATTGGATAAGGCTGTAGATTTTCATGTAGTATTTACCATAAGTATTCAGACAGACATATCTGAAAAAAACACTGTAGATCCTGATCAGATTCCATATTCTGAGGGCCTGACAATCGTAATTCAGTTTACTTGCCCGGTGGGGTATTTCAGGAAACCATCACATTCCTTATAGAACTTTTTTTTTTCTGGGCAAGCTAGAAAACATTTTACCTGTTTTTTTTTTTTTTTTTTTTTTTTTTTTGTAGATTTGGAAAGTGGCCCAATCTGAGTCAGCCTTAACTCTTTCCCCGCTAGTGGCGACTTTTGTCGTCTGCTGATAACTTTTGCAAACAGTTTGGACCCAGATCAGGCCCGACAAAAAGTCGGGCCTGATCTGGATCCAAATTGTTTGCCACTCTGATGGTAGTCATAATCAAATTACCATGCATGCAAAGAGTTAATACAATAATTTGAGCCAGTGCATGACAAAACCTACAATAAGACTTGTGCAACCAACGAAGACTCAGATCAGCCTGGGCATCCACACAGTCTTATCAGTGTCTTAACTGATCACATATGCCTTTTGTAGCCTCCGGGCTATCCGGTGAGGGATAAATGAGAATTCTTGCCATATAGGCTACATGTATCTGAGTTTTTGCAAGTCACACAGGTCTTATTGTAGGTTTTGTCGAACACTGGCTTATTTATTATTGCATGCAGGATTAAGGAAGAGAAAAAAATTGTTTATTAATACTTACCATGCTATGGGCAAATTCACCAGATGACAGACTGATGATATTTTTCTTATTTTTCCCAGAAAGTAGGATATGACACCTCATGCAGACTATCTCCTAAGGAGACAGTTTGCATGAAGTATCAAATTCTATTATTTCAAAATGTCATCTGCTGAAATTTTTACCCAGCATGCAAAATTTCAATGGGAAGATTAAATGTTTGTTTACATCATGATCTGCAACTTACTTACTCTTAACCCTTATCCTGCTGATTGTTTTTTGTGTTGAGGTTTTACGGCCCAGTCAACCCAATGGGGTCATGTCGAGTGCGGTCAGTTTACCTAAACACACATTTACTGGGCAGGCTTAGTCCTCTAAGCGGTTAACCAGTATTGTGCACATTCTTTCGCCAGAAACTGACAACTGCCCTTCTTGAATCAGCGGAAGGGAGAGAATGACCGTAGAAAATATTTCATGATCAGTCTCCATGAAAGAATGTTGCTGACCTCGGCGGGGGTTGAACCCGCGACCTCCTGGTGTCCAGTCTGACGGCGCATCCAACTGAGCCACCGAGGCCGGCCCTTATCCTGCTGAACCCGGATGTATCCTGCCTTTGCAAACAGTGTTGATCCAGATCAGTTGGCTTCTGAAGAAGCCAACTGATCTGGATCTGCACTGTTTGCCATTCAGTATGTGAATTTATATCAACAATCTGGATGAAGTAATCTGATTGGCTGAATATTTGAAAAGGGCATGGTATCTTAATCTATTCAGCAGGACAAGGGTTAAGCTTGCATAAGTTTTGCTTTGGATTGATCCCAGGAATATATTGTGTTATAAAGGGGTGAACTTGTGGTGTAGTTTGAAACTAGTCCAGTGTGAGTCAGTTTTAATATTATTTTATATAAAGATAAACTGTATCAGGATTTAGGAAGTGAAAAACGTGTCCCAAATACCCACAAAGATTAGCAGTTTGTTTTAAAGATACAAGATACAAGATTTAATATAGGAATGAATTTTATTTTTGTGGATTTTATGTTAAATCTTATCTCTGAAAAATGCTTCAAACTGTCATCTGCTATAGTTGTGAGAAGGGCTTTAAAACAACAAACCCCTAAACGTTTATAGAGGACCCCTCAACTTCTCATAAGGGAGTCCCTGGACCCTCATTTTAAAATCTTGAGGGAAAACCCTGTATTATTTATGATACTCCCCCTTGTCTGTAGCTACAGTGGGAGGTGCGCGGGGGGTGGGGGGGCATGTTTGGTGTGGTGACTGGATCCTGTTTGCGTTGGTGTCGGTGTTGGTGTCTGCATTGACTTGCATCAGTGTCAGCATCAGAGTGACCTTGTCTGTGTGATATCTCATGATTAATTGTTGATGCTATTTTGGTGGCCTTGGCCCAATTTTCAAGGTCACCACAGAGCTAACACTGTCAGAAAAAGCTTTTCAATGATTCTTTATCTCCATGACCAGACGATGGATTCTGGTCAGACTTGGTATATAGTATAACAGCAATGGTCTTAATTGCTGATTGTATTTTGGTGACCTTTAGTGACCCAATTTTCATCATCACCACAGGATGCAAATGACCTCTGTGGATCATTAAACCTGAACTTACCATGTTTTGATGTTGGTGACCTTGACCTTGTTTTCAAGGTGGGCATGTGACTAAGAATGTTAGAGGGTGGGTGGTAGGGGGACATCAGATTCTGTTTTTTCTAAAAACACTGTTCCTGTTCTGTGTTATTCTGCCTGTCCATTTGGGGAATATCAGAAAGAAACAAAAAAGTGATGTAGAAAGCAACATTATACAGTAAATATAGGCCAGCTTCGATTGCTCAGTTGGATGCATGTCCAACTGGTGATCAGAAAGTTGCAGGTTCGACCCAAGCCGAATCGGCAACATTCTTTCATGGAGATTGATCATGGAATATTTTCTACAGTCATCATTCTTCTGCTGATTCAAGAAGGGCAGTTGTCAGTTCTGCCCATTCTGCTAGATCTGACCTGCGTCTGCTGCACTGTTTGCTCATGCATACTAAATTGGATATAACTTCCAAATAGCAAATTAAAGAAGAAACATGAAAAAAAAATTACATGTTAAATATTGACCCTTGTTCTGCTGTGCTGAAGAAGCCAACTGATCTGAATCTGCACTGTTTGCCATTTAGTATCTGAATTTATATCTGCTATCTGGAGTTGCGTTCCCCTTTAAGTACTGCATTTATTGGGGTCGTATTTATCTATTGGGACAACCCTTGTCATGCTGAACCCGGATATACTCTGCCTATGCAAACAGTGTAGATCCAGATCAGTTGGCTTCTGAAGAAGCCAACTGATCTGGATCTGCACTGTTTGCCATTTCATATGTGAATTTATGTCAATCATCTGGATCAAGGAATCTGATTGGCTGACAATTAGAAGTGGGCATGGCATTTTAATTTATTCAGCATGACAAGGGTTAAACTGCTTACCATACTTGTCCTAAGATTTGAACAGGTCTATTTCGCTACCAGTATTTTTTTTTTTTTTTTTTTTGTTTAACAAGCACTCTGAGTAAAGTTTATAGCAGAAGATATTTTGAAATATTTTTCTTAAATTTCCCAGGAAACAGGATTTAACATTTCATGCAAATTGTCTCCAATGGAGACAATTTGCATGAAATGTCAAATCCTGTTTTCTGGAAAAAAAAACAACAAGAAAAATACATGTATAGTTAATTTGTCATCTGCTGAATTTGCCCATAGAGTTAAAGGTTAAAAATAGAGTTAAAGGTTAAAAATTGATGGATGAGTGGCAAAGCAGTATAGATCTTGACCAGAGATCAATTCTAGGTCATCTTATCTGGGTCTACACTGATCATTTTAAGCCTTTCCAAATACTTTGCCAGTTTGGGTACTTATGGGTGATGAAGTTACAAACAAAATGGTATAAGGAAAGGTATGAATAATTGGCCAAAGAAATATTAGCACTTGTCATGCTGAATAAATTAAGCTGCCACACCCAATTCTAATTTCCAGCCAGTCAGATTACTTGATCCGAGTTTTTGATAGAAATTCACATATGTAATGACAAACAGTGCAGATCCAGATCAGAAGCAGGCCCTATCTGGGTTCAGCAGGACTAGGGTTAGGGTTGCTTTTTTGGAACATTTCACTATGCGCCCAGCAAAGACTTGGATCATATATTCCTTAAAAAAAAGAAAGAAAAGAAATAACTAAAAAATGGAGAATGTTGTCTGCAAATTTCTTTGGCTTTATAAGGGTTATACTTAGCATTGGTAGGAAAATTCAGCAGAACATTTTTTCTTAATTTTTCCCAGAAAATAGGATTTGACATACCGGTACACAGTTTTTCTCTCTTTAGGAGGCACTTTTGCATGAAATGGCAAATCCTATTTTCTGAAAAAAATAAGAAAAATATTTCAAAATGGCATTTACAGAATTTTTTACCCAGCATGCTAATTAATCTACCCTGAATTATGCCACAATTTTTTTTGGAAAAGACATTATGTGTCATTCATACGTAATCTATACCATAATAACCCTAAATGTTTGGACAGGCAAGCTTTAGCAAACAGTGCAGACCCAGATCAGATCATGAGATGCCACAAAATGTGGCATCTGATCAGAGTCTACACTGTTTGCCATACATCCAGCAATATTTTAGACACATCAACAGGTATTACAATTTCAAATTTTAGAACAAGTATGGTAAGAAGTTAAGGTGTCCCAATACTTAGGGTTGATTTATTGTGTTGGGGTTTAATGACACGTCAACCCTTGTGGGTCATTTTGTGTTGTCTCCCAGAGAAAGGGGGAAAAGAGATAGAAGAGATAGTAGAAGAGATGAAAGAGAGGGACAGGAAAGAAAGAAGGAAAGGAGTGAAAGTGAAGAAACAGAAGAATTAAAAACATTCCCCATTTACCCTTACTACTACAAGAATAGCAGGCCTTGCGTAACTGTAAGCCAATATCAGTTGGACACCCCAGTGACGTGAAATACACAACACTTTCGCACCACCCGACCACCTCCAAATACTTAGGGTATATATGGTAGTTAGATATGTATCCATAGCAACAGATAAGGTACTTTTTTCATCCAAAAAATGCTGATATCTTTCTTTTTTCTCGACGAAAACATATATTGTGGGTACTCATTAGAAGCGCCTCGCCGAGGCACTTCTAATGAGTACCCACAACATATGTTTTCGTCGAGAAATAAGAAAAATATTATGTGGATACCCTCTCTTATCTGTAGCTGTGTATCATATACATGTATACAAGGTTTTATTTTCATGGAAAATGAAAATTATAGTAACAGCTGTATAAAAAATATGTTGTATATAAAGATTTTATTTTCTTGTCACCAGCAATTAATACATGTATATATGTACTGGTAGTAACACACCTGTGTTGATAAGGAAGTGAAAGTCACATTAGCATGCTGCAGGCTAATTTTATTGACAATATTTTAATGTTTTCCATTCTGGGTAAAAATTTCAGCAGATGGCAAATTTTTGGATATTTTTCTTATTTTTCCCAGAAAATAGGAGACAGGAGGCGGGAGAGGCAAAAAAGACCGTAAAACCGCCGATTTACCTCCCCAAATGACAAAATTGAATGCAGTTATCCCCTAAATAATCTGGACTCGTGCAAAGAGGGATTCAACTGAACCTCTTTCCACCAACTACCCACACAGTCTGGATCTGCCACAAGCATTCAGTGAAAAAATTTAACTCTTTCAGCCTGGTAGAGCAAAACCATCCTGTCCAGTCTCACTTATCTTGTCACATCCTAACTCATTATTCTATATATAACTTCTGTTAGCCTTGACATATTATAGAGAAACATGGAACATGTCTACTGTCTTAGGAGGAATATAAGAATCGATCATGGTATGAGGGGTACAGGGCTTGGGAAAACCGGAAAAATAGCCGGTCTAGACCGAAATTAAGAATTCTGGACCGATTTCAAACACCCCAAAACGCTAATAAATCGGTCCAACAGGTTTGTGCCTTGAACCCCATTTTTCCCAAACCAACCAATTTTCACAAATCAATGATGTCTAAAAAATCACAAACGGTCGTCTTTCCAAACTGACAACGTCCGCGCACTTTTTAAATGCGATATTATGGTAGTTAAAAGGCTCTAAACGGTCATTTGACATGTATATTGGAGAGACAGCTGAATAACGGCAACCTTCCCCGCAGCACAAATTAATTACGTCATTATCCAAACATTGTCAAAAAATCAACACTTCACTGACCTTTGTGTGCGGTAAGCAAGCGATTAACACGAATCATCAGTAACGGTAGTCTGATAATTAATCCGTTTGTGTGACACGTGTGAATACACTGAGACTGCAAAACATCCAGGTGCAGTCGGCGTGTCCAAAAGATCAAAGGTCGCTTTACTGAGAGTGATAAAAGAATGCACCGCTTGAACGCACCTGTTTTCTTCCTTTTCTTTTTTGTTTTGATCAACACGGTTTGTCGGTCCCAGATTCGATAAATGAATTCCCAAACCGTGTACGTCCTGATCAGATGTCACATACAACGGCGTCTGATCTGGGTATTGTTGATTGCTTTTTTTTTTTTTTTTTTTGTTGATTGCCGTAACACGCGAGTATAATTCAAGGTAGATTTCACAGTAAAAAATAAGTAATGCACCACTTGCGCTAGGCAAGATTGGTCAGTGCTTAATATTTAAGCAGTCTGATCAAATCTTGAAACACTGAAAACTGCAAAACTGCCCGTGGCACAGGCCTTTTTTATTAGACCTAATTAGGTCCATGGAAGTCGTTTCGTTCCCTCTCTCCTGTTTCCCGCCGTCTTCGCGCTTATACAAGACGGGAATCAGTTGTTTATAAAGTTTAGGAAAACCCTGCGGAGGTGGAAATAACAACAAAACCGTTTTTTCTTCTTTTTTTTTTTTTTTTTCTTTCTTTTTACATACCTGACTGTATTTATTGATGACGCCAGCTTTGATCATGCTCGTTGTACCCGGACTTCCGTCATATAACGGAGTTGAGGTGTATTATTTAAAAGGAGTTATAGGACTGCCAATTGTCATTAGTTTTCGTGACAGGTGATATACACGTATTTTTTGTTTTGGAAATGGGCTCATTGATGACGTCATCGTCATCGGCTGGACCGATTCAGATTTCAAAATTTCCAGAGCCCTGGAGGGGTAGATAGAAAAATCCATCCCGAGGGTTATTGTCTGGCATCACGAGGCTTGCTAAGTGATGTCAGACCGTGAACCCAAGGGACAGATTTTTCTATCTGTCCTTCACACTCATGATAGATTCTTTTTCATGCATACCTTTCATTTCTGAAAGTGGTTTTTAGCTCGCCTGTACGAAGTACAAGGAGAGCTATTGTAGTCACCCCGGTCGTCCACGTTTGCGTTTGCGTTTGCGTTTGCGTTTGCATTTGCGTTTGCGTTCCCGTTCCCGTCACACTGTGTTAAAGTTTTTCAAATGCTTATATCTCAACAGTCACTCCTCACAGAGGCATCAAATTTGGAACTTAGGTACCTTGGAGGGTCTTCTGAGATTCCAAGAGAATAAACCCCTGGGTTCATGCCCCTGGGTGGGGCTAGGGGTCAGAATCTAGGACACCTTTGTAATACTGTGTTAAAGTTTTTCAAATTCTTATATCTTGACTTTCACTCCTCATAGAGCATTCATATTTAGAATTTGGGTACCTGGACGAGTCTTCTGAGATTCCAAAAGAACATACCCCTGGGTTCATACCTCAGGGTGGGCCTTGGGGTGGGGCTAGGGGTCAAAATCTAGGACACATTTGTAAAATCTTATATGCCTACAGGTTATAGACACAACTGGTTATACATCAGCTAACTATGTGACATCAGTTTAAGTGTAAGAGAGTGAAGGTCATGGTGACCTACATTTTACGGTCAAGGTCACCTAGATTTCACGGTCCAGTGATTTTGCCTTATATCTTGAATACTATTTGTTGGATAAATGTCACACCTGGGATATTACTTCCATGTGACCCAATGAATGACCACTTACTATATCTAGGTCATTGTGACCTATATTTCATGGTTCAGTGATTTTGCCTTATATCTTGAATACTTTTTGTTGGTTAAATGTCACACCTGGGATATTACTTCCATGCGACCCAATGAATGACCACTTACTATATCTAGGTCATTGTGACCTATATTTCATGGTTCAGTGGTTTTGCCTTATATCTTGAATACTATTTGTTGGATAAATGTCACACCTAGGATATTAGTTCCATGTGACCCAATGAATGACCACTTACTATATCTAGGTCATTGTGACCTATATTTCATAGTTCAGTGATTTTGCTTTATATCTTGAATACTATTTGTTGGATAAATGTCACACCTGGGATATTACTTCCATGTGACCCAATGAATGACCACTTACTATATCTATGTCATTGTGACCTATATTTCATGGTTCAGTGATTTTGACTTATATCTTGAATACTATTTGTTGGATAAATGTCACACCTGGGATATTAGTTCCATGTGACCCAATGAATGACCACTTACTATATCTAGGTCATTGTGACCTATATTTCATGGTTCAGTGATTTTGCCTTATAGCTTGAATACTATTTGTTGGATAAATGTCACACCTGGGATATTAGTTCCTTGTGACCCGATTATTGAAGTCAAAATATATCTCTGTTGGTGTGACCTATATTTCATGGTTCAGTGATTTTGCCTTATATCTTGAATACTATTTGTTGGATAAATGTCACACCTGGGATATTACTTCCATGTGACCCAATGAATGACCACTTACTATATCTAGGTCATTGTGACCTATATTTCATGGTTCAGTCATTTTGCCTTATATCTTGAATACTATTTGTTGGATAAATGTCACACCTGGGATATTAGTTCCTTGTGACCCGATTATTGACGTCAAAATATATCTCTGTTGGTGTGACCTATATTTCATGGTTCAGTGATTTTGCCTTATATCTTGAATACTATTTGTTGGATAAATGTCACACCTGGGATATTAGTTCCTTGTGACCCGATTATTGACGTCAAAATATATCTCTGTTGGTGTGACCTATATTTCATGGTTCAGTGATTTTGCCTTCTATCTTGAATACTATTTGTTGGATAAATGTCACACCTGGGATATTACTTCCATGTGACCCAATGAATGACCACTTACTATATCTAGGTCATTGTGACCTATATTTCATGGTTCAGTGATTTTGCCTTATATCTTGAATACTAGTTGTTGGATAAATGTCACACCTGGGATATTAGTTCCTTGTGACCCGATTATTGACGTCAAAATATATCTCTGTTGGTGTGACCTATATTTCATGGTTCAGTGATTTTGCCTTCTATCTTGAATACTAGTTGTTGGATAAATGTCACACCTGGGATATTACTTCCATGTGACCCAATGAATGACCACTTACTATATCTAGGTCATTGTGACCTATATTTCATGGTTCAGTGATTTTGCCTTATATATTGAATACTAGTTGTTGGATAAATGTCACACCTGGGATATTAGTTCCTTGTGACCCGATTATTGACGTCAAAATATATCTCTGTTGGTGTGACCTATATTTCATGGTTCAGTGATTTTGCCTTATATCTTGAATATTTGTTGGATAAATGTCACACCTGGGATATTAGTTCCATGTGACCCAATGAATGACCACTTACTATATCTAGGTCATTGTGACCTATATTTCATGCTTTAGTGATTTTGCCTTTTATTTTTATTACTATTTCATGGAGAATTGTCATACCTGGATTATTATATCTAAGTGACAAAATGATTTACATACAAATACATCTAGGTCAGTGTGACCTATATTATATGGCTTAATGATAAAAATGTTACAATATAAAATGTACCCAGCAGGCGAGCTCGCTGTCCTCCGACAGCTCTTGTTTGATAATGCAGTCACTTGGATTGCAGACCTCCGCCATATTGTGATGACAATACTGTGACGTTTAGTGACATCATTAGCTTGCCGGGACTATGTCGCTGGAGAGTTTATGTTGCCACCCAATCGTTGGCGTTGGCGTCTGTCGGCGTCCAAGTCGGCGTCCTCGTTAGCACAATGTTTAAGTTTTCAAAGGTGTGCATAGTTTTTAGCTCGCCTGTACGAAGTACAAGGAGAGCTATTGTAGTCACCCCGGTCGTCCACGTTTGCGTTTGCGTTCCCGTTCCCGTTCCCGTCACACTGTGTTAAAGTTTTTCAAATGCTTATATCTCAACAGTCACACCTCACAGAGGCATCAAATTTGGAACTTAGGTACCTTGGAGGGTCTTCTGAGATTCCAAGAGAATAAACCCCTGGGTTCATGCCCCTGGGTGGGGCTAGGGGTCAGAATCTAGGACACCTTTGTAATACTGTGTTAAAGTTTTTCAAATTCTTATATCTTGACTTTCACTCCTCATAGAGCATTCATATTTAGAATTTGGGTACCTGGACGACTCTTCTGAGATTCCAAAAGAACATACCCCTGGGTTCATACCTCAGGGTGGGCCTTGGGGTGGGGCTAGGGGTCAAAATCTAGGACACATTTGTAAAATCTTATATGCCTACAGGTTATAGACACAACTGGTTATACATCAGCTAACTATGTGACATCAGTTTAAGTGTAAGAGAGTGAAGGTCATGGTGACCTACATTTTACGGTCAAGGTCACCTAGATTTCACGGTCCAGTGATTTTGCCTTATATCTTGAATACTATTTGTTGGATAAATGTCACACCTGGGATATTACTTCCATGTGACCCAATGAATGACCACTTACTATATCTAGGTCATTGTGACCTATATTTCATGGTTCAGTGATTTTGCCTTATATCTTGAATACTTTTTGTTGGTTAAATGTCACACCTGGGATATTACTTCCATGTGACCCAATGAATGACCACTTACTATATGTAGGTCATTGTGACCTATATTTCATGGTTCAGTGATTTTGCCTTATATCTTGAATACTATTTGTTGGATAAATGTCACACCTAGGATATTAGTTCCATGTGACCCAATGAATGACCACTTACTATATCTAGGTCATTGTGACCTATATTTCATGGTTCAGTGATTTTGCCTTATATCTTGAATACTATTTGTTGGATAATGTCACACCTGGGATATTAGTTCCATGTGACCCAATGAATGACCACTTACTATATCTAGGTCATTGTGACCTATATTTCATGGTTCAGTGATTTTGCCTTATATCTCGAATACTATTTGTTGGATAAATGTCACACCTGGGATATTAGTTCCATGTGACCCAATGAATGACCACTTACTATATCTAGGTCATTGTGACCTATATTTCATGGTTCAGTGATTTTGCCTTATAGCTTGAATACTATTTGTTGGATAAATGTCACACCTGGGATATTAGTTCCTTGTGACCCGATTATTGACGTCAAAATATATCTCTGTTGGTGTGACCTATATTTCATGGTTCAGTGATTTTGCCTTATATCTTGAATACTATTTGTTGGATAAATGTCACACCTGGGATATTACTTCCATGTGACCCAATGAATGACCACTTACTATATCTAGGTCATTGTGACCTCTATTTCATGGTTCAGTGATTTTGCCTTATATCTTGAATACTATTTGTTGGATAAATGTCACACCTGGGATATTAGTTCCTTGTGACCCGATTATTGACGTCAAAATATATCTCTGTTGGTGTGACCTATATTTCATGGTTCAGTGATTTTGCCTTATATCTTGAATACTATTTGTTGGATAAATGTCACACCTGGGATATTAGTTCCTTGTGACCCGATTATTGACATCAAAATATATCTCTGTTGGTGTGACCTATATTTCATGGTTCAGTGATTTTGCCTTATATCTTGAATACTATTTGTTGGATAAATGTCACACCTGGGATATTACTTCCATGTGACCCAATGAATGACCACTTACTATATCTAGGTCATTGTGACCTATATTTCATGGTTCAGTGATTTTGCCTTATATCTTGAATACTATTTGTTGGATAAATGTCACACCTGGGATATTAGTTCCTTGTGACCCGATTATTGACGTCAAAATATATCTCTGTTGGTGTGACCTATATTTCATGGTTCAGTGATTTTGCCTTATATCTTGAATATTTGTTGGATAAATGTCACACCTGGGATATTAGTTCCATGTGACCCAATGAATGACCACTTACTATATCTAGGTCATTGTGACCTATATTTCATGCTTCAGTGATTTTGCCTTTTATTTTTATTACTATTTCATGGAGAATTGTCATACCTGGATTATTATATCTAAGTGACAAAATGATTTACATACAAATACATCTAGGTCAGTGTGACCTATATTATATGGCTTAATGATAAAAATGTTACAATATAAAATGTACCCAGCAGGCGAGCTCGCTGTCCTCCGACAGCTCTTGTTTAATTGTTTAAGGTATTGCTTTCATGTTTGGCCTACACCTACCTTAGGGTAAGACCTTTCAATAGCATACACCCCCATCCCCAAGTTAGAACTTTATGTAGGTCAAGGTCAGTTCTTACTTTGTCATTTACACCCATGGTTAAGTTTTGCATTTAAGTTTTGAAAAGTGTACATAACTGCAGAAGTATTCAAGATAGAGCTTTAATATTTGACCATTACCAGCGTTAGGGTTATACCTTTCAACAGCACACATCCCTTCCTCAGGTTGACCTGCCTAGGTCAAGGTCAGGTCATACTTGGTCATTTAAACCCATGTTGGAGTTCTGCGTTTAAGTTTTGAAAAGTGTTTGTAACTGATGAAGTATTCAAGATACTGCTTTAATATTTGGCCCACACCAATGTTAGGGTAAGACCTTTCAATAGCACACACCCCTTCCTCAGTTTGACCTTCTGTCTAGGTCAAGGTCAGGTCATATTTTGTCATTTACACCCATATTGGAGTTCTGCATTTTAGTTTTGAAAAGTGTTTGTAACGGCTGAAGTATTCAAGATACTGCTTTAATATTTGGCCCACAACTACCTTAGGGTAGGACCTTTCAATAGCACACACCCCTTCCTCAGGTTGACTTTCTGCCTAAGTCAAGGTCAGGTCATACTTTGTCATTTAAATCCATGTTTGAGTTCTGTGTTTAAGTTTTCAGAAGTAAATGTTTCAATGGCATGTATCCCATCCCTCAGTTTTACATTCTTCAGACATCAAAATCAGGTCATACTCTGTCATTTATAGCTATGTTTAAGTTCTGCATTTAATCTTTAACCCTTAAAGCGCCAAGAAAAACTGCATCTGAAAATGTCGTCTGTTTATGTCGTCTGCTGAATATTCTTGCAGACTTTTCAAACCTGTTTTTGCATACAGGCAAACAGTGTGGACCCTGATCAGACTGCTCCTAAGAGCAGTCTGATCTGGGTCCACACTGTTTGCAAAAATGACTTTTAAAATCACAAGCAGATGACAAAGCAGACGACAATAGTTGTGACAGGCGCTTTAAGGGTTAATATTTAAAGATAGTGTTTTTATCCGATCAACCCTGTCCGGCGAGCTGCGTTGTCTTCTGACAACTCTTGTTATGTTCAGTGACGTCAACCTTAACGATGCCGTACATGACATCTTATACAACCAGTGTGTATCAAAATATGAAAATTCTCAATTTTTATCTTTCCCATGGGACGGATAAGGGTGTGTGAGATATTTGCTAGCACCGGTGTAATTTGCAGAAATCCTGATCTGGTATGCAAGAATATGGTGTACATAACTCTGTCTTGCATTTTGAGAATTGAGCTGGAAGGGCCCACTCAGCATTAACCCTTTTCAGCCAATCAGATTGCTTTATCCGGACTGTTGGTATAAAATCACATACGTAATGGCAAACAGTGCCACTATGTGACTCAGTTGCCTGGTAGCGTTAAAAATCTGAATAGATAGATAGACAAGCAGTGCAGATCCAGATCAGTTGGCTTCTTCAGATCTTCTGATCTGGATCTACACTGTTTGCAAAGGCAGGGTATATCCGGGTTCGGCATGACAAGGGTTAAAATGAGTTAGTATAAAGAAAATATCAAACATTGGCTTCCGAAACACATGTGACTCAGCAAAATTAAAATTTCACCCTTGCCTTGCTGAATACATTGTTTATTATGATGCCCAGCCCACATCTAATTTTCAGCCAATCAGATTACTTGATCCAGGTTGTCAATACAAAGTCACAAACTTATTTACAAACAATGCAGATCCAGATCAGTCGGCTTATCTTGATCTACACTGTTTTAAAAGGCAGGGCGTATCTGGCTTCAGCAGGACCAGGCCCTGAGGTTATATAACTTTTTTTCATGCTCAGCTCAACTGAGCATGAAATTTTCTCTGCTAATGAATATGAAAATGCAAACAATGGTTGGCATTTTCATATTTATTAGCAGAGAAATTTTCATGCTTAGCTGTGTTTAGCAAGACAGAATTTGCAATTGTCAGTAGCTTGAGATTTATTGGCAAGACAAATAGCTTGAGATTTATTGGCAAGACAAATTTCATGCTGAGTTGAGCATGAAAAAATGTTTTATAACCTCAAGGCAAGGGTTAAATCCTTCCAATAAATTTAATTGCCTTGAGGCTTTAGGAAGATACATATAGGTGGCAGATTTTGACAGGTTTTAAGGTATATTATTGATAATCGAACTTAATTACCCCTGCATGTGCAGGAAATGGTTGACAAAATGTGGTCTGACAGTGCATAAAACATTATAGAGACATTTTGTTATGTTTTATCGGAATTATATTAAAAGGATAATACTGTAGTTATCATACAAAAGGGTAAACGGCATCTTAGAAATTAACCCTTAAAGCGCCAAGCAAAATTTGTAGTAGACGACATTCTAAATTTTTTTTTTTTTTTTCAGAGAAAACAAGTCAACATTTCATGTGAATCGTCTGCCAAGCAGACGATTCACATGAAATGTCAAGACTTGTTTTCTCTGAAAAAAAAAATAAATAAAAAATTGTCATCTGCTGCAGTTGTGATTGGTGCATTAAGGGTTAATGCATTAAACTCGGGTGCACTCTTCTACCACAACTCTTTGGATCGATCTATTTCCAGTAGCAGGGTGTCTGCCTAGTTTTTTATTATTACTATGTTTTATAGAAATTCCTGTATGTAATGCAAACTGTGTGGACCCCGATTAGATGCCGCATTCTGTGGTATCTGCTCTGGGTCTGCACTGTTTGCCAAATTACCCTTTGTGGGGTTTCGGACTAAAATGTGTTAAAATTATGGCAAGATAATGTATAATTTCCACTGTAGCCTTGATGATACTGGAATTTGATTGTTATACAGCCCATTTAACATTTTACAGCCCATTTAACAGTATTTGGGTTATATTGGGCTGTCCACATAGCTATTTTTTATATTTCTTCAAGAAAACATATGTGGTGGGTACTTGATCATAAGAAACACCTCATTGAGGCACTTTTATGAGTACCCACAACATACATTGTCACAGTGAAATAAGAAAAGTATCGATTTTATTTGGTTGAAGAAAGCACCTTGTCTGGAAGAAAAAAAAAAAAAAAATGACCTGCATGGGTTGATGTGTTGTTAAATCAGAATGCAAACAAAAGTCTCACTAAGGCCATTCTAATGTGTAGCATAAAACCTAGACTGGCTCCAGTCTCCAGTGACTAAATATTTTTCTCATAATTCTGTTTGATAATCCACTAAAATAAAACAAAAAAAAAACAACTATCATGACTATTAAGGCTGGTCTAGTGGCCAGACTTTATAGTCATGATATTACTTTGGTTTTATTTTAGTGGATTATTAAACAGATTATAAGAAAAAAATATTTTGTCACTAGAGACTGGAGCCAGTCTACATAAAACCGTGTTATATCCAAACAAAAATGTATAGATTATATTGAAAAATGACCATTTATGGTCATTTTTCAATATAATCTATACATTTTTGGGATCCATCTTTGAACCGTGTTATAACAAACTGTGTTATAAAGAGGTTATAGTGTATTGTCTTCTGAAAACTCCTGCTATTTGGACCATTATGAAGGCAACTTATTATAACCTCTGCAAACTGTGTTTGTGAGTGGTATACTGCTTTCCCGGGATGGTATCAAATAAGTGTTGCTTACATCACGAAAACATGCCTATATAATTTTGACCCCCTTAAACCCCACTTTTATATAGTAAAACTGGGGTTTACAGGGGTATACATTATTTTTCTTATTTCTGCTCAAAAACATAGATTGTGGGTACTCCTTAGAACCGCCTCATCGAGGCGGTTCTAACGAGTACCTACAATCTATGTTTTGAGCAGAAATAAGAAAAATATCAGAATTTTTCATCTGAAAATTTTCATTTTTTGGTGGTAAAATTCTCAGTATATTTGAATAGGCGTGTTTTCGTAATGTATTGACAATTCTTGTTTATCATATGTATATTAATCTTCCTCATTCATGAGATAGAACATAAATACATTGTTTGTTTACATTTTGGCTTTTGCCAAAACTTAACCCTTGTCCTGCTGAATAAATTAAGATGCCCACTTCTAATTTTCAGCCACTTCAGATGACTTGGTCTGGATTGTTGCTATAAATTCACATACCCGGTACTTAAAGGGGAATGCAATATAAGTTGTAAATATATCTTGGAGTAAAGTGCTTAACAAGCCATTTATTTTGATGCAAGACTTTTCAAAATCGGACTAGAAATAAGGAAGTTATGGTGGTTTGAATATATTTTAAATGGCTGTCATGGATGCCGCCATATTGTAGGCTTTGTGACATCTCAGAGCCCAAATTAGATATACAAAACCAAATTATAAAGGGTTTTTAAGAATAATTTTGCTACAGATTTTTTTATAATATTTTAATTCTAGTGACAAGCAATCATTTGCACCAAAATAAACCAACTTTATGAGAATAACTACCTTTATGAAACGAATTTTAATTTTTATGAAACCTCATTAAATATTCAAAATGGCGGTGCGCATACCACCAATGTTAAAATATTCAATTGTCTATAACTTACTTAATTTTCCACCGATTTGATCAAATTTGTGTCAAAATCTATTGTTTGTAAAGTTCTTTACTTTAAAGCACAATACCTTTTAAGGTTGTGTTCCCCTTTAATGGAAAACAATGCAGATCCAGATCAATTGGCTTCTTCAGAAACCAACTGATCTGGATCTATACTGTTTGCAAAGACAGGGTATATCCGGGTTCAGCAGGACAAAGGTTAAAGTTCTCAAAGTACACAGTAACATTAATTAAATAAGTATTTCCTCATATCTCCAGATAAGAGGGTTATCATGTAAATATTTTAGAAGCGCCTTACTCAAATCCAAATTTCTGGGGGAAATATTTTAAAATGTCATCTGCTGAAATTTTTACCCAGCATGCTAAGCGTTAAAATGCTTGCTCTAGTTGGAGAACCATGGTCAGCCTTTAGCCTGGCTGGTTTCCTCCTTTTTGTGAGGCTTGATATTTTATGGGGACAACAGTAGTGTATCATAAGTACCATATAAAAAGGACATGATAATGATGCATAGCTCCAGACAATTAAGACTTTCTATTTTCAACCAAAAACATTGATATATATTGTATTTCTTATTTCTCTGCAAAAACATATGTTGTGGGTACTCATTAGAAGTGCCTCGCTGAGGCACTTCTAATGAGTACCCACAACATATGTTTTTGTGGAGAAATAAGAAAGATATGTACCTGATACCCACTCTTATCTAGACCTATGTAATGAGGGATGATTTTACATTTAATATCTCTTTCAGTAATATTTCAATTATATACAGACAGTTACTGGTGATAATGACAGGTTCTGTGCTATTAGGCTCCATTGAGCTGCATTCCACATCCAGCCGGACTCTGTATATTATTATGTTTATTGCATTTATTGCGTTTATTGCTGTTACTGTTTTTTTTATACATTTCACATGACTTCTCATAGCTTCAAATAAGGCACTATTTTCAAAAACATGTATTGATATTTTCCTTATTTCTCCATGAAAACATATGTTGTGTGTACTTATTAGAAGCGTCTTGATGAGGCGCTTCTAAAGAGTACCCACAACATATGTTTTTGTGGAGAAATAAAAAAAAAAATATTTACCAGGTACCTCCTCTTATCTAAAGTTGTGACTTCTGTCACATTTTCTGTGCCCTACATTCACTATTTACCCAAAATATTGGGGCAGCTTTTTTTTACCTCTGGGCTAATTCAACAGACAACAAATAAATGATATTTTTTACCCGAAAAACAGGTTTTGATATTTCATGCCAATTGTCTCCAATGGATGGGGCATCTGATCAGAGTCTACACTTTCAAAACCTGATTTCTGGGAAAAATAAGAAAAGTATTTCAGAATGCCATCTGCTGAAAATTTTACCCAGCATGCTTAGGGTTAAATCCTTAACAAACATGTCCTGAAATTGGAACACGATTATTTTTAGTACCTGTTAATGTGCCTTAAAGTGCTGAATGACTGGCAAACATTGTAGACCCTGATCAGACTCCACATTCTGCTTATAGGGCTATTAAGGTAAACCATAGATGCAATTTTGACAGACAGACTTGATAGATAGATACTGTCATTTTTGTCAAAAATAGTTATTGTTGGCAGAAATCTTTCATCTGACAAAATCTAAACTGATAAACAATACTAAATATTGGATAGATAGGTCAGGGCAAACATTGCTGACCCAGATCAAACTGCTCCTATAACAGGAGAGGTCTAAGGGAACTGGATACACTTGGTAGATGTATCCCCCTTTATTCAAAAAGGGGACTTTTTAGCTCACCTGAGCTCTGCTCAGGATGAGCTATTATGATCACTTTTCGTCCGTCGTCCATCCGTGCGTCCGTCCGTTAACATTTTCAAACGACTTCTCCTCTGAAGCCGCTGAGCCAATTTTGTTCAAATTTCATATGGAGCCTTCTGAGGGTGGGGGAACGAAAAATTGCTAAAATGGTCGGGGTCCCTTGACCAAGATGGCCGCCACGCCCATATATGGTAAAAATCTTTAAAAATCTTCTCCTCCAGAACCGAGAATGCCTTGGGGCTGAACCTTTGCAGGAATCATTGGGGACGGGAGGTCTACCAAAATTGCTAAAAGAATTGTCGTACGTTGACGTTTGACCTTTTCACGGCAAGGTCAAGTTTGCTTCCCTATGCATTTGTATGGGAAAAACCTTTAAAAATCTTCTTCTTCAAAACCGAGCATGCCTTATGGCTGAATCTCTGCATATATCTTTGGGAACAGGAGGGCTACCAAAATTGCTAAAATAATGGTCATACATTGACATTTGACCTTTTTACGGTAAGGTCAATTTTGCTTCCTTATGCATTTGTATGGGGAAAAATGTTCAGAATTTCAAACAACTTCTCCTCTGGAGCCTCTGGGCCAATTTTGCTCAAATTTCATACGGAGCCTCCTTAGGTAGGGGGAACAAAAGATTGCTAAAATGGTCACGGTTCGTTGACCAAGGTGGCCGCCATGCCCATATATGGTAATTAAGAAATAAATTATTCCGAACCATGCTCAAATGCCCAAGATAAAGCACAGTTGAGTTTGGGTTGTACCCATTTGAGCACGAGCGAGCGCAGCGAGCGAGTGTTCAAATGGGTACAACCCAAACTCAACTGTGCTTTATCTGCGGCATTTGAGCACGGTTCAGAATAATTTATTTCTTTTCTAACACCCCTCACTGAGCGAATGTTTTGCATAAATGAGATTTGTATTGACTTTTATGATTATTTTTATTACCTGACTTCCCCATTTGGTAGTTGACGTCAACCGTTAAGCATTACGTCACACAGTTACGTAGTTACAAGGTTCGATGACGAACATTCAAAATGGCGGATACTTATGCGAATCAGCTGATGATGTAAAATATTAAAACGATGTAAAACATAAAAACTTGTGTCCTGTGTTCATGAAAGAATTGCAAATCGAATGAAATTGGAGTGCCGCGATGGACCTATGGAGGACAGATATAAAACAACAAAATAAGAATGTTAAGCGACACTTTTGTTTTCGATAATGTCAACAAATACACGATGGCAACAAGGAGTAAAACGAATATGTTTGAATGGTATAACCTGTAGAGGAACTCTTCAGGTAAAAAAAGTCAAAGAACTGCAATGTTCGTAGATCATTTTCTCTCTTACTAGATCTAATTTTATTTATTATGTATATGAATGTTTTGATCAATATTGTAAGCTAGCGTCCATAGTTACTAGGGACGCAACTTTCGTAACAGTAATATGATTGGTTTCCCGTTGATAGCGCGCGACAAAATTCCTATGCTCAAATGCCTTAGATAAAGCACGGCTAGAAAATGTAAAGACAAGTAAGGAACAACACCAGCAGGGGTGTTAGAAAAACCTTTAAAACTCTTCTTCTCTAGAACCGAGGATGCTTTGGGGCTGAATGTTTGCATAAATCATCGGGGACAGGGGGTCTACCAAAGTTGCTAAAAAAATGGTCATACATTGACATTTGACCTTTTTACGGCAAGGTCAAGTTTGCTTCCTTATGCATTTGTATGGGAAAAAACATTTAAAAATCTTCTCCAAAACGGAGGATGGCTTGTGGCTGAATCTTTGCATATATCATCTGGAACGGGCAGTCTACCAAAGTTGCTAAAATAGTTGTCATACATAGACATTTAACCTTTTTACGGCGAGGTCAAGTTTGCTTCTGTATGCATTTGTATGGGCCCCATACATTTGTATGGAAAAAATGTTGATAATTACAAATGGCTTTTCCTCTGATGCCTCCGGGCCAGTGTTGCTCAAATTTCATGCAGAGCCTCCGTGGGCAGGAGAATGAAAGATTGCTAAAATGGGTATGGTCCATTGATCAAAATGGCTGCCATGCCCATATATGGTAAAAACCTTTAAAAATCTTCTTCTCCACAACCAAATAAGCTCTGGGTCCTAATCTTTGCACAAATTGTGGGGGACAGGAGATCTACCAAAATTGCTAAAATGATGATTTTTTGTTGACATTTGACCTTTTTACCTCCAAGGTCAAATTTGCTTCCCCATTTGTATGGGCCATATACATTTATATTGAAAGTATCGAAGTGACTTGTAGATCAACAGTAGTTAAAATTGTTCTGATTGGAAATCTAAGATGGCCATCATCTGATTTATATTTATAATATTTCCCTGCCACTGTGCTGTTTACATGTATCAAATCATGATTCTTCAGAAACCACTTAGCCAATTTCCACCAAATTTCACATTGATCCTTCTGTTGAAATATGATTGATAGTTTATTCAAATGATCATGCTTCATTGACTGTCAGGCCCATATATTCTTCTTCAAAACTATGAACTGCTCAAATGATGATATTTTCATTAGTTGCGATGATAGGATTGGAAAAATGTTGCATAACATCTGCATGTCTGCAGTGGCTATGTCTCTCAGGTGAGCGAATCGTGGCCCGTGGGCCTCTTGTTTGTGACTTCCTGTTTGCTTTCCTGTACATCTGGACCCTTTTGAAAAGGGGTCTATTCTATTAACCTGCTCAACATGACCTTAACAGTGTTGATTGGGCCTGAAATGTCCAACTTCAACATCTCAAAACATTTGGATCAAAGTTTGCTCAAATCTTGAATAGATTCTTTCCATTCATCTGTCCATCTGTCTGTCAACACCTTGGTTAAAGTTTTGTGTCAAATTGTTTAACCCTTCTCTTGCTAAACACGACATGCCCTGTCTTAGCAAATAGTGTAGATCCAGATCAGTTGGCTTCTGGAGCCAACTGATCCGGATCTGCACTGTTTGTCATTAAATATGTGAATTTCTATCAAAAACTCGGATCAATTAATCTGATTGGCTGGAAATTAAAAGTGGGTGTGGCATCTTAATTTATTCAGCAAGGCAAGGGTTAATATTAAATAACAAAAGAACTGATTTGTATTCACTCACAGACCAAGAACAATGCAATGTGGAAAACAAATGAAAATCATCTTGAATGACTTTTAAATCACCGTGTCAAACCTGCATACATAATAAGACACAGGGCTATGTCAGAAATGACAGATTTTTTTTTCGTAATTCGAAAATCAGCCAAAATATAAATCCGCCAAAAGGTCCACTCATAAAAACTGCCAAAATTTGCTGTCAACAAATTAACCTTAAAGAAGAAGCCAGCTGATCTGGATCTGCACTGTTTGCCTTTAGTATGTGAATTTATATCAACAATCTGGATCAAGTAATCTAATTGGCTGAAAATTAGAAATGGGCATGACATATTAATTTATTCACCAGGACAAGGGTTAGTGTTTTACAGTAGTAAAGCCTCTTTTCCGAAGGAACTTGTGCAGAAAAGCAAACAGGAAGTCACAAAAGTTATCTCCCTTCTAAAAATAGCAGACAGCCTTTTTTTTTTTTTTTTTTTTAGTAATCATTAGTTTCCTAGCAAAAAATAGCAGAAAATCTATCATGAGCCTGCAGTCTCCTTAAAATCTTTACTACTCTTTGGGAAAATTTCAGCAGACGACAAACTGATGATATTTTTTCTTATTTTTCGCATAAGATAGGCTTTGATATTTCATACGTTGTTTCCTAAGGAGACAAATTGCATTGCCTCTCACAGCTTATTTTTTGGGAAAATTGAGAAAAAAAATACCGAAACTCCTCATCTGCTGAAATTTTTTTTCTCATTGCGAAGCATTAACCCTAGTCCTGTCTTTGCAAACAGTGTAGCTCCAGATCTGACTTCTGAAGAAGCCAACTGATCTGGATCTGCACTGTTTGTTAAAGACCACTTAATGTTATTGTTTTCATTCTGGTTACTGACCACATGATTATAATGTTATGCCATGTGACCAATAATTGTGGATGGCACAATCATTTCCAGTTCCATTGATACAAATTGATTCAAGCCAAATTTTACCAGGAGAAATAATTCCTTTTAGTTAATATTAACCCTTTTAGTTAATATTAACTCTTAACCCTTTTCTTGCTGAACACGACATGCCCTGTCTTAGCAAACAGTGTATATCCAGATCAGTTTGCTTCTGAAGAAGCCAACTGATCTGGATCTGCACTGTTTGTCATTTGATATGTGAATTTCTATCAAAAACCCGGTTCAAGTAATCTGATTGGCTGAAAATTAGAAGTGGGTGTGGCATCTTAATTTATTCAGCATGACAAGCCGAAGGATTAAATTATTTTGTGTTTAAAATGCAGCTGTAAGAAGCAATATGACTGCTTTTCTTACAATAAATACAACTGTTTCAATGATATTTTTTCGATATCAGCAGGCATGCTCGCAACCGTAATATTGGCTTTTTTTTATGGTGAGCATTTTCACCCTAGTTTTAACTAGTTGATGGATAAAATGTGTGCTTTATTTTTCTGAAAAACATAGACCATTTTAATGTCAGATTAACGTAAATGACACCATTCTGCCAAGCATACCAGAATGAGGCTAGAACCTACTCTCCCATACATGCTATATCTCACACTGTGAGATGAAATCTCACAGAATTTTCAGCCCATTTTACAACAGATTTTATGAAGAAACAAACATAAATCACACACTGTTGTGGTTTTCACGAGCTTCTTCATACATGAAAAAAAAGACTTAAGACTATATTTGGGGAGCTCCAAAGTAATGTTTAAGAAAATCTCACAGAATTTTGTCAAATCTCACTTAAAATTTTGCCTTAACTTACAGATTTTAGTCCACAACTTATGGCATGTATGCTCTCTGTTAAAGACTGAGAGATTCCAAATGATTTTATTGTGTGATGTAGTGTTTAAAGTGGTCTTATAGACAGGCCTAGACAAACAGTGTGGACCCAGATCAGATGCTGCATAATGCAGCATCTGAACTTGGTATACACTGTCTGCTACCCATCCAGTAATGTTTTAGACACGTAAACAGGTAGTCAGGTGGATTTGTTAAAATTTTAGGATTATGTGTATAGTCAGGAGTTAAGGTGTGTGAATACTTTGAAAATATATGAGTGTAGTGTACTCGTATAGTGTACTCAGCAAAAAGTAGTACACTTCTGGAATACTAATTTGATGTTCCATTGAAATCAATCCTTATACTCAGCAAAAGTAGTACACTTCTGAAATACTAATAATATGATATTCCAATGAAATCAGTCCTTTTAATTGCTTCCTCTTTTATTTTTTATGTAGCAAATTCACATTCAGTGTTTCAGTACTTTTTCCAAGTTCAAGAACTTGTGTTTTACACGATAAGAAGCAGAATGGTTCATTCTAAATATTGGGACACCTTCACAGGTCCTTACTTTAGGCCAAAAAAAAAAAAAATATGTATTGGATTCTCAGGCACTGCCACATCTGTCCAAATGGCCCGGTATATATGATTTTTTTCAGTGGTAAGATTTTTTTTCACCCACGAAAATACATGGCACTGGATTTTTTTCGCTTATCTCAGTTATCTGAGAATTATTTCTAACCAAATTGTAATCCAGACTACAAACATATGGCATTCTTACTTACTTGCAAAGAAAATTGGTAAATTACAATCTGTTTATGTTGTTTGAGACTTGAAACTTGCATTTCAGATACTGACTGTAAAACCATTGCCATTTTGTTTAGCCAAACAAACCCAAATGTCCAAGAATGTACCCAACCAGGAAAAAAATAAAAAGCCACCCACACACATTTTTTTTTTTTTTTTTTTTAAAAATGCCTGAGAATCTAGTACCCTTTTTTTTTTTTGGCCTTACTTGTCCTAAAAACTTACCACCTGTTGGTCTGCATAAAAGCTTCCGAATGAGTGATACATTAGACCTTGCTCAGATGCCACATTTTGTGGTGACTAATCTGGGTCTACACTGTTTGCTCAGGCCTGTCTGCAAAATACTGTATTCAATCTAATTACCGCACATACCCCTCTAAGCTCACAGTTAAGCAATTTCGTAGGCTTCAGATTGCAGACCATGTAATATTATCTACTTCTTTATAATAGCATATGATGTGGGTACTCAGCTGAATTGCATTGACAGCATAATTATGCTTTTATAAACTTGTCAAGGTAATTTAAATGAGTACCTACAATATATGCTTTTATAAAGAAAATCAGGACACATATCACATAAGCATCATTAAGAAGTCCTCTGCTTATTAGCTCACCTGAGCACGAAGTGCTTATGGTGAGCTATTGTGGCCAGTCATTGTCCGTTGTGCATCGTGCGTCATGCGTCGTCCGTCGTGCGTCGTGCGGCGTCAACAATTGATTTAAAAGCCTACTCCTCCTACACCCCTGGGCCAATTGACTTGCTACTTGGTAGGAAGCATCGGGGTGACTTGTAGAACAAAAATAGCTAAAATCGTTCTGATCGGAAATCCGAGATGGCCGCCATGGCCGCCATCTTTAAAATCTATTTTTCCCTTCTTCTCCTGAACTGAAAGGCCACTTGACTCCAAACTTGCTAGGAAGCATCAGGGTGACTTGTAGATCAAAAATAGCTAAAATCATGCCGATAGGAATCCAAGATGGCCGCCATGGCTGCCATCTTAAAAATCTATCTTTCGCATCTTCTCCTGAACCGAAAGGCAAATTGACTCCAAACTTGCTATGAAGCATCAGGGTGACTTGTAGAACAAAAATAGCTAAAATCGTGCCAATCAGAAATCCAAGATGGCCGTCATGGTAGCCATCTTGTAAATCTATTTTTCGCATCTACTCCTAAACCCAAAAGCCAATTGACTCCAAATTTGGTAGGAAGCATCAGGGTGACTTATAGATCAAACATAGCTAAGATCATGCCTATTGGAAATCCAAGATGGCCGCCATGGCAGCCATCTTGAAAATCTATTTTTCGCTTCTTCTGAACTGAAAGGCCAGTTGACTCCAAACTTGCTAGGAAGCATCGGGGTGACTTGTAGGTCAAAAATAGCTAAAATCGTGCCGATCGTAAAACCAGGATGGGCACCATGGCAGCCATCTTGAAAATCTATTTTTCGCTTCTTCTCCTGAACCGAAAGGCCAGTTGACTCGAAACTGGGTAGGAAGCATTTGGGTGACTTGTAGATCAAAAATAGCTAAAATCATGCCCATCGTAAATCCAAGATGGCCGCCATGGCGGCTATCTTGAAAATCTGTTTTTTGCTTTTTCTCCTAAACCCAAAAGTCACTTGACTGGAAACTTAGTAGGAAGCATCGGGGTGACTTGTAGATCAAATATAGCTAAATCGTTCTGATCCGAAATCCCAGATGGCCACCATGGCCGCTATCTTAAAAATCTATATTTAGCTTCTTCTCCTGCACCGAAAGGCCAGTTGACTCCAAACTTGGTAGGAGACATTGAGGTGACTTGTAGATCAAAAATAGCTAAAATCGTGCCAATCGGATATCCAAGATGGCCGCCATGGAAGCCATCTTGAAAATCTATTTTTCGCTTCTTCTCCTGTACCGAAAGGCCAGTTGACTCGAAACTTGATAGGAAGCATTGGGGTGATTCGTAGATCAAAAATAGCTAAAATCGTGCCGATCGTAAATCCAAGCTGGCCACCATTTAGAGTTTGTTCAAATGATCACGCTCCATTGACTGGCATGCCATATATATTCTTCTTCAAAATTAAGAACTGCTTAAATGATGATCTTTTCATTAGTTGTGATGACAGGATTGGAAAAATATTGCATAACATCTGCATATCTGCAGTGGCTATGTCACTCAGGTGAGCGACCCGTGGCCCGTGGGCCTCTTGTATTCCTTCAAAGTGTGCCCTGATTAGGAAGATATTTTACTACAGTTTTTTTTTTTTTTTTTAAGTAATTTTGAAAAAAACTTTAGCATCTTAAAAGAACAATAGTAATCCGCCGCGTGCTTTTCACACCTGCGACAAATACCGTTATTTGCCAAGTAAGCAGTAGTTAAACAGGTGTTGGCAGTTCACACTTCAGCGATCGAGTAATTAAAGCATGCAACTGGCACCGGTATGCGACCCTTTCCCTCACTGTGTATTGCTTGCACCGATGACTGATTCATCGAAAACGCACACGCAGGTGTCTTGCTTGAGGCCGGCGTTTTTTTTTTTTTTTTTTTTGTTTTTTTTGTTATTAATAGATTTTTTTTTCCATTTCAAAATTTTAGGACGCTGAATTTTCGTCACTAACATCAAAAAAGCCCGCTTACTGTTTTCTGTTAAAAGCCGACAAGTGTACCTTATCCCTTGGCGAGATAACAGTCTGCGCATCTAAAGAGTTATTCCTGCTTGTCACTAAAAAAAAAAAAAAAAAGTTTCTAAGTCCCAGCGATCTATCCCGTAAGTCCTGTGAAGAGTCTGATAGGACTGCTCAGAGCATCCCGGACGACGCTATACAATTTGGGACTGTTCTAGTATAAGTTACATTTTCCATTGCTCCCGCATGATGAAAGTGCGTGCTCGTTACGGTAGCGCGTGCTCGTAAGGGTAACGTCATTTGACAGCGTGGCGGGAAACCGTTTAGAGAGAAAAACGAACTATTTCCATGTTGCATTGTAGAGCAGTTTCTTGGATATGAATCAGACACATATTTAAAAACAGAACTAAATTATCAAGACTTTTACGGCAAATCAAAGCAGCAGATCAAAATTTCAGCTAGTGAAGAAGTCCCGGACATTTTTTTCGTAGCGTGTATTGATTGCAGCATGGTGCAAATGTAAACATTGAAATGACGTTTTGCGGGAAGGTCAAAAGAGGTGTCCATGATCAGAATGTGCGGATAGATTGCATATATAAGTTTACGATAGCATATAACGAAGCTTTCGTTGGTTTTGATTAAAATATTTTTCACTTAGTATTCAGAACACTCGAGATCACTTAACAGACAGCGATGAACGGTGGGGTATTGAATTTAAGTGTGACGATCTTTACCATGCAAGTAAAATAGATTAGGATTGTCATGTCTCCCTGATCTGCAAAGATGTCTCTAGTCTCAGTCTCTAGTTCCCCATGAGGGAGATATGACATCATCCTAATTTCTGGGCCAACTCCATTGAATTAACAACATCAGGATGTGTGATAATGACTACCAGTTGGTTACATGCATTGCTCGGAATAACACATAATGCAAAGCACCATAAAAAAGTATGTGAAAATAAGGAAACTGATTCTCCATCAGGTATTTATAGAATGAAGTTACCGGGGACATGCTCACTATCAAAGGAGAATGAAGTTACCGGGGACATGCTCAATATCAAAGGAGAGTCATAAAAAAAAAAAAAAAAAAAAAAAAAAAAAAATGGGACTCCTATTTTGGGAGAGTGGGACTCCTACTTTTTGGCTGGGACTCCTACTTTTTACAAAAAGGGAGTCCCGGACTCCTACTTTTAAAATTCTAGTGAGAACCCTGTCAGAGAAAACAAGTCTTGACATTTCATGTGTATCGTCTGCCTAGCAGACAATTCACATGAAATGTCAAGACTTGTTTTCTCTGAAAAATAAAAAAAGATAATTTAGAATGTTGCCTGCTACAAATTTTGCTTGGCGCTTTAAGAGTTAAAACCTTCGGGCAGATATTAAAATCTTTCTCTGTTTTTATTGTTTCAGGAAAAAGAAAGCAACACGCAGCCCAAGGGGCGTGAGATGGGCAGTGGAGGATCTCGGCTGCAGTACGAGAACACGGCTCCAATTGACAAAGATCTCCATAAAACAATACCACGGCAAGGTGATGTGGTCCTGAGATATACCAAAGATCCCACAGAGTCCGTGAAGGCCAATACATTGGTAATGACCTATTTTAATTGCTTAATAATATGCTGGTTGAAAACTTCGGCACACAACATTTTGAAATAATTTTTCTTACTTTTCTTGGAAAGTAGACTTTTACATTTCATGCAAACTATCACCTTAGGAGACAATTTGCATGAAATGTCAAAACCTATTTCCTGGGAAAATTAAGAAAAATATCATTTGTCTGCATAATATGCCCAAGGAGTAGTAAATGTTAAACTTTAGCATATTCTGAACCAATACAGCAGACAATAAATAATTTTGAATTTTTTTTTATCCCCCCCCACCCCACCTCCCCCTGCCAAGAAGAGTAGGGCATATAGTTTTACCCTCCACCATATATATGTCAGTGTGTCAGTGTGTCTGTCTTTCACACTTTATAGTACTCTTGAGTTTTCAAGGTAATGGTTTGAAACTTGCACCATAGTAAGGATATAGACTGAGCATGTGCATAAAGGTCACAGACCTCTGATCAAACGTTTATTGATACAGATAGAGTTACATACCCTTGACTGGCTTAGAAAATTTGTCTTATACACATGGCATAGTAAGGTTTGTGTCTCCGCTACTTCTCCAATAGTTTCAAGATAATGATTTGAGTTACATACCCTTGATTTACTTACAAATATGGCCTTATACACATGGCATGGTTGGGTTTGTGTCTATGAAACTTCTACAGTTTTCAAGATAATGATTTGAAACTTGCAGCAAGGTATGAATACAGGCTGAGTGTGTGTATAGAGGTCACAGAACTCTGATCAATTTTATTGCTAGAGTAATTACATACCCTGGATTTACTTAAGTCAGATACATCTATAGAAGCTATGGCAATAGTCTAGCTGGGAAAATCTTACAAGATTTTGAACTCCAAATCTGTGGTTACTTCCCACAAAACTTGTCACCATAACTTGCTTTTATGGAGTTAAACATCTTTCCCAGCTAGACTATTGCCGTAGCTTCCATAGATGCAGCTGATGTGGCCCCTCAAACTACACTATTGCATGCATTCCACCATCTTTGCTCACCTTACACAAATATAGGTTGCCATAACGTACTGTTGTCATAGCTCGTGATAGGGCACTGTTTTCATCCAAAAAGTGTCTATATTTTTCTTATTTCTCAGCAAAAACATGTTGTGGGTACTCATTAGAAGCGCCTTGGTGAGGCACTTCTAATGAGTACCCACAACATACGTTGTCATCAAGAAATAAAGAAAACTATTTACCTGATGCCCACTCTTATCTGGAGCTATGTTTTGTGAAAATCAATACCTTTCACAAAAGCCGGTCAGGTTTTCCTGGCAGACTTGTATCTCAGCTTCCATAGGTGTAAGCTCCTATAATCCTCTCTAGTGCATGCATCCCTCTATCTTAGGTCACTGTCACCTACTTCTGTGGAAACAAACACCTGGTCAGGTTTTTCAGGTCACACATTTCTTAGTTTCCATAGGTGCTTGCCTTGTTAAATTGCATCAGTTCATATATCCCAAGGCCCACCATCCTTGGTTGCCTGCCACAAAAGTAGGTCCCCATAACCTACTTTTTTCAAAAATGGGCACTTGGTTAGATTTTCCAGGCTACACTCATATCTGGGCTACCATAAGCACAAGCCTCATATATCTTGATCAGTGCATGTAGCACACAACCCCAGGTCACCTACCACAGATCTTACTGGATCACCCTGACCTTCTATTACTGAAATCAATAGCTGGTTAGGCTGTTGATGTCAGCCTCATATCTTAGCTTCCATAGGTATGAGCTTCTCTTTGTTTGTTTGTGTTGAGGTTTTACGGCCCAGTCAACCCAATGGGGTCATGTCGAGCGCGGTCAGTTTACCTAACCACACGTTTACTGGGCAGGCTTAGTCCTCTAAGTGGTTAACCAGTATTGTGCACATTCTTTCACCAGAAACTGACAACTGCCCTTCTTGAATCAGCGGAAGGGAGAGAATGACCGTAGAAAATATTTCATGATCAATCTCCACGAAAGAATGTTGCCGACCTCGGCGGGGGTTGAACCCGCGACCTCCTGGTCTCCAGTCGGATGGCGCATCCAACTGAGCCACCGAGGCCGGCTCATGAGCTTCTCTCAAACTTCACTGCATGCATCCTGCTACACCAGGTCACCTAATAAAATTAGGGCACCAAGACCTCCTTTTAAATTCAGTACCTCAAGTTTTCATTCTTAAACAGATGTCTTGGTTTCCATTGATGCAAGCCCGTTTAGATTTCATCAGGGCTTCATTTCCATCACCCTGGTCACCTTTCACAAAAGTAGGTCACCAAAAATATTAAAAAAAAAAAAAAAAAAAAAATGAGAAAATGACACCCAGTTATGGTTTCAGTGTCACACTCTTGTCTGTGTTTATATCTATTACCTAGTAGATGGGAGCCCAGCCATACTTCAACTTCATCAGTACATGCATCCCTCCACCTCACACCTGACACAAGTAGGTTACTGTTATCTACTTTTACTGAAATGCATTATAAAATATTATTTCAGTTTAGGATGGATATCCCTTCTTCCACAGACCCCTAAACCCTTGAAACCTTATCAGTGCATCAATACTCAAGGTCCCTCTGCCACAAAAGTAGGTCACTGCAATCTATCCATGCCAAAATTTATCACTGGGTTAATCGCAAGCATTGATCAGCTTAACATGCTGGCAACAACCATCTAGTGTCTTATGTATAGAACTTTTGTTTAATGCTTAGCATGCTGGGTAAAATTTCCAGCAGACAACATTTTGAAATATGTTTCTTTTTTTCCCAGAAAATAGGTTTTGACATTTCATGCAAACTGTCTCCTAAGGAGACAGTTTGCATGGAATGTCAAAGCCTGTTTTCTGGGAAAAATAAGAAAACTATAATCAATTTGCCATCTGAATTTGCACATAGACTGGTAAATGTTAAGTACTATGTTGTACCTTGTATTTTCTAGTCAGTTTGCATATAAACTGGTAAAGGTTAAGTACTATGTTGTACCTTGTATTTTCCAGTCTGTTTGCACATAGACTGGTAAAGGTTAAGTAATATGTTGTACCTTGTATTTTCCAGTCAATTTCTGCTCTTGTTGCAGCCTGTCTTTATGAAGTCACAAAACACCCCTTGTATTGGTTCCTGTGTGTTAGTTTCAGTGGTAAACACCCATGTATTATTTGTGTTGGTGTTGATATGTCTCACACTCCCTAACACATTCTGTCGTATTTAATCAAAATTGAATATTGAGATACCTTAACTCTAAATTACTTGTCCTCAAATTTGAACAAATCCATTTTCTTTCCTTTTGATGCATCTAACAATTTCTGATTGAATGGCAAACAGTTTAAACCCTGATCAGATGCTGCATTCTACATCTTCTAACCTGGGTTGATCTACACTGTCAGAATACTTACGGTAAATAGTATTCATTTGGTGTCTTACAAAAGCTTTGTTAAGTAATTATGTCTTTTCATAGGACTTCATTTAATTTTTTTGCTTATGTGTTTCTCTTACATCTACTTTTGGTGCCTTAATTGGGACAGCAGGTGGTGCCTTTATTGGGACAGTGGGTGGTGCCTTAATTGGGACAGTGGGTGGTGCCTTAATTGGGACAGCTGGTCTTCAGTGTACATAAATAGCCTGTTCTGGCTAACTGTCTATCTGACTTTGCTTAATTCAGGTTGGACTATGCAGAAGTTTTTCAGGCAGTCTTAGTTAAGGCATAAACTTTATCAAGAGCTCTTTAAAATGAGTCAGAATGAACATATCTTCATCACCTGGCTATGTTTTCAAGTGGTTTCTTAACTCTTTTCCCACTAGTGGCGACTTTTGATTCCAGTTATACCCAGTCTTTGCAAACAGTGAAGAAGCCAACTGATCTGGATCTGCACTATTTGCCATTAAGTATGTGAATATATAGCATTAATCCGGATCAAGTAATCTGATTGGCCGAAAAATAGAAGTGGGAGTGGCATCTTAATTTATTCAGCAGGACAAGGATTAAGTCTCTTCATGTCACAAATGAAGTCTCCCTTGTAAAAAAAATCATGGAAAAATTACCAAGTATACATCCACTCCCTTTAAGTATATTTTGTACATTGTATTTTCCCTTTAAGTATATTTTGTACCTTGTATTTTCCCTTTAAGTATATTTTGTACATTGTATTTTCTGGTCATTTTCTGATCTACTTACAGTGTATCATTGTGATGTGTCTCTCTAGTTTTTACTAATGTCAATTTCAAGGCAGTTCTTCTGTAATAGATGTGGTTACTGTGTGTTTCTCTTTGTGGTAACTGTCCATGTAATGGTTTGGTTTATGGTTCCCTATTTATGTTTTTGGTGCTTTTGGAAGGCTGTCTATTGTGATTGTGGTAATTCATAAGTAATTTCATTTGTTTTTAACCATATTATACCAGAAAGACAGGCCTGAGCAGACAATCTACCCCAAGAGCAAGAATTTCAAGACTTTTCCCAAGCATTCAAGCATCTCGATGGCCAAGCATTTTCGACCATGAGATTCTAGGTTAAGTCATGCTGGAGGTGGAATTCAACTTATGACTGTACTGTACTTTATTGTATAAAGCTTTTCATTTTCATTCTTCCATTGTCTTGATATGACAGATAATGTTAAAAGGAACATAAAACACGGCTTGAGCAAACCCAGATCAGATGTTACATTCTGCAGTGTTACCATTCATCCAACAGTTTTTAGACTCCACAACAGGTGGTAAAATGGATTTCTTTTAAGTTTTAGGACAAGTATAGTACAGAGTTCAGGGCCCAGTTGTTCAAAGCATTGTTAGCTTAATGAGCTTGTTCGTGGTCAAAATGTTAACTGTTCTAGTAAGTACTATATCTAATTCACAGTTATATTTGCTGAAAAAATTTGAACAAATCCATTTTCTTTCCTTTTGATGCATCTAACAATTTCTGATTGAATGGCAAACAGTTTAAACCCTGATCAGATGCTGCATTCTACATCTTCTAACCTGGGTTGATCTACACTGTCAGAATACTTACGGTAAATAGTATTCATTTGGTGTCTTACAAAAGCTTTGTTAAGTAATTATGTCTTTTCATAGGACTTCATTTAATTTTTTTGCTTATGTGTTTCTCTTACATCTACTTTTGGTGCCTTAATTGGGACAGCAGGTGGTGCCTTTATTGGGACAGTGGGTGGTGCCTTAATTGGGACAGTGGGTGGTGCCTTAATTGGGACAGCTGGTCTTCAGTGTACATAAATAGCCTGTTCTGGCTAACTGTCTATCTGACTTTGCTTAATTCAGGTTGGACTATGCAGAAGTTTTTCAGGCAGTCTTAGTTAAGGCATAAACTTTATCAAGAGCTCTTTAAAATGAGTCAGAATGAACATATCTTCATCACCTGGCTATGTTTTCAAGTGGTTTCTTAACTCTTTTCCCACTAGTGGCGACTTTTGATTCCAGTTATACCCAGTCTTTGCAAACAGTGAAGAAGCCAACTGATCTGGATCTGCACTATTTGCCATTAAGTATGTGAATATATAGCATTAATCCGGATCAAGTAATCTGATTGGCCGAAAAATAGAAGTGGGAGTGGCATCTTAATTTATTCAGCAGGACAAGGATTAAGTCTCTTCATGTCACAAATGAAGTCTCCCTTGTAAAAAAAATCATGGAAAAATTACCAAGTATACATCCACTCCCTTTAAGTATATTTTGTACATTGTATTTTCCCTTTAAGTATATTTTGTACCTTGTATTTTCCCTTTAAGTATATTTTGTACATTGTATTTTCTGGTCATTTTCTGATCTACTTACAGTGTATCATTGTGATGTGTCTCTCTAGTTTTTACTAATGTCAATTTCAAGGCAGTTCTTCTGTAATAGATGTGGTTACTGTGTGTTTCTCTTTGTGGTAACTGTCCATGTAATGGTTTGGTTTATGGTTCCCTATTTATGTTTTTGGTGCTTTTGGAAGGCTGTCTATTGTGATTGTGGTAATTCATAAGTAATTTCATTTGTTTTTAACCATATTATACCAGAAAGACAGGCCTGAGCAGACAATCTACCCCAAGAGCAAGAATTTCAAGACTTTTCCCAAGCATTCAAGCATCTCGATGGCCAAGCATTTTCGACCATGAGATTCTAGGTTAAGTCATGCTGGAGGTGGAATTCAACTTATGACTGTACTGTACTTTATTGTATAAAGCTTTTCATTTTCATTCTTCCATTGTCTTGATATGACAGATAATGTTAAAAGGAACATAAAACACGGCTTGAGCAAACCCAGATCAGATGTTACATTCTGCAGTGTTACCATTCATCCAACAGTTTTTAGACTCCACAACAGGTGGTAAAATGGATTTCTTTTAAGTTTTAGGACAAGTATAGTACAGAGTTCAGGGCCCAGTTGTTCAAAGCATTGTTAGCTTAATGAGCTTGTTCGTGGTCAAAATGTTAACTGTTCTAGTAAGTACTATATCTAATTCACAGTTATATTTGCTGAAAAAATGTGAGTAGCTTTTGCAAATGCAAAAGCTACTCACATTTTTTCAGCAAAAATATTAGCATATATGCCATATTTTATGATCAAAGTTTTAACGATACGTTAACTAACAACATGGTTAGTTTAGAACAACTGGGCCCAGGTGTCTGAATATTTTGGGTAAATATTTGTGTTAGGGGCAAGTGACTGACGGTGGATGGGGATCCAGAATTGAGTGGGGTTGGAAGGGGTAACCTAACACAGTCATTGTTTAATTCAGAAGGCCATTATCTTGTTATAATTCATAAAATTCTAATGTTAGTCTCACAAAGCTTTTAAAGTATATTATCATGCTCATTAATGTTTGTTTTTGTTTTATTGTAATTATCATTGTTTATTGCTGGCCTCGGTGGCTTAGTTGGATCAGGAGGGATCAGGAGGTTTATTGTTTGACCCCCGCTGAAACGGCAACATTCTTTTGTAGAGATTTGATCATGAAATATAATTTTCTACAGTCATTCTCTCCCTTCGGCTGATTCAAGAAGGGCAGTTGTCAGTTTCTGGCAAAAGAATGTGCACAATACCGGTGAACCATTTAGAGGACTAAGCCTGCCTATTAAAAGTGTGGTTAGGTAAACTGACCATGCATGACATGACCCCATCGGGTTGACTGGGCCTTAAAACCTTAACACAAACAAAATTATTTTTTTTTATCAGAAACGAACAGAGCCAGGCACAGCTAATCGAGACTCTGAGTTGTATGAGAATGCAGCAATGGTCAGGATGGCGCGTCAAATGGACTTGAGGAAGATGACAACAGAGACCATTAATGAGCAGCTAGATATAGAGGCCCTGCCTATGGCTCCGAAGGTTCCTGCAGAACCATCTGGGGTGCAAACTGGTCCACCACATCCCAAGCAGAAAGTTACAATGGTCAAAAGACTTTCACAGAAATTGATCAGAAAGAAAAAGAAAAGAAACGGTAATACTGGTTTGTATTATTGTGGCAGTGGTCAATTGCTTTATATGCCCCCGCCATTTGAAGAATGGTGGGAAGGGCATATAGTGTTACCCCTGTCCATTCGTCTCCAAGATGGCGTTAACAATTTGCGTTTGTTTTTCAGGCGTTAGAAATTCGCAATTAAGTTTCTCAGGCGGGGGCATCCATGTCCTTTAGTTTAATCAGCATTTTCCTTATTTCTCCCCAGAAACATATATTGTGAGTAGTCATTAGAAGTGCCTCAGTGATTCGCATCTGATGACTACCCACAACATATGTTTTGGGGAGAAAGGTAAATCTGATGAATACCCACAACATACATTTTTGGGGAGAAATAAAAAAAATATTATCTGGAAACCACTCCTGTCTAGAATGTTGCAGGTGAAACCATAAGTTATGAAGAAATACCATGATTATCCTAAAGTTTTGGGGACACCTAAACAACAATATATCACATTTACTACATTTATTCTTACCACATTTATCCAATTTACCTTATTTATCCTCACCACATTTACCACATTTATCCTTACCTTATTTATAACATTTACCACATTTATCCTTAACACATTTATCACATTTACCACATTTATCCTTACCACATTCATTACATTTACCACATTTATCCTTAACACATTTGTCATATTTACCACATTTATCCTTACCGCATTAATCACATTTATTTTACCACATTGTGAGTACTCATGTGAGTGCTCATCTCTGTAAGATGCTTTTATTTTAATGAGTGTCCACAATTTAGCTTTCATGGAAAAATAAGAAAAATAGTTTTCTCCTATCTGGAGCTGTGAACACTATAAGGAAAGGGGTTTAGTGTACATTTAGTCATAGAAAAATTCATTTTAATGCTAAGGTTGGGGTCCATGGAATGGCATAGAGTTGTAAATGAATAGCTTTATAAAAATGCTGAAAGATCCAAACTGTATATTTACTTACAGATAAGAGGAGTATTAACCCTTAAAATGCCAAGAAAACCTGCAGCTGAAAATGTTGTCTGTTTATGTCATCTGCTGAATATTCTTGCAAACTTTTCAAACCTATTTTTGCATACAGGCAAACAGTGTGGACCCAGATCAGACTGCTTCTAGAGGAGCAGTCTGATGTGGGTCCACACTGTTTGCAGAAATGACTTTTAAAGTAACTGGCAGAAGACAAAGCAGACGACAATAGTTGTGACTGGTGCTTTAAGGGTTAACCTTAAAATTCTAAGCAAAATTGTAGCAGATGACATTCTATTTTTTTTTTATCAAGATCATTCCAGGAGTACCAGCAAGTATGTTTTAGTGAATAAAAAAAAGAAGAAGAAATAAAAAGAAAAAAGTTTTTTGTTGTTTTTTGAATATCCCTTATCTGGACCTACACCCATGTGATGTACAATAATTTCAACTCAACAGGCCTACAATTATTTAGCACAATTTGATTGGCCAACAGCAATATGAAAATGTGATTTGTACTTCAATAAATCCATTGAGTAGGACTCCCAAACTATTTTCTTCAGACTTTATTCAGTTTGTGAGTGATTTGCCACAATTTACACATTTATAAAATCCATAAAAATGAAATTCATTCCTATAATAAAAAGAAAACACAATTTTATTTTTCAGCTGTATTAACCGAGCCTGTGGATGAACCTGGTCAGAACTATGTCGATATGAGTCATTCAGCTGGTGCTGATGAAGAGGGCCAGGAACCATTTGAGAACCAGTCTACTGAAGAACAAGAAGACTATGAAAATGTACAAGTAGATTCAAAGAACCAGTCAAAACATGGTGTGATAGCAAAGACCCAGTCAAACACTGGTGAGAAATCAAAGAAACAGTTAAAAAGTGACAAAGTCCAGCCTGGTACTGAAGCAGAATTAGAGGATTATGAAAATGCACCTGAAAAAATAAAGGAATTGTCAAAGAACCAGTCGAAAAGAGACAATAACCAGACTGGTTCTGAAGCTGATTTAGAGGATTATGAAAATGCACCAGAAAAAATAGAATTGTACAAAACAAATAAAGAAAGGACTGAAGAGGCTGGGGAATTAACAAATAAAGAAAGGACTGATGAGGCTGGGGAATTGGAGAATTATGAGTATATGGGAGAAACAAAACAAGAAAATACATGTGAAAAAACTGATGATAAAAAGAGTAAAAGTGCTAACGAAGATGAATTAGAAGATTACGAAAACCTCAACCCAGAGATAAAGAAAGGAAAAGTGAACCAAATGGTGGAAATGCTTGGAGCTAAAAAGAACACAAATAATAAAGTTAAGGGAAAAGTGACTGAAAATGCTGCAGTGGAGGATGATTTAGAAGACTATGAAAATACTAAACAATTTGCTAAGACAAGAAAGCTGAAACAGGCTAAGTTTGAAAATCCATATGAAAATACAGAGTTCATTCGGAGGCTGCAGAAGCAAAACAAAACATAACTGTGATAAAATGATACCCATGCTACAGTGTAATTATAAAAAAAAGTGCTGTGTTACATTTATGTAATTGTTAGAAGATATTTTTATACAATTGGTAGAGTTTTAGCCCTTTCAGAAGCATCTGGGTAGTCGAGTGGTTAGTACTTCCAACATAGATTATGAGGTCTCGGTTCAAATCCCGCAGGAGGTGGAATTTAGCTCATGACAGTATGGGACTTCATTGCATAGAGCCTTCCATTATCACCCTTCTATCATCTAGATATGACCTAACCCTTCTCTTGTCGAACACGACATGCCCTGTCTTAGCAAACAGTGTAGATCCAGATCAGTTGGCTTCTGAAGAAGCCAACTGATCTGGATCTGCACTGTTTGTCATTAAATATGCGAATTTCTATTAAAAACCCAGATCAAGTAATCTGATTGGCTGGAAATTAGAAGTGGGTGTGGCATCTTAATTTATTCAGCATGACAAGGATTAAATAGTATTGAAAGGGACATGAACACCAAATGATTTAACTTTTCAATCCTGAGTTTCTGAAAAATACTCTACTGTCTTTGAATTTGGACATGTTTATTGTTCCAAATAGAGGCTTTAATTTAACAAAAACAAAAAAAAACAAACAAAAAAACAAAAAGAAAATATATATGACCAACAATGTAAATCCAGATGAGATGGCTCATATGAGATATGCTCGCCTTTGCAAATAGTGCAGAATCAGATCAGCTGGCTTCTAGATGCCAACTGATCTGGATCTACACTGTTTGTCATTCAGTATGTGAATTTGTATTTACAACCTAAGCTTGAAAGGTTCGTTTGCTTGCAAAAGAAATTAATTTAGTATTTATTTTCATTGTCATTTTTAGTATTCTTCTTGAAAGTTTTCCTTGCTAGCTTGTGAAAGAACATCAAATGCAATCAATATTCCATTCCATGCAAAGAGATGTTTTATTACTCGGCTGATCCCTCAATAAATCGTCTGTATGGGTCATTCACTGGTTATAGCCTTCAAGGTAAACACGTAATATACAGTTTTAAATAAATAATCCTTCCCATTGAAACCATGTTATGATAGAAAGTTAGTAAAGACAAACATATACAGTGTAGCTCCAATATATCGCGGTATTGCGGGTCCATAACCCTGAAACCGCGATGTGGTCGGAGTGCGATATAAGTCCCGACATGTACCATGCATGTATAACGGCGTGCATAACACTCGCTCGGTTTGTCGCTGTGGTAGTTTGCTGAGACATCACGGATAAATGGCATTCAGTTATGTAGTCACCATATTTCCTAATTAAAATTGGATTAGAATTGCTCAATGGAATAATTTACAATGGTGCGCTATGTCTAACAAGTAATTCCAATCGAAACCAGCTGATAAACTACGTTTGAAAACAAGAAATCATCGGATTGACAATTTAGGACGCCATTTTGGATACTCTGGCGAAGGGAAGTTACTCAATTGTGCTAAGATAACTTGAGTTGCTTCCCTTCACTTATATTGCGGGCGCAAAAAAAAAAACAAAGTTAATTTCTTTTTATTTATTTTTTTTATTGTTTTTGTTTTTTTTGACGCAGTTGTTTTCTTCTGAAATATTTATATCTACAGAAGTGTAAAATAAGCGGACTACGATCTGTGTATGTTGGACAGAAACATTGTAAGACTTCTGTCTTGTAAAATTTGCTGGTGTTGAAAAGGAGGTGGACCGTTTTCCCCTGCTGAGCAAAATTAGTTTGTGGGCATCATTGACTCATTGAGCATTGAGTAGATCTATGTACTAAATGATGATAATGATTACGACAATTATGGCGATATAATTTATTGTTTGCCAATTATAATCAACGTGTGCACTGATTAACACTAAATGGATTGTTTATCATATAATACCTGACGCGCGACTTAGCGTCGGGATAGGCGCAAAAAATCAATTACCGGAGGCGGAACGCTTTTTTTTTTTTTTTTCCTGAAGTTAAATAAAACAACAAACATTTTATGTTTTTAATTTTTTTTTTTTTTTTTTTTTTTTTGCTTATGGAAAATTTGGGAGCCATGGCCTATTCGCGATATACTGGATTTCACGAAATAACAGACCGTGATGTATTGGAGCTACACTGTATTTCTAATAATCCTTTAAAAGGCATATTAACACTTTTTTAACACTTGAATGGTCATGTTACATACAGTATTTTGTTGTTACAGACATATACTCAGAAATACTTCCTGTTCTGCGAACTGCTTAAGACTTGGCGTATATTCAGTATGCTGGTAATTAGTCTTACTGGCTCACTATTTTTAAAATAAAAATGATACGTCATCCGGCTAAGTCTTTTACAATCTGACCTGGAATGATCTCACCCTCCTCATTTTTCCCAAAAATATGTACAAATAATTCTGTTAGTAGATTTTATGACAAAAACAGCATTTGCCTTACTTTTAATTTTATAATTTTGAGCAGAAAAATATATTTTTCTGCTCAAAATTATAAAATTAAAAGTAAGGCAAATGATATTGATACACATCTGCTGCTCATTTCTGTCAAGATGAGACAGGAATCTGCAATGCCAATTTTTGACACTTGCTAAAAATCCTTAAAATAAATTTCTTCCTTCCATATTATAGACCTTACAGAAAATTGCTCCGCTGGAAATCTCACAAAACAAGGTTTGTTCTTTGGAGGGGATTAATATACAACAGAAAATTAAAAGAAAAGTCATGGTAATTATGCCTGAAATACTTAATATCATAGTTTGCCCCTTACAATTGTTTGTTGTGTTTGTTTTACCATTGTAGACCTTGGCAAAAACCTGGACAGATGACGGATGGGGTAAATTTTGAGGTGTCACCAGTATTCAAGGCTGAACTAAGGCAGATGATCTCTTAATATATATCGGAATGATCTCATGCTTAAGTATCTGTTTATACATGGTCTCTTACATTTAGGTGTCTTGATTACATTTGGTGGATTTGCCAACAGTTTCTACAAGAGAAACATTTGTGACTTCCTGTTTACTTTTCTGCACATCATTCCCCTTCTGAAAAGTGTTTTTTTTTTCATAGTAGGCCCCTTTTCAGAAAGGGAGGTAAATGTTTTTAACATAGTTAACAGAGTTGCCTTCCTTGAAAGTGTGCCCATTCCCCTTAAAGGGTGGCCTCTGCATGTTGGGTAACTTTGCATTTTTTTTTTTTTTTTTTGTGGTCTATGGATTTTTTTTAGAATTAATTTTTTTCAAAAAAAAATCTTTCAGGAATACCATTAGAGTGTCAAACAATTTGGATCCAGATCAGGCCGGACATTTTGTCGGGCCTGATCTTGATCCAAAATGTTTGCAAAGGCTATCACTGTACATTACATGATGTAGGGTGCTAATTAGAATTGCCTCTGTGAGGCATTTTGAATTAGTACCATAAAGTGCTTTTATTGAGAAATGTCAGTAACTTTTTGTAGAAAAAGGATCACATCTGGAACTGTATGGAATTTCAGATTACTTGTCCTGGGACAGTAATTCATAACTTCAAATACATTAAGGTAAATGTCCTTAAATTTTGAACACTTAATTCCATATTTTTCTGGCCTAACTTATGCTTTTTATGCAGTTGTTTCTTAAAATACTTAATGGTATGGCAAACAAAGTAGAACCTGATCAGACTGCTCCTGAAGGAGCAGACTGATCTGGGTCTACACCATGTGCATATGCCATTTTGTCGGAATAATTAGTGTATGAAATTTTAGGACATTTACCGTACTGTAAGAGAACTAGTCAGATATTTGTTAGCTCACCTGAGCACGAAGTGCTCATGGTGAGCTATTATGGTCAGTCAATGTCCGTCGTGCGGCGTCCATCATGCGGCGTCAACAATTGCTTTAAAAGCTTGCTTCTCATACACCCCTGGGCCAATTGACTTGATACTTGGTAGGAAGCATCGGGGTGACTTGTAGATCAAAAATAGCTAAAATCATTCCGATTGGAAATCCAAGATGGCCACCATGGCCGCCATCTTGAAAATCTATTTTTCGCTTCTCCTGAACCCAAAAGCCAATTGACTCCAAACATGGTAGGAAGCATTTGGGTGACTTATAGATCAAAAATAGCTAAAATCGTTCCAATCGGAAATCCAAGATGGCCACCATGGCAGCCATCTTGAAAATCTATTTTTTGCTTCTTCTGAACCGAAAGGCCAATTGCTTCTTCTGAACCGAAAGGCCAATTAACTCCAAACTTGCTAGGAAGCATCGGTGTGACTTGTAGATTAAAAATAGCTAAAATTGTGCCGATCGTAAATCCAAGATGACCATCATGGTGGCCATCTTGAAAATCTTTTTTTCGCTTCTTCTCCTAACCCCAAATGCCAACTGACTCGAAACTTGGTAGGAAGCATCAGGGTGACTTGTAGATCAAAAGTAGCTAAAATCGTTCCAATCAGAAATCCAAGATGGCCACCATGGCCGCCATCTTGAAAATCTATTTTTCCCTTCTTCTCCTTAGTCGAAAGGCCAATTGACTCCAAACTTGGTAGGAAGCATCAGAGTGACTTGTAGATCAAAAATAGCTAAAATCATGCTGATCGGAAATCCAAGATGGCCGCCATGGTGGCCATCTTGAAAATCTTTTTTTCGCTTCTTCTCCTAAACCCAAAAGCCAATTGACTTGAAACTTGGTAGGAAGCATCGGGGTAACTTATAGATTGAAATTGGCTAAAATCGATCAGATTGGAAATCCAAGATGGCCTCCATGGTGGCCATCTTGAAAATCTATTTTTCACTTCTTCTCCTGAACCGAAAGGCTTATTAACTTTAAACTAGGTAGGAAGCATCAGGGTGACCTGTAGATAAAAAATATCTAAAAAATCAATCCTATCAGAAATCCAAGATGGCCACCATGACAGCCATCTTGAAAATCTGTTTTTCACTTCTTCTCCTGAACTGAAAGGCCATTTGACTCGAAACTTGGTAGGAAGCATTCGGGTGACTTGTAGATCTAAAATAGCTTAAATTGTTTGGATCGGAAATCCAAGATGGCCATCATGGCAGTTGATTTGAAAATTGGTAGGAAGGATCGAGATGACTTGTAGATATAAAAATAGCTAAAATTGTTCCGATCGGAAATCCAAGATGGCGACCATCTTGAAAATCTATTTTTCCATTCTTCTTCTGAACTGAAAGGCCAATTGAGTCGAAACTTGGTAGGAAGCATCGGGGTGACTTGTAGATCAAAAATAGCTCAAATTGTTGCGATAGGAAATCCCAAATTGCGGCTATGGTGGCCATCTTGAAAATCTTGTTTTGAACTTTTTCTCCTGAACCGAAAGGGCAATTGACTCAAAGTTCATTGGAAGTATCGCGGTGACTTGTAGATCAACAGTAGCTAAAATCATTCGGATTGGAAATCCAAGATGGCTGCCATCTTGTTTATGTTTATTATATTTTCCTGCCACAGTGTTGTTTACATGTATAAAATCATGATTCTTCAGAAACCACTTAGCCAATTGCCTCCAAATTTCACATTGATCCTACTGTTGAAATGTGATTGAGAGTTTGTTCAAATGATCATGCTCCATTGACTGTCATGCCATATATATATGTAATATTCTTCTTCAAAATTAAGAACTGCTTAAAGGATGATCTTTTCATTAGTTGCAATGGCAGGATTGGAAAAATGTTGCATAACATCTGCATATCTGCAGTGTCTATGTCACTCAGGTGAGTGACCCATGGCCGGTGGGCCTCTTGTTTTATTTCTACACAAAAACATAAGTTGTGGATGTGTGAGTACTAATTAGAAGTGCCTCACTGAGGCATTTATAATGAGTATCTCAAGCTGTGGTGCTTGTAATGAGTACCCACAACATATGTTTTTGTGGAGAAATAAGAAAAGTATATATTTTTGGACAAATAAAAATTTACCCTAAAAATTCTAGTTATCACACAGGCATTTATTTGAATGATTACCTTTCATAAAGAGGGAGGGAGGTGAGCTTCATTAGATGCTACAGTATTTGATAACAGTTGGAAAAACTTTGAAATATTCAAGTTTTCCTCTGATGACTGCCATATTGATATCGGAAACGGAAGTATATATTAGCGTTACAGTGGCTGTGTTAAGTATAGACTAGCAGTACAAAAGATGTGTCAGCCTCTCTAGGAGAGTTGTAGTACCTGGCAGTGCCGGCCTCGGTGGCTCAGTTGGATGCACCGTCCAACTGGAGACCAGGAGGTTCAACCCCTGCCGAGGTCGGCAACATTCTTTCGTGGAGATTTGATCATGAAATATTTTCTATGGTCATTCTCTCCCTTCCACTGATTCAAGGATGGCAGTTGTCAGTTTCTGGTGAAAGAATGTGCACAATACTGGTTAACCTCTTAGAGGACTAAGCCTGCCAAGTAAACGTGTGGTTAGGTAAACTGACCGCGCTCGACATGACCCTATTGGGTTGACTGGGCCGTAAAACCTCAACACAAACAAAAGTACCTGGCAGAGGACTAGAAATCCCATGTTCATATTTTTTTTGGACCATGAGAGAAAAAAGGGACTTGTTTGTTTGATTATTAAATAGTAGATTCTGAAACTAACTGCATGAGGTAGAAGCAATATTTTTTCTAAATTGACCGGTGGCCATTTATTAGAGGCTGGTATTTCCTTAAAAAATGATAAATAAATCACCAATTTTGAGGCCCAGATTGGGGGATGGGCATTTATTAGAGCATGGGAGTTAATTAGAATTTTTACGGTATTATTTCCACAGCCCTACATAACATGAAAAAATGTACCTAATGATATGTGTACAATGAAAACTCAAACTATCTGCATAATCTGATCAATCTTTGTTGTCTGGCTGGACATGTTTTGAATCCTTGGCTATCCTGAGTGTGCCTAACAAAGTCTGATCAGCTCGAGCAAATGCCCAGGCTGATCCATAATGCAAATGCACATACTGATCTGAGTCTTCGATGGGCACATGTCAGAAGGTACATTTGAGCCAGCACATGAGAAAAAGGTACTTATCACATAGGCAACCAGCAAAGGCTCAGGCGAGCCTGCACATAAGTGCAGTCTCGCCTGAGCCTTTGCTGTTCGCAGACATGTAGTAGAGACCTTGTGAAAGCTTGAGGCAAAAATGCATGTCTGTACCCCAAATAGGGGACTGCGCATGCGCATTTGAGGAACCACAAACCAGAAAACCATAAGGTCCCTTTTTTCGTGTGCCAGCCCTTTTTTTTTTTTTCCTGTTGCACCTTGCATAATTGCTTGTGCTTCATGATTCTAATAGATTTTTAGACTAATTTCTTATTTATATTTTAATAGAATACAGTATAACCTCAATGGCTCGAACATGGACGGCTCGTTTACCATGAATGATTCAAACTCTTTTTTCAGTCCCTACAAAATTCTTCCAATAGCTCAAGAAAACAAATATTGAATGATTTTTTTTCTTATTTTATCATGTAATTGTATGTTGTGTGTACTCATTAGAATCACCTCTTTGAGGTAATTCTAATGAGTACACTCAACATACAATCATTGTGTAGAAAATCGAAAAGATTTCCCTAAATTATCGCAAGTTGCTTCCTGAACTGGTGCATTGATTAACCCACAGTGGCTCGAACTACTCATGTCTTGAATGAATTTCAATGGTTCCAAAGATGTTCGAGCCATTGAGGTTCGACTTTATTAATATATTATATTATATGCAAAGAACAATTTAGTATATGAACAAGTTTATGAACATCTTTTTAAGTATTTTTGTACTTTGTATTTTTTGATTGCATTCCATATAATGGTTACAATTTTAAACACAATATTTCCTGATTTGTATTTTTCCGTGAAATTTATCATTTTTGATTACTATTTTATTCGTATTTTAGCATTCATAATTTAGCATTCCAAGCACAATTTCATCAACATTCCCAACCTGAGTTTTGCATAAAGTTAACCCTTGTCCTGCTGAATAAATTAAGATGCCATGCCCACTTCTAATTTTCAGCCAGTCAGATTATTTGATCTAGGTTGTTGATACAAATTCATATACATAATGGTAAACAGTGTAGATCCAGATCAGTTGGTTTCTTAAGAAACCACCTGACCTGTATCTACACTGTTTGCAAAGGCAGGGCATATCTGGGTTCAGCAGGACCAGGGTTAACCCTTAAAGTGCTAATCACAGCTGCAGCAGATGACATTTTGATTTCTTTTTTACTTTTCAGAGGAAATAAAACTTAATGTTTCATGTGAATCATCTTCTTTGCAGACAATTCACATGAAATGCCAAGTCTTATTTTCTCCTAAAAATAATTAAGAAAACAACATAAGAATGTCTTCTGTTACAATTTATGGGTTAAGACTATCTGGGCCCAGTTGTTCAAAGCGTCATTAGCTTAACGAGCTCGTTAAGAGTCATTTCCTTAACTGTTTTAGCAGATTCAATACACAATATTCTGATATTTTTTGCTGAAAAAATGTGAGTAGCTTTTGCACTGCAAAAGCTACTCACATTTTTTCAGCAAAAAATTTCAGCATATTTGCTTATCACTCGATGTAAATTTTAACGAATCGTTAACTAACGACATCGTTAGCTTTGAACAACTGGGCCCTGGAATACTGTATTTACCGTGAGTATTCGGACACCACAACTCTGTACCATACTTAGTCTAAAATTTGAACTAGTACAATTTGCTACCCGATGTTGTGTCTAAAAAATTGCTGGATGAGTGGCAAATAGTGTAGACCCTGATGAGATCCCGCATTCTGCAGCATCTGATCTGGGTCTATACTGTTTCCTCAGGCCTGTCTGTACATATGGTAAATATGGTAATGTAGAGCAAACTATGTAGACTCACATCAAATTGCTCAAGGAGCAGTTTCATCAGCATATGCTTAAATGCTTTGCATGCTGGGTGAACATTTCAGCAAATGACATTGTGAAATATTTTTCTTGTTTTTCCCAAAAGAGAAGGTCTGACATTACATGCAAATATTACCATAACCATACCAGTTTTTGTGTGTTGGACTTGGGAGACAGTTTGCATGAAATGTCAGACCCTGCTTTTTATACCTAGCACACTATAGTGGCGGGATATCCCGCCACTATAGTGTGCTAGGTATAAAATTATTATGGTTTCATGTTGGTTGTTCATGTGTCTGTCCATCTGTCTGCCTGTCTGTCTGTCCATCTGTCGTCCATCCATCAATTACTTGAGTAAATGTCAATGAATTCTCACCAAACTTGGTATATGCATAAATATTGTAGAGGTCTGGTTTGGGATTGCGAAGGGCAATTTCTGACAGTTATATGCCCACACTACATCCATATTTTCGTTTCCAGATGATAATTTGACAGAGTTATTTGCCCGCAACACATCCGTATCTTCATTTCAGTACAATAACTTAAGTAAATCTCAGTGGATTTTCACCAAACTTGATATGTGCATTGATATTGTAGAGATCGGTTTAGGACTGCTAATGGGAAAATTTGATCAGTTTTTGACAGAGTTATTTGCCCATGACGCGATAAAGGCAAGGTATTATCGTTTCACATTTTTACTCATATTTTTATTTTCTTTTGGAAAAAATAAGAAACTTACTATCTGTTTATCATTTGCTTATTTTGCCCAGAGTTCCAAACGCAAAATCTTCATACCGTAATTATCAGAAGTATTGGGACAGACATGTCTGAGCAGACAGTGTAGACTCAGATCAAACTGCTCCTGTAAGAGCAGTTTGATCAGGACCTGCATTGTTTACCATTCTGTCAGCACTTTGTAGACACATCACCAAGTGCCGTATTGACCCTAAGTATTTGGATACCTCATGTACTTACCATACTTGTCCTAAAATTTGAAATAGTCCATTCTACTACCTCTTGATGTGTCCAAAATATTCCTGTATGTATGGCAAAAAGTGTAGACCCTGATCAGATGCCGCATTCTGCGGCATCTGATCTGGGTCTACACTGTTTGCAAAAGCCTGTCGATCCCTATACTTAGTGTTATTACAGTAATCTAGTGGATGATTCAGAGAATTTGTTTTGGAGGAGTATTTGGTGATAATTCTGGGATATGTTTTCTTATTTCTCCATTAAAACATATGTTGTGGGTGCTCATTTGAAGCACTGTGCCAAGGCACTTCTAATGAGTACCAATAACATATGTTTTTATGGAGAAATTTCAGAACTATTATCAAATACTCCTCTTTAACAAGTCCTCTGTCAGGATTGATCCAAATTTTAGAATAAATAAAAGGAGTGAAGGAATGTGAAAATTTAGGATAACTTAGGTTTTATATTGTTTATGGTTAGATTTAAACAAATATATTTCTCTTTCATTACTACGCAACTCTGTCTCTTTAACTCTTGAAGTGTTAAGTAAAATTAAAGCAATCCACATTCAAAATGTTTTTATTATTTTTCAGAGAAAATAAGTCTTGGCATTTTGTGTTGTGTCTGCTTAGCAGACAATTTACATGAAATGTCAAGCCTTGTTTTCTCTTAAAAGTGCTAACAAAATCAAAATGTTGTCTGCTGCAGCTGTGATTGGCACTTTAAGGGTACTAATGTAGGTTTCCATTGTATGTAATCTCTTATTGTGCCATTGAATGTAGGGTATGATTGGTGAGCAGTGTTTGTGAGTTGCATATACAATCCTCTCTTGATATCTTGAAGTCCAAGGGACTGTGAAATACTTCAAGACCTCCGTATCTCAATATATCAGATTTGCAGAATTGAGAAAAAAAATAAATCAAACAACCACATTTCACAAATAAATATGCAATTTGTCTCCTGAAGTCAAAGATATGTTGAAAATATTGTGGAAAAAAGGAGAAATTGCTCCTTTGGACAAGTGGCCATGATATATGGAATTTTAGATAAGTACATTGCATTTTAGTCAGTTCAGTATTTTGTAGGGCTTATTAACAGAGCAATCTGTAGAAAAATGAACAAGTATTAGTATACTCGCACAAACAAAATTAGGGAGTGGGTATATAGGAATCACCACTTTGGTTGGTTTATTACACAAATGAAGCTTAGAAGGGAGTATTGTATTCGATCTAATTACCTCTCTGTGCACTGAAGTTTTTCAAAATTACTGGAAATAATGTAGTAAAATATCTTCCTAATAAAGGCACACTTTAAAGGAATATGAAAGAGGACTTCCTGTGTGTATTTAATGATACTTATGTGATATGTGTTCTGATTTTCTTTATATTGTGGATACTCATTTGAATTACCTCAACAAGTTTTTTTAAATGTCATGGGTACTCATTTGAATTGCCTGGACATTGAGGCAATTTAGACAAGTACTCACAACATATGTTATTATAAAGGTAGAGGATCTTACATGAGTGGTCATTTCATATGAAATTTATGAAATGAGCCTAAATTTCGTATGAAATGACCAGAATCTGTTTATCATATGACCATTTTAAATTGGATTTTATTGCCTTTAAAGTTGACAATTGTTCAACAGAAAATGCATGGTTGACATGAACATTGTCATGAAGTTACTTGCTCCCGCCATTATGTAATGTGTGGTCATACAATTTTTATGACATGACTTTATCCACTGATTAACAGTGATGTCATTTGATAATAGATAATATTACATTGACTGCAATCCAAAACCTACAATATTGCTTGACTATGCGCTTTTATGGGTATATGTGGTAATTAGGTTGAGTATGGTATATAGTATTAATCACATTGGTTAGTTGGTCAGTCTGTCTGTCTGTCCAAGTTTTTTATGTGAATTACTTCTACAGTTTTTGTAAGATAATCATGAAACTTCATATAAATGGTCATCATCTGAGCATAATGCATCAGTTGGATTAGATTCACTTTCAGGGAAAGGCAACTTTTATCAAGATTGTAGAAGCATCCAGGTGTCCGAGTGGTTAATGCTTTCGACTTTGGGTCACAAGGTCCCTGGTTCAAATCCCGCTAGAGAGGGAACTCAGCTCATGTCTGTATGGCACTTCATTCCACAGAGCCTTTCTTTACCGTCCTTCCGTCACCTCTATACGACTTAAATAATGTTGAAAAGGACGCAAAACACCAAACCATCATCATTGTCAAGATTGTTTTTGCCTTCCGTCTGAAAAGGGATCTACTCTAAGAGAAAAGAATTTGCTCCCAAGTAGAGGAAATGATTTCATTTTAGGGTAGACCCCTTTTCAAAATTTGCTCCGAGTTTTTTGACCCCCTGCCAGCCTGTCAGATTTGCTCCCAACACCTGGGCCCATCTGTGGGTATTTGTCTGTCTGTCAGTTCACCAGGAAAAATCAAGATCCTTGGAAAGTATTTAAAAATTAATCTTTAACCCTTAAATTGCCAATCACAGCAATGGTCGTCTGCTTTGTCATGTGCTTGTGATTTTAAAAGTCATTTCTGCAAACAGTGTGGATCCAGATCAGACTGCTCCTTTAGCAGTCTGATATGGGTCCACACTGTTTGCCTGTATGCAAAAATAGGCTTGAAAAGTTTGCAAGAATATTCAGCAGACGACATTAACAGACAACATTTTCAGATGCAGGTTTTCTTGGCGTTTTATGGGTTAAATGAGTCATAATACTAGTCCATATGAAGATTATGAATATTGTATGGTAAATGTCCTAAAATTTGGTACACCTAAGTTCCTGACAAAATGGTATAAACAAACAGTGCAGACCAAGATTAGACTGCTCCTGATCAGGGTCTACACTGTTTGCCCTTCCACTAAGTATTTAAAGAAATAATTATATGTACATAAAAAACAAAAACAAAATTTAATCAAAAAAGTTATCGAATAAAGTGTTCAAATTTTTAGGATATTGACTGTATTGTAGCTATGTCCATGATGGTGGTTGCTATGGCAACAGAATTAGTAAAAGTACACACACTCTAACTTTATTGCTACTGTGATAGGAAGACTGCTGAAGTCAGTTATGAAATGTTGTCAGTGTTACCTACTCAAAATAGATAATTTTTTTTATGGTTTTTGTTTTGCTCTGACTTTGTTGCTATGGCAATAACATTCATTTAAAACAACAACCTAAATAATATCTCCTTCAATAAAAAGAATACTGCTGAAGATACATTGTTAAACATAGTATAAAATACTCAGAATTGTACACAAAATGTTGTTCAAGAGTGTCAGTTGAACAATTTCCAGAGGCAGGGGTGTTTATTGTTCCACAACACAGGAGTGTATTGCTCATCAATACTTGAGGATATTTAATTATCATGATACTGCTGTACACAATATTATTAGATATTATGTGTGAGCAGTTGCAAACACGGAAACTGATAAAAAATGTAAAATTTTCAGACTGATCAGATTGTGTGTTTGTGCAGGTTGATCACTGTTAACATTGTCTGAACTTATTGGGAATGAATATACACTTTGAGGGAAGGTAACTGTCTAATTCGTTTTTATCTCCTTCTGAAGGAAGGTCTACTCTAAAAGGAAAGAATTTGCTCCCCTTGCAAATTCTTTCCTTATAGAGTAGACCCCCTAGGAGCAAATTCTCTTTAGAGTAACCTCTTTTCAGAACGGGCTTTCATGTGCAGGAAAGCAAACAATAGTTGTCTCCTTTGTGAAAAATGGTAAAAAATCTACCAAGTGTCCTTGGATGTTGGTAGTGAATTTAGCAGATGATAAATTAATTATTTTTTTTCTTATTTTTCCCCTCAAAATAAAGCTTCAAATATCATATCTTCATAGATGATTTCTCCTAAGGAGACAATTCACATGAAATTTCATATCTCCTTAGATGATTTCTCCTTTGGAGACAATTCACATGAAATTTCATATCTCCTTAGATGATTTCTCCTTAGGAGACAATTCACATGAAATTTCATATCTCCGTAGATGATTTCTGGTTAGGAGAAAATTCACATGAAATTCCATATCTCCTTAGATGATTTCTCCTTAGGAAACAATTCACATGAAATTTCATATCTCCCTAGATGATTTCTCCTCATGAGACAATTCACATGAAATTTCAAGCTCCTTAGATGATTTCTCGTTAGGAGACAACTGACATGAAATTTCATATCTCCTTAGATGATTTCTCGTTAGGAGACAATTCATATGAAATTTTATATCTCCTTAGATAATTTCTCATTAGGAGACAGTTCACATGAAATTTCATATCTCCTCAGATGATTTCAATTTATATGAAATTTCAAGTTCCATTTCCTTGGAAAAAATCAGAAAAAAAAATCAAAATATCATCTACTGTTTTTATTTAACATGCAAAACATTAAAGAAAATACACTGGAACCACTTTATAAGATGGTTTATAAGACGGTCTGGATATAAGACGGTTTGGATATAAGACGGTCTGGATATAAGACGGTTTGGATATAAGACAGTTTGGATATAAGACGGTTAAAAGATGGACCCCAACAGTGTTGTACCCAAACAAAAATGTCTCGATTATATAGAAAAATGAACAAAAATGTCTAGATTGTATAGAAAAATGACCATATATGGTCATTTTTCTATACAACTGAGACATTTTTGTTTGGACACAACATGGTTTTCACTTTGGATCCCAGCAATCGTGTTATAAAGAGGTTATGGTGTAGTATGAATAGTGTAGACCTTGATTTGCAGGATGATGAGGGTCCTTGCTATTTTATCCCTGGTATACTTGTATGGCGAGGCGTATATTGTTTTTCCATTTGTTTGTATAAACATTTGTTTGTCCTTCCATAGTAATAGTAGACGTCTGCATAAAAGTTTTTAAATGCTATGTTATCAAGGCCTGTTGATGGATTTAATTTTAATGTTTTGCTTATTATTGTTCCCAAATTTTATAAGGGTGTTCAACTATAAGTGTAACCTAAAATGGAAGGTCAAGGTCATGAAGAAAGACTTATACTGTTAGTGATAATGTCGGCTGGGGGTATATGTGACCCATTAGCCACTTTGTCTAGTTTTATTATGCAGTGAGGTGCTGTTTTAGTTGCCATAATGACTAATAAATAGTATGTTTTATTTTATGCCATGTGATATGATGTATTATTTTTTGCACAAGAAAAAAAAAAGTAGGCTGAATGATCATCATATATGCATAAACAGAGAAGAACCAGATCAGGCCTTGAGGTTATAAAACTTAATTCGTGCTCATACTCAACTCAGCTGAGCATGAAATTTTTCATGCTAATAAATCTCAAACTACTAACAGTTGCAAATTCTGTCTTCCTAAACATAGGTGAGCATGGAAATTCTTCTACTAATAAATATGGAAAATGCCAACTTGCTAATAAATATGAAAATGCCAACAATAAGCATGAAAATTTCTCTGCTAATAAATTTGAAAATGCCAACTATTGTTGGCATTTTCATATTTATTAGCAGAGAAAGTTTCATGCTCAGCTGAGTTCATCATGAAAAAGGTTTTATGGCCTCGGGGCCTGGTCTGTGCAGTCTGATCAAGACTTGTGCATACAGTCATTGATAACTGAACAGATACTGGCTACAGACTGTGGATTTGCAAACCCTATTTTCTGGAAAAGAAAATATAAAATGTCTTCAACTCTTTTTTTACACACTGGAAGTCAGTTTTAGATGACGTATGATTTTTTCTTTCCAGGAAAAGTGTGATGTGATGGTGAACCTTATCTTGTTGGAAAAATATTTTAAAATGTAGTGTGCTATATAAATTCAGCATGTTGAGTTAAATTCTGAGTGCAGATTGTTAACTCTGAAATTGCCAGTCAGAACTGCAGGGGACATTTTGATTTTTTGTGTCCCCCCACCTAAGGGGAGGGGACATTTACTGCAGGTGGTATACATTAATAAAGAAGTAAAGATATCAAACAGTTGTTGTTCTTCTTTTAAAAATCCTTTAAGTTTCAGTATATTTCTGCATGTACATTTTAATCTCTCAGTCTGCTGAATTTATCACATGACAGTTGAAAATGTGGTAAATGTCCTTAACCCTTGTCCTGCTGAACCCGGGTCTGAAGAAGCCAACTGATCTGGATCTGCACTGTTTGTTGTTAAGTATGTGAATTTGTATCAACAACCTGGATCAAGTAATCTGATTGGCTGAAAATTAGAAGTGGGCATGGCATCTTAATTTATTCAGCATGACAAGGATTAAATTGGAACAATGTATTACATACTATTGTGGGCGAAATTTTGCTTTTTATGCAGCTGTTTCTTGAAATACTTTGTGGAATGGCAAACATTTTCAGGAGCAGTCTGATTGGGGTCTGCAGTGTTTGCATATGTCATTTTGTCAGACACTTTGGTGTTCGAAATTTTAGGATATTTACCGTAAAGATAATTTTTAGGCATTGTTTAAGCATCTGTGTGGCTGAGTTGTTAGCACTCTTGATTTCGGGTCACAAGGTCCTGGCTTTGAATCCAGCTAGAGGCATGGTTAAACTTGTGACACACAGCGCTTCATTGCACAGAGCCTTATATGATTACCCCTTCATTGTGTCAGTATGACTAAAGTAATGTTGAAAAAAAAACATTAAACACAAAATCAACACACTACGAAAACAATTTTGCTAAACTTTCTTTCCTTGAGATTGATCATAAAATAGTTTCTACCTTCCGCTGATTCAAGAAGTGCAGTTGTCAGTTTTTGGCAAAAGAATGTGCACAATACTGGTTACCCGCTTAGAGGACTAAGCCTGCCCAGTGTGGTTAGGTAAACTGACTGTGCTCCATATGACCCCATTGGGTTGACTGGCCATAAAAACTCCACAAATAAACACAGAAAATATGATAAAGGTGCTTTGCCAAGCTTTCTCTACCAGGATCAGCTGTTTCATAATCTGTGACAAAGTTCACCGTTGTGCAAACTAATTCTCTTGTCTTTACCCCATAAATATAATTCTAACATGACCTAAACGTTTTCCCATTGAGCCTACTGGAAATGTCAATATGATCAAACTACAGTAAAAACTACAGTAATTCACATTGTCAATGTAGTGTGTGCAAAAGGGTGTGTTTGATGAAGTCAAATGTAAACTTTTTCTTCTCCTGATGTCCACTGCAAGAGTTCTTTAGAAAACATTGCAACAATGTTGATTTTCCTTTTTATATCATGTTATAATCAAAATAATTCTTCTGTTTGTTTGTTTGTGTTGGGGTTTTACGGCCCAGTCAACCCAGTGGGGTCATGTCGAGCGCGGTCAGTTTACCTAACCACACGTTTACTGAGCAGGCTTAGTCCTCTAAGTGGTTAACCAGTATTGTGCACATTCTTTCACCAGAAACTGACAACTGCCCTCCTTGAATCAGCGGAAGGGAGAGAATGCCCGTAGAAAATATTTCATGATCAATCTCCACGAAAGAATGTTGCCGACCTCGGCGGGGGTTGAATCCGCGACCTCCTAGTCTTCAGTCGGACGGCGCATCCAACTGAGCCACCGAGGCCGGCAATTCTTCTGTATTGTGAATTATTGCGACTAACACATGGCGTTGTCAGGCAGATGCAAATATTCACTCTGACTGCCTTCATGAATGAATACAGTGGACTCTCATTATCTCAAACTCTAAGGGACCAAATTTTTGAGTTTGTGATAACAGTAGTTTGAGATAGCAGAAGTTGCAATGTAAAAAGAATATAGTCAAACCTGTCTTAAGCAGCCACCCATGGGAAGCTTAAAATGTGGCTGCTGAAGGCAGGTGGCTGCTTAATACAGTTCAAATATATAGGTATATAAATTTTGGGGCACCTTTCCTCTGGCTGCTTAATACAGGTTGGCTGCTTAATAGAGGTGACCACTAACACAGGTTTGACTGTATAAAGCAAAACTAATCCAACATTATTAAAAGTCTAGTTTGGCTTAAGCAGTAGTTTGAGTTACCAGTGTTTGAGATAGCAAGAGTCAAGTGTACTGAAAATATTGTGGAAAAGAGGAGAAATTGCTCCTGAGGAGCAATTTCTCCTCTTTTACACAATATTTTGTTACCTGTTGTTAGATTTGCATGTTAAATAGGGACCAGATTTTCACTTCGAGATAAACGAGGTCGAGATAAAGAGAGTTGACTGTACTTCATAATCTGCCCTTCAACACCATGCATTCACATTATGGAAAATTTATTTCCTTAAGTAAAATACAGTGAAACCTCAATGAACATCTTTAGGACCATGGAAGCTCGAGCCACTGAGGGTAAATCAGGATGCCAAATCAGGAAGCATACTGTGATAATATAGGGCAGTTTTTTTATCTTCTGTGCAATAAAGAGTGTTCTCATTAGAAAAGCCTAGATCATTTTCATGACAAAATAAGAAAATTTCCTTAACCCTTGTCCTGCTTAATAAATGAAGATGCTATGCCTATTTCAAATTTTCAGCCAATCAGATTTCTTGATTCAGATTGTTAATATAAATTCACATACTTAATGACAAACAGTGCAGATCCAGATCAGTTGGCATCTTCAGAAGCCAATTGATCTAGATCTACACTGTTTGCAAAGGCAGGACATATCTGGGTCAGCAAGACTAGGGTTAAAATATCCCTAAATATTCGTTTTCTTAAGCTATAATAAGAATGTCATAGGAAAAGAGTTTGAATTATCATAAACGAGCTATCCCTGTTTGAGCCATTGAGGTTTTACTGTATAGCACATTTTTTCACTTACACAGAAGTATCCGGGTGGCCTAATGGTAAGTGGTCCCAATTTTGGATCACGAGATCCCAGGCTCAAATCCCAATGGAGGCCAAGTTCAGCTCTTCACTGTACAGCGCTTCATTGCACAGAGCCTTTCATTATCACCCTTCCATTGTCTCAATATGACTTAAATAATATTGAAAGGGGTGTAAAACACCAAATCATCATCATTATTCACTACTTAAAACTGGCAGTTTTTTCTTAACAAACCTACTTTAACCCTTATCATGCTGAATAAATTAAGATGCCACACCCACTTCTAATTTCCAGCCAATCAGATTACTTATCTGGGTTTTTGATAGAAATTCACATATTTAATGACAAACAGTGCAGATGCAGATCAGTTGGCTTCTGAAGAAGCCAACTGATCTGGATCTACACTGTTTGCTAAGATAGGGCATGTCGTGTTCAGCAAGAGAAGGGTTAACATAGATGATAATGTTGTGTTTACTTCTTTACTTCTCTTTCAACAGTATTTAAGTCATATTGAGACAGTGGATAATGAAAGAATGCAGTGACATGCCATATACATGTAGTCATAGGCTCAATTCTGCCTCTAGTGATGTTTGAACCTTGGACCTTGTGATCAGAAGTCAGTAATGCTAATCGTTCAGCCACTTGGAGCAGCAGTTGGGGTATTAACCCTTAAAACGCCTAGCAAAATTTGTAGCAGATGACATTCTAAATTTTTTTTCAAATTTTTCCGAGAAAACAAGTCTTGACATTTCCTGTGAATTGTCTGCTTGGCAGATGATTCACATGAAATGTCAAGACTTGTTTTCTGAGAAAAAATATATATATATATATAAAAAAAATTGTTGTCTGCTGCAGTTGTGATTGGCACTTTAAGGGTTAAACACCTTCAATGAACTTCATTGAAGGTGATTAATACCCCATCTGCTGCATCCACGCAGTCTGATCAGTCTTCACTGATCACATGTGCCTTCTTCAGCCTCCAGGCTATCCAAAGAGGGATAAAAGTGAATCCTTGCCATACTGGGTGGATGTACAGGCTGAGCTGAGTCTTTGCTGGTCACACAGGCCTTATTGTAGGTTTTGTCATGCACTGGCTCATTTTTTTTTTTTTTTTTGTTTTTTGTATGGCTCTTGTCAATGTTTTATAACTGCAGATTTATGTTGTGACCCTCCCTAGTAAGTGTGGTTCGGTTAACTGACTGAGCTCAACATGACCCCATTGGGTTGACTGGGCCGTAAAACCTCAACACAAACAAATTATGTTGTGAGAAATAGGGGAGAAGTATTTGTCCAGGTGTATAATCCAAGAAAGATGTTCATGTTGATAGAAAAACAAAATTATATGTAGTTTAGTCTCCTTTTTATTTCTAAATGCGATATACATGTGATCACAATGAAGTTGTTGATTCTCAATTACTGTTAAAGATACTAGTACACTATATAGACAATATGCTCAGATTCAGACTAATACACCACAACCTTTTTATAACACTATTGTTGGGGTCCATAGCATAAACCGCGTTAGTTAAACGGCCATGATATATCCAGACAAAAATGTATAGATTATATTGAAAAATGACCATTTATGGTCATTTTTCAATATGATCTATTTTTTTTTTATTATACTGAAAAATGGCCATTTATGGTCATTTTTTAATATAATCTATACATTTTTGGGATCCATCTTTGAACTGTGTTATATCCAAAACCGTGTTATGATGAAATGTGTTATAAAAGAGGTTGTAGTGTAGTAGAACAGAGCTGCACCATGCAACAAGGTGTCTAATCAAGGCCTTTCATCCCTGATTTTCTGAAGTGGACTCTTCCAGCTTTGTATTTCAATCATGTCCATTGTTGTTGATAGGGTTTGTATTTAAAATCATCAAAAGATAGGGCCCAGTTGTTCAAAGCATCATTACCTAAACAAGCTCATTAGTAGTAAAAATGTGAACTGTTCTAGAAAGTACAATATCTATTTCACAGGTATTTTTGCTGAAAGATGTGAGTAACTTTTATAAATGCAAATGCAAAAGCTACTCTCATTTTCTCTGCAAAAATATTAGTGTATATGCCATATTTAATAATCAAAGTTTTAAAGGTACGTTAACTAACAGCATTGTTAGTTTTGAACAAATGGGCCCTGGCAAATTATGAGCCATCTTATTAGGATCTACACTGTTTGCACAGGGTTGAAAGAGTTAATGTTTATTGAGAAATAACCAAATCATTATGTAAATACTCCCTCTTATCTGGAACTGTACAACTAGTATTTAGTTCTTTAAGTTATTTCAGGCATATATTAACCCAAATTACTATTTTTGACACTAAAGGATGGTCTTGTGAACAAGTGTAAAAGTAAAATTTCATGCTTAAAATGAAAGTTCTCAATCCTAGAATCCAAGTAACTATTTTAAACACTCAAGGACGGTCTTGTGAAAAAGTGTAAAAGTGAAATTTCATGCTTAAAATGGAAGTTCTCAATCCGAGAATCAGGATTAATCCTTAACCCATTGTAGTCGGGAGACCCGTAAAAGGGTACTTGGCAAACAGTGCGGACCCATATCAGACCCCGCAAATGCGGCATCTGATCAGGGTCTCCACTGTTTGCAAAAAGTTTAGCCATTTTTCTCTAGGAATATGTAGATCCCATAGCTGAAATTGGACTCTTCCAATATACAGTGTGGGGGAGTCTATTCAGTCTACAATGGGTTAAGTTTCTCATCCCTGTAATACCTTATTTACTCCAATATTCAAACGTCTTCATTCCTTAGCATAGTCTTCCTAACCTTTGAACAAGCCAATTATACTACCTGTTGACGAGTCTGAAAATTTCGAATGAACGGCAAACAGTGTAGACCCTGATAAGATGCCACATTCTACTGTGTCTGATCTACACCTATATTGTTTGTTGGTTTCTGTCTGTCCCAATATTTAGGGTAAATATGGTATTTTTTTTTAACAACCTAAGATGACCAAGATCTTAACCCTTGTCCTGCTGAATAAATTAAGATGTCACACCCACTTCTAATTTTCAGCCAATCGGATTATTTAATCCAGATTGTATAAATTCACATACTAAATGACAAACAGTGCAGATCCAGATCAGTTGGCTTCTTCAGAAGCCAAATTATCTGGATCTACACTTTGCAAAGACAGAGTATATCCAAGTTCAGCAAGACAAAGGTTAATTAAAATGGCAAATGGGCTAAAATAATATAAACTCTGTAGAAACTACAGCTGATATTTTTTGATGACTGGTTTTGACGAAGTGTCTTTTATAAAATGTCAGTGCAGCGATGGACAACGGACACAAAAGCTAACATGAACTAGAAGCCAAATGCTGCAACAGAAGGGTCCAAGTCAAACTAATCTTCATACGCCACAACCTCTATATAGATTATAAAACTTTTGCTGGGATCCAAAGCAAAAACTGTGGTTATCTCATAAATGGTCACTTTTCTATATATTCTAAAGTATACATTTGTGTAAGTTGTATCCAACTAGAAATGTATAGATTAGATAGATAGATAGAAAAATGAAAAGTTATGGTCATTTTTTTACATTATCTACTTGGAAACAACATACAGAAATGTATCTTGAATGCTGTATCCCAAGCAGAAATGTATAGATTATATAGAAAAATGACCATTTTTGGTCATTTTTCTATATAATCTATACATTTTCATTTGGATACAACATTTTTGGAGTCCATCTTAAAGACATATTATATCCAAAACCATGCTATAATGAATCATGTTATAAAGAGGATTCTGTGTACTTTCCTACTTTACCTATATATGCCTAGCATTCCATAAAAGGGAGATTTGCAAACAGTGTAGACCCAGATCAGATGCCACAGAATGCAGCGTCTGATCAGGGTCTGCACTATTAGCATTAAATTCACCAATTTCTATAAAACATGGAAATAATAATAACTAGCTATAAACCCTTCTGTTTGAAATGCACCGGTCCAAAGAAGAGTTAATTCAGCATAAATGGGTTAAGAAGATGGTACCTAAAATTTTTTTTTAAAAAAAAAAGAAAGAAATGATAAATATATTAAGTGCAAGGTTGTTCATTTTCTATCCAGGACATGGAGTAAATATCACAAGAAGCTTTTCAAATTAATGTATGAAGATATATACAAAATAAATACACACAAGTACCATATTTACCCCAAGTATTCAGACAGACAGAATATGAGACCTGACTCCAAGGTTATAAAACTTTTTTCATGTTCGACTCAGGCGAGCATGAAATTTGTCCTGCTGATAAATCTCAAATTACTAACAATTGCAAATTCTTTCTTGCTAAACATAGCTGAGCATGAAAATTTCTCTGCTAATAAATATGAAAATGCCAACTATTGTTGGCATTTTCATATTTATAAGCAGAGAAAATTTCATGCTCATCTGAGTTGAGCTTGAAAAAAGTTTTATAACCTCTGGGCCTCATCAGTATCTACACTGTTTGCCACTCATGCAGCAGTTTTAGACACGTCAACAGTTAAGTCAAACGGTCTCGTTTACAGTTTAGGAAAATTATGGTAAGGAGTTCAGGTGTCTGAATGTTTAGGGTAAATATAGTGCATAGATTATTATTGCACAAACCCATACGAATCAACATCAGATTTACAGTAGGAATGAATTTCATATTTGTGGATTTTATCGACGCGTAAATGCTGGTAAATCACTCGCAAATAAAGCCCAAATGGCTTTATGTTGTTTGCGAGTGATTCACCAGTGTTTACACTTCAGTAAATTAAATAACTGAAATTTGTTCTTTATGATTCCAACTCAGTCATGGTTACATTGAAAAAAACTCATTTTTCTTGCTCAGTGGATTTATCGAAGTATAAATGCCAGTCTGATTTTGTTGTCCACCAGTCAGACTGAAATTAATGTAAGCCTGTTGCATTAGAGTTATATTACACAACAATAGCTCTTGATAAGATGCTTTTTTTCCAACCAAAAGTATTGGTATTTTTCTTATTTCTTGAAAAAAAAAAATCATGTTGCGGGTACTCATTCAAAGTATATTTTCCAATTTCTCTAAAGCATATCACTAGATATGCCATAGAGAAATAATAAAAAATGTACTTCAAATGAGAACTCACAATATTTATCGAAACATCCCTCTTGTCTAAAGCTATGATCAACTATAGATCATAGGAACTCTTTGCTTGTTATACCACTTAGCTCTTCATAACAGGAGTATCCAGATTGATAGCTTTTCTTTTCTTTTTTTTATCCACAAATAAAAGCACTGCAAGCATAATACCCTACCAGCTTGGTGAAAATCCATCAACATATACCCCACCAGTTTGGTGAAAATCCATCAACATTTACTAAAGTTATTGTCTGGAAAGAAAAGATGGGCATGTCTCAGGTATATAACTCTGTCAAAAATTGATGAAATTTGCCCATTAGCAATCCCAAACCAGATCTCCACAATATCAACACACATACCAAGTTTGGCAAAAATCCATTGATATTTATTCAAGTTATCGCCCAGAAACAAAATTATGGGCAAAAAACTCTGTCAAAAATTGACGAAATTTGCTCATTAGCAATCCCAAACTATATTTCCACAATATCAATGCACATACCAAGTTTGACAACTCACTGATATTTACTCAAGTTATCGTCTGGAACCGAAATTACGGACAACAGATGGTCGGACAGACTGACGACCAATGTGAAACCATAATACCCTGCCATTCTCTGAAAACAGAACTGTCTCTGACAATGAGCAGATACTTAATATATGATAAAAAAAATGTCAATAAGAAAAAAATGTCAATACACCCAAACATCTTAATAATACTATAACTGGGCTCCAAAACAATCTTGCAGATTTTAAAAGTGAACAGCATATGCTCTGACCAGACTGTGAATCTGTGCAGACACAGCTCATCTCATATAAAAGCATTGTACAGCATGACATCCTGCCACTGCACATCTAAATCTCAAATCATCTTTTTGTCCTTGAAAAGGACCATAACTGACAGTAAATATTCATCTAAGTTTTTCCAAATATTATACACACATACACCACAACTTCTTTATAACACTATTGTTGGGGTCCATAGCATAAACCCATGTTAGTTAAACAACCGTGTTATAGCCAAACAAAAATGTAAAGATTATATTGAAAAATGACCATTTATGGTCATTTTTCAATATAATCTATACATTTTTGGGATCCATCTTTGAACTGTGTTATATCCAAAACTATTTTATAACCAACTATGTTATAAAGAGATTGTAGTGTAGTTTCTATAAAATACATATAAATGAAATCATCACGTGAAAAAACTCAATAATACAGGTTTGAACATACAGATGTGTGTACAACCGATGGACGGATGTATATATGGACATCCAGCAGTGCACATACTATCCCATCACCAGTCTGTGATGGGCTATAAAGAAAATTTGAATAAACCAAATATTCATATAAGCTGAAAATAAACTTGGTCTATCTGTTCGTGCCACTGTTTGGAATGTCAAAATTTAAAATAAATGGAATGGTTTTAACATTATTACGGAACTCCATCACATTACTTCTATTTCATCCATGTCAAACAAACTGTCTTGTTATGTCCTGGTTTACATTTATTAAAAAATTAGTAGTTCTGATTTGTAAACATCATCAAACTATTGCATATCATTACTCTGTTCCATCAGATTCTAAACTGCTTGGCAATATCACTCCTGCTGACATCGCTTCCTTCTCCAAGCTAGCTAACTGCCTGAAATCCACAGAAAAAAAAAACAAGAATTTATCACTATTCAAATACTGTAATTACCTTGTACCAAGCCCCTTCTGAAAAGGGGTCTACCCTAAAATAAAAGAATTTAGTCCCAAAGGTGGGGAGGAAATTTATTGCTTTCAGAATAGACCCTTTTTCAGAAGTGAGGCAAAAACAGTTTTGGCAGTTTGTGTTAAGGTTCACATCCCAGTCAACCTAATGGGGTCATGTCCAGCGCTTTCTCCAGAAACTGACAACTGCCCTTTCTGAATCAGCGGAAGGGAGAGAATGACCATAGAAAATATTTCAACCTTAATCTCCACGAAAGAATGTTGCCAACCCTGAGGGGGTCGAACACGCAACCTCCCCTGCCAAGGTAAGATAATAGAATGGCAGAAATTCAGATTTTAAGGCTGTTAAAACATACAAAATTGATTTCAAACGATGAATATAATGATTTAGTTATGAAATATGTAAAGTGAGAAAACATAACTTCTGACCTAAAATGAAGACTCTAATTAGCCTGTCCACATGAAGAAACATTGCATCACTGGCTATTCAAAATGTGCCCAGTGAAGATTCTATCAGACTGTGTGGCTGCAGGCTGATCTGAATCTTTGCTGGGCACACATCCTAAGGTATGTTTTTTAATGTTGTGGCTTATATGTTTGTATATTTGGAATGAGGTGAGCTATGAAATTAAACAACAAAAAATATGTAACAAGAAAGTGTTAACATACAGGGCCCAGTTGTTCAAAGCGTCGTTAGCTTAACGAGCTCGTTAAGGGTCATTTCGTTAACTGTTTTAGTGGATTCAATATACAATATTCTGATATTTTTTGCTGAAAAAATGTGAGTAGCTGCACTGCAAAAGCTACTCACATTTTTTCAGCAAAAAATTTCAGCATATTTGCGTATCATTCGATGTAAATTTTAACGGATCGTTAACTAACGACATCGTTAGTTTCGAACAACTGGGCCCAGAAAGTCGGGAGTTTATTTCTTTAACGCTTAGCACCCTGGGTAAAATTTTCAGCATATGGCATTTTGAAATATTTTTCTTATATTTCCCAGAAAACAGATTTGACATTTCATGCAAATTGTCTCCATTGGAGACAATTTGCATGAAATATCAAATCATGTTTTCTGGGAAAAATAAGAAAAACATTATCAATTTGTCGTCTGCTGAATTTGCCCAGAGGGTGGTAAAAGTTAAATACAGGAAGTATGAATTTCAAGTTTTAAGTTAAAAAATATACTTCCTTGCTTAAGTATGCTATAAAATACAACACGAGTAAGGACACCTGGTACATACCTGCGTAGTTTGGAAACCTTTGATCTTAGTTCCTTATCATATTCTCGTATTTTCCCTACTTCAATCCAAGCCTCCCGCTGTTTATCTCGACTTATTTGTGATCTCTGATATAGGGCTGACCATAACTCCTGTCAAACAAAAATATTTTTTAGGATGCTGTAAATTAGATAATTACCATATTTACCCTAGATATTTGTTTGTTTGATTTGTATGAGTTGGAGTTTTACAGCCCAGCCCATTAAGGTCATGTTTAGCATGCTCAGTTAACCTACTCACAGGGCAGTTGTCAGTTTCTAGTGAAAGAATGTGCAAAATACTGGTTAACTGCTTAGAGAACTAAACCTGCCCAGTAAGTGTGTTTAGGTAAACTGACCACGCTCAGCATGACCCCACTGGGTTGACTGGGCCGTAAAACCTTAAAACAAACAGACAAACACTGTTCCTGGGCAGGCTTAGTTCTCTAAGCGGTTAACCAGTACTTGAGCATATACTTTTGTCAGTAACTGACAACTGCCCTTCTTAAATCAGAGAAAGGGGGAGAATGGCCATAAAAATTATTTCATGGTCAATCTTCACAGAAGTTATCTGGCCGAGCTGGGATTCAAACTCGACATCCTACTGACTGCTGTATGGAGCCTGGCATTGTGAAAAAGTCAGTGAACTCAACAGTTACTATTACCATATTCATAGTAAATAGTTGGAGATATAGGCTTGCATAAACAGTGCAAATCCTGAAGAATACTGTTTGCTACTCATCCAGTAGCTTTTATTGTAAATGTCCTAAAATTTTGAACCCCGTATATGCTTTTGTAGAGAAACATAAAAAATAAAAACACTTCTTGTTTGAAAAAAAAAGTGTCTTATCTGGAGCTATGTTGATTTAACTCTGCATGCTGGGTAATTTTGCATGCTTTTATGTCGTCTGTGGATTTTTTCTTAAATTAACTTTTTTAAAAAATATAATTCAGGAATACCATTAGAGTGTCAAACAGTTTGGATCCAGATCAGACCCGACAAAATGTCGGGCCTGATCTGGATCCAAACTGTTTGAAAAGGTTATCAGCAGATGACAAAAGTCGCCAGTGTGGAAAGAGTTAAACACCAACCCCAAACTGTTACTGACCCTAAAGTTCGAACCAATCTCAGGGTTCTCGGGGACGCAGAATCCTGCGTCCCGGGACGCATAAATCAGGGTCCGGACTCCTAAAAATTCCCAAAGCCGAGTCCGCCGGACGCATGTTTTTTTCCCCGTGGGACTACTACTAATTATGGTCGGATTATCTTACTGAAGTATAAAGTCCGCCGCGTGTTATTCGTATCGTCGGTAGTACTTAAAAGAACAGTAATAATCCGCCGCGTGCTTTTCACACCTGCGACAGTACCGTTATTTGCAAAGCAAGTGGTAGTTAAACAGGTGTTGGCAGTTCACACTTCAGCGATCGAGTAATTAAAGCATGCGACTGACATCGGTATGCGACCCCTTCCCTCACTGTGTATTGCCTGCACCACCGACTGATTCATCGAAAATACACGCGCAGGTATCATGATTTCATCCGTTTATGTTTTGTTTTTTTTTTTGTTTTTTTTTTGTTATTAGTAGATCATTTTTTTTTTCATTTTTTTTTTCAATTTAAAAATTTTCGGACGCTGAATTTTCGTCACTAACATCAAAAACGCCCGCTTTTTTTTTTTTTTTTTGTTTTGTTAAAAGACAAGTGTACCTTATCCCTTTGCGAGATATCAGTCTGCGCTCAGGTCTGCGGTTCTAAACGGTTATTCCTGCTTGTCACTAAGAAAAAAAGAAGAAAAAAGAGTTTCCCAAGTCCCATAGAATCTATCCCGTAAGCCATGTGAAGAGTCTAATGGGACTGCTCAGATGCACCCCGGACGACGGTATATGATTCGAGACTGTTATAGTTTAAGTTACATTTTCTATTGCTCCCGCATGAAGAAAGCACATGCTCATAATGGTAGCGCGTGCTCGTAAGAGTAACGTCATTTGACAGCGTGGCGGGAAACCGTTTTGGGAGAAAAACGAACTATTACCATGTTGCATAGTAGAGCACTTTCTTGTCAGAAACGCATATGAATCAGACACATATTTAAAATAGAACTAAATTTTCAAGAGTTTTTCGGCAAATCAAAGCAGTTGATCGAAATTTCAGATAATGAAGAAGTCCCGGACATTTTTTCGCAGCGTGTATTGATCGCAGCACGGTGCAAATGTAAACACTGAAATGACGTTTTGCGGGAAGCTCAGCAGAAGTGTCCATGATCAGAATGTGCGGATATATTGCATATATCAGTTTGCGATAGCATATAACGGAGCTTTAATAAGTTTTGATTAAAGTATTTTCTCTTACATACATAACACTCAATATCACTTAATACACACAGCAACGAACCACTTTTTGGGTTGGGGTATTGAATTTAAGTGCTACGATCTTTACCATGCAAGTAAAATAGGTTATGGTTGTCATGTCTGCAGTCATATCTTCCTGGTCTGCAAAGATGTGTCTATCTTCCCATCAGGGAGACATGATGTCATCCTAATTTATGGGCAAACTCTATTGAATTAACATCCTCGGGATGTGTGATAATGACTACCAGTTGGTTACACACACATTGCTCGGAATAATACATAAAGCAAAGCAGAGACCAAAATCAGTTGGTAAAAAAAAAAAAAAAAAAAAAAAAAAAAGTATGTGAAAATAAGGAAATTGATTCGCCATCCGGTATTAACAGAATGAAGTTAGCTGGGACATGCTCACTATTAAAGGAGAGTCATGAGAAAAAAAAAAAAAAAAATGGGACTCCTATTTTTGGGGAGTGGGACTCCTACTTTTTGGCTGGGACTCCTACTTTTTATAAAAAGAGAGTCCCGGACTCCCACTTTTAAAATCCTAGTGAGAACCCTGCAATCTGTTTGATTACCTTAAAGTGTTTCTAAAACATTTGACTAAATAGCAAACAGTGCAGACTCTAATCAAATTGCTCCTTTAGCTTGATCTACACTGTTTGACTGGGCATGTCTGTTCCAATATTTAGGTTACACAAGGATATACACTTGAACAACTGAATAACTTACCAGACTCTGAGGAGCTACTGAGGGCCATATGACAGCAGGGTTAGGTTCATACATTGGATTCAGGTAGTTTCCTAGGACCTCTGGTCTGTTAAGATATGACCTACAGTACAGAAACAATGGATAAAAGAAAAACAGAGAGAAAACAATTCATCTGAAATAATAACTAATCTTTAACTTGTTTTTTCATATACCATATATACTTCAATTATTCAGATAAAAAAGGACCTGAGCAAACAGAGCAGACCCAGATCAGGGCCTGCATTGTATGCCATTCAGTCGCAAGATTTTTGGCCTGATCTGGGTCTACACTGTTCACTTATAAAATGCTTATGAGCCATATACAGTCAGTCCTCTTTATACTGACACTCGATACAATGACAAAATCATTAGAATGACAATTTGACAGGAAACCTTCACTTAAGAAGTGACTGTAAATCAGAAATAATGCAAAAATGTTGTATTTAATACTTCAAGAAACATGTTTTAGATACATATTAGAATCGCCTCACTCAAAATATCCAAAACATACATTCTATGAAGAAATAGAAATAAAATCCATTTTAATGACAACATCTTTGGGAACAAATGTTGTTGTAACGAGGGTTCACTGTATTACAGATACAAGGGTCAATCTGGGTCTAGACAGGTTGCTTATGTCATATGTTTTTCTATAGGTAGGGGATCAAATAATTTTTCGCATGTGTCTTACGGTCGTATTTTATCCAAAGGCTACTTTTATAGCAAGTACGGGTGAATGAGTACTAAATTTACCATAGTGAAACAGTTCTTCCCTCCAGCTTGTGAGCTCTTCTCTCCATTTCACTGTTACATAAGAATGTCCCTGCAAATATAATATAGTTTAAGCACCAGTGACCTTTAAATCGGGTACCAAAGTTGTCTGCTTGGAATTTACTTATTTCAATATTGGCATCATAACTGTAAGTTTGGTCCCCTGAGAATTCAAACTTCAAATCTGTTTGGCCATGCACTTCAAACATTGTAAAATAGTGCAACCTAGTCGAATCTATTTTTTTTTTTTTTTTTTTTTTTTTCCCATCAACCCAATTATGAAACAGGTACTGGCTTCAATGGGGACACAATGTCAGGTCAGATAGCAGTCAGAGCAACTCCTCTACAAAACTTATTTTAACATCCTGGGTCCAGTTGTTCAAAGCATCGTTAGATTATCAAGCTTGTTAGTGGGCAAAATGTCAACTATTCTAGTAAGTACAATATCTGACTCACAGGTATTTTAGCTAAAAAAATGTTAGTAGCTTTTGCAAATGCAAAAGCTACTCACATTTTTTCAGCAAAAATATTAGCATATATGCAATAGTTAATGATCAAAGTTTTAACAATACAATAACCGACGACATCATTAGTTTGAACAAATGGGCCCTGGAAATGTGTGCAATGTGCTTACAAAGCCCAAATTTCAAATACACAGGGATAGGCCAGAGAAACCTGTGCTTGCAACCTGTCTGATCATAACATTCTCTTGAAATAGCACATCTCCAGAAAGACACTTCTTTCAACTACCATATTCGATCTAATTACCACACTATGCTATCAGACTTTTCAAAATTACTGGGAAACTTGTAGTAAAATATCCAACTAATAAGGGCACACTTTAAAGAAAGATCAGCAGAGGACCTCATGAGAAGCCAATTTAATGATGCTTATGAGACATTATTTTCTGATTTTCTTCATAAAAACATATGCTGTGGGTACTGGTTTGAATTGCCTCAACTTGTCGAGGAAGTCGAGGCAAGTCAAATGAGAGTACCCACAACATATGTTTTAAGAAAGAAGTACACTGGCTGTAATCTAAATACTAAATTGCTTGACTGCATTTATAGGAGCATGTATGGTAATTAGGTTGAATACAGTAAACAGTACTGGTATTTTTCTTATTTCCCATGAAAAAGTATAATGTAGGTACTTCTAATGACAATCCCATCTAAAGGTAGAAAATGGTATCCACTGAGTCTGTAAAATGCCAACATGTGAGCATTTTTTGTGCATTGCACATCATATATATCTTTTTGAACTTTTTTACAGTTTTTAACAAGCATAAGAAATACAGTCATAAATACTTACCATACTGCGAGGAGTAAGCATGTTCAAATAAAACCATCAGAAAATCTTCAGTGAATTCAAATGAACAAGGAAACTGTTGCCATATCTGTAAAGAGAAGGAAAAGAAAATTACCATACAAGCCAGCAAATGACAAAATCAACAAAATGGCATGTGTGCCCAGCGAAGACTGATCAACCTTGGCAGTCTGATCAGAGTCTTTCCTGTCCGTATGTAGAAAGCTTTGGTCCCTGGCTATCCATTGAGTGCAAAGACTCTGATCAAGACTGGAGGGATGCCCAGGCTAATCTGAGTCTTTCCTGGGCACTCATGCCGTTTTGTTGCTTTTGTCACACTATATATTGGAAGAGTTGAATTTCAAGTTTAGGTATGTCAAGCTATGATATTCCTAGTGAAAAATGGCAAAGCTTTTTGCAAATAGAGGAGACTGGGAAATCTTAATCTGGGTCTGCAGTATTTGCCAATTACCCTTTGGGGGTCTCAAGACCAAAATGGGTTAACCCATTGTAGATCCTAAAAACTTTGACATAAAAATTTTAACATGAAAATTCTAAGTCTGTGACTTTGATCTTGACATGACCTAGGGTAGTGGGGATGGTACTGCACAAAATTTTGGACCAATATGTATCATCATACCAAAGATGAATCAAATCGGTGATATGGTTAGGAAATAATGAGGTCTTAAAAAATCTTTAACAAAAACTTTAACATTTGTGGATGCCAACGCCAATGCCGATGCCGAGGGTAGTACAATAGCTCTCCATGAATGTTGTTCAGGCGAACTAATGATCACAAATGGTGATTTTTCTATATAAACATTTTTGTTTAGGTACAAAACTTCTGGGCTCTATCTTTAAACCGTCTTATATCCACAACCGTCTAATAATGAAGAGTCTAATAAAGAGGTCCCATTTTACATGCTCATATCACCTAGAATGCGCAAAAGATAAATTTTAGTCCAGCTCTGATATTAACCCTTCTCCTACTGAATAAATTAAGATGCCACATCCACTTCAGCCAATCAGATTACTTGATCAAAGATGTTCATACAAATTCAAATACTAATGACAAATAGTGCAGATCCAGATCAGTTGGCTTCTTCAGAAGCCAACTGATCTGGATCTACACTGTTTGCAAAGGGATGTATCCCGGTTCAGCAGGACAAGGGTTAAGGGAATGGAGACATGACAAAAGACCTACCTGCCAGACACAGTCAAGAAACAGGAGAAATACAGGTGACTCTTGTCGGTTCTTTGTGATAGCATAGGCAGACTGAGCACATCGGTCTCCAAAGGGATGTCCTGCCTGTAGCCACTCTCTTTCCACCAAGGCTTCAAACCTATGAATAAAAATTTTATCCCTTCAAGTAAAAACGTGCCTTGTGAAGTATGAAATGTGGCCAACTCATTTAATACTGTATTTACCCCATGTATTTGTAGAGACAGGCCTGTGCAAACATTGAAGACCCAGAATAGATACTGCATTCTGATGCCATAAAACATGGCATCTCATCAGAATCTACACTATTTGCCAGGAGTATTTTCAGACATAATAGGAACTAAAACAGACAAATTTTAGGAGAAGTATAACAAGTCGATAAAGTGTCTGAATCAATAGTGTAAATAGAGGAATGGAGCCAAAATGTGAGAAAATATGCTTCATGTCGTGTGTACCTAGTAGAGACCAACTTGGTCAGATCTGCCTTCACTGGCTACTCCACAGACAGCAAATACTAGAGGGAGGGTGGAGGGAAGACTAATCAGATTGCACTGTGCAGGCTGTTCTGAGTCTTTGGAGGGCACACAAAATTGCAGTACCTTTTTCACATTCATGGAATATAAGTAAACGTATAAACATTTTTCATCCCCTATTTTTTTTTAAATTTTCTGAACATGTATTTCTGAGTAAACTGTTTTTGCCTCTCTTCTGAAAAGAGGTCTACTCTTTGAGAGCAAATTCTTTCCTGTTAGAGTAGTGTCCTTTTCAGAAGAGATTTAGCTTGTATGAAAGCAAACAAAAGGCTGGCTAATCAGAGCTGAAAAGACAATCGATTATCAGTCCTGCCATTGTGATCGATAATCGATTAGTAATCACTGATGATTTGGTCATATTTTTACCTGTCTGTCTGAGCATGACTCTTACCATATATACTTTATTATATGTATTTGGTCAGACAGTGTAGACCCAGATCAGACACTGCAATTGTGGCATCTCATCAGGGTCTACACTGTTTGCCACTCATCCAGCTATTTTAGACACAACAGTGGGTAGTAAATTGTACTTGTTCATATTTTATAGTATGGTAAAGGAGTTGAGGTGTCTGAATACTAAGGGTAAATATGGTAAAGTAACAGACACAGAAATCAAATGATTGCTTATAAGCAAATCTGTAACAATAATGATTTTTGTGGGGTTTATCGATCAATTAATTGATTATCCGATTAATTGAGCCAGCCATAAATCTTTCAGCACCAAATTTCAGACGACATTTGCCGTCTGCCTTTTTATTTTAACAAACTATCGTTTGGAAAGACATCTATATGTAAAGTTGAAAGACTGAATGTCAAACAGCATAGATCCAGATGAGACGGCTCAATAAGCCATCTCATCTGGATCTATGCTGTTTGCAAAAGCCTATTATTATTGCCTGTGGCAGTGAAAGAGTTAAACAAAAGCCACAAAAAACATCTTCCTTGTAAAAGAAATGGCAGAAAATCTACCAAGAGTATCTAGTTTATTTTTATTTTTTTTTTTGATTTGGGTTTTACGGCCCTTTCAAGAATATTTCACTTATATTGAGCCAATCGTTCGTCAATGATGGACGAAAACCGGAGAACCCGGGGAAAAACCACCTGCCATCCGTAAGCAGAACTTGGCTTTCCCACATATGACCCGAGAGCGAGGCTCGAACCACAGCGGTGAGAAGCCTAATAGATTAAAAGTCAACTCTCTTATCCACTAGGCTACGGGGGCCTGCAGTATCTAGTTTAAATTAACCAAGATACCTACCCAGTAAATGTCCTACAGTCATGGTCTAGTATCACTTGAACAAGGGAAGTAACTTGTAGGGTAGAATCAAAACCATCTGCTCCATGTATCAATACTGATGCAGCTGAAATAATCTATGTATCAATACTGATGCAGCTGAAATAATCCATGTATCAATACTGATGCAGCTGAAATAATAGTCACCAAAATTACACATAGCTGTAAATAAGAGTGGTAGTATCAAGATAAATATTCCTTGTTTGTTTGTTTGTGTTGAGGTTTTAAGGGCCAGTCAACCCAATGGGGTCATGTCGAGAGTGGTCAGTTTACCGGACCACACTTTTACTGGGCAGACTTAGTCTAAGGGGTTAACCAGTATTGTGCACATTCTTTCACCAGAAACTGACAACTGCCCTTCTTGAATCATTGGAAGGGAGAGAATAACCGTAGAAAATATTTCATGATCAATCTCCAGGAAAGAATGTTGCCGGCCGGGCCGGGGTCGAACCCGCAACCTCCTGATCACCAGTCGGACGTGCATCCAACTGAGCCACTAGGCCAGCAGATTGTTTGTTTGCGTTGAAGTTTTATGGCCCAGTCAACCCAATTGGGTCATGTCGAGCGCGGTCAGTTTACCTAACCACACATTTACTGGGCAGGCTTAGTCCTCTAAGCGGTTAACCAGTATTGTGCTCATTCTTTCGCCAGCAGATACATCTTCTTCTTATTTCTCTATGAAAGATATTCTATATGTATAAAAAGCACATTGGAACATATTTTTGTAAAAAATAAGAGAAAATATCAATACTTCTTCGTTGAAACAAGTACCTTATCTATAGTTACGACAAAGCAAAATATTTGACACAACCTTAACTCCCCTCTAATGTACCTTTTTAAAATTTGATTATGTGCTGATGTCTTTAAAACAGCATTGGCAGAAAAATAGTGCTCATCCTTATCAATGCGTCCCTTTAAGAGCCGTTTGATTTGGGTCTACACTGTTTGCTCAGTCCATTCTGCCTGAATATTTAAATCAAACGTTGCATGTTGATGTTGGCATTTTTGTGATAAAACAATTGCTAGGATAATGAAGATCACTCAGCTCAGGTTGCACCATCCTCAATCCCTTTCATTTCACTGACTTTATTTGGCTGCCATGTGGCATGGATCCAAAAGGTCAAGGCAATAAATGAATAAGGTGTTATGTCAGACATGGAAAAGGAATACAGCTTATTTAGTTGAACATATGGATTTACATCCTGATACATGCCCTTGGCCCCAGGAGTCAGAAAAATGAGAGACTGCAAGAATGAGTCACTTTCATTAGAATTTAGACAAAATGATTGTCTGAACTTACCATCTTTATCAATGCACTGTGCTACAAGACAAGCACAAGTAAGAACATCCTTGACATGTGACAACCAGTTACTGGACTCTAGTTTTGACAGCCACTTCTCTGTGGGAGCAGACGTATCAGAACAAGCTGCAAAAGACAGTCACACAGCTCCAGATAAGGCCAAATAAAAAAAAATATGATATATATTTTGATGTACATTCAAATGAAGCAAGATATTATATAAATTTTTATTGTGTTAGGGTTTAACGACACGTCAACCCTTGTGGGTCATTTTGTGTCGTCTCCCAGAGAAAGGGAGAAAAGAGATAGAAGAGATTGTAGAAGAGATGAAAGAGAGGGACAGGTAAAAAAGACGAACAAGAATGAAAGTAAAGAAACAGAAGAAATACAACATTCCCCTCTACCCTTACCTGCTACAAGGGTAACAGGCCTTGCCCAATTGTAAGCCAATATCAGTTGGACGCCCCGGTGACGCAAGACACATGACACCTTCGCACCACCTGACCACCCCCAATATTATATAAACAGCTCTTGGACAAAGCTTTATAATTCTAAACGACTTTAGCAGTTTCATTAATCAACATTTACTTCATCATTGGTCAAGGGTCCAAAACTAATGATCAATCATAAAATTTCAGCTGAGTCCAACCCCTCCACTACTATTCATCATGCACATATCTTAAGGATTTTTCTGACTCAACCTGGGCCCAGTTGTTCAAAGCTAACGACATCGGTAGTTAACGATTCGTTAAAATTTACATCGAGTGATACGCAAATATGCTGAAATTTTTTGCTAAAAAAATGTGAGTAGCTTTTGCAGTGCAAAAGCTACTCACATTTTTTCAGCAAAAAATATCACAATATTATATATTGAATCTGCTAAAACAGTTAACGAAATGACCCTTAACAAGCTCGTTAAGCTAACGACGCTTTGAACAACCGGGCCCAGGCTGTTATACCTTCAATAAGTTTGATGAGTGACTCATGAAACACCTGTCTCCTTTCTATTGGCTGGTTCAATCTCTTCCATTGGGGATAGTGGGCTTCTGGCTCATAGCCACCACCTAGCAAATAAATTATACAAAAAATATTAGTTCAGGACATGAGGAAAATGGTACATTCCATAGCATACCACTGACATCAGCGGCTCCAGAAACAACACCTTTTATTTTGCAATAAAAAAGTATTGACACTTTTCTTATTTTTTTCATGAAAACATGTTGTAGGTACTCATCAGAAGTGCCTCAATGAGGCACTTCTAATACCTACAACATATGTTTTCATAGAAAAATATGAAAACTATTTATCTGATACCCCCTCTTATCTAGAGCTAGGATACCAATGAATACTATATTACTTGTATCTTAAAATCTGAACAATCAGGGTTCTTAATGAGTATTTGGTGATAATTCTAAGATAAGTATCACCAGTTCCACATAAAAACAGGTTGTGAGTAATCATTTGAACTGCCTCACAGAAAAATTATGTTTTATGAGAAATAGGAAATATTATCCAAGAATTATCATCAAATAAATGCAGACCCTGATCAAACTGCAATTCTGAGCAGCCTGCTCTGGGACTACACTAGTTCTGTTTTCTCAGATAAGTCAGTCTGAATATATCATTATAAAAATGAACATTATTCATGTAAATCTGATACTGCATAAAACAGGCTTGATAAAGCCTGGCCTACACGTATCACTGAGGCAGTTCTAACGAGTACCTACAATCTATGTTTTGAGCAGAAATATGAAAAATATCAGAATTTTTTATCTGAAAATTTTCCTTTTTTTTTGGTTGTAAAATTTTCAATATATTTGAATAGCATGTTTTCGTAATGCATCATATGGTAGTTTGTTTGTGTTGAGGTTTTACGGCCCAGTCAACCCAATGGGGTCATGTCGAGCGCGGTCAGTTTACCTAACCACACGTTACTGGGCAGGCTTAGTCCTCTAAGCGGTTAACCAGTATTGTGCACATTCTTTCGCCAGAAACTGACAAACTGCCCGTCTTAAATCAGTGGAAGGGAGAGAATGACCGTAGAAAATATTTCATGATCAATCTCCACGAAAGAATGTTGCCGACCTCGGCGGGGGTTGAACCCGTGACCTCCTGGTCTCCAGTCGGACGGCGCATCCAACTGAGCCACCCAGGCGGGCTTTATATAGTAAAACTGGGGTTTACAGGGGTATACATTAATTTTCTTATTTTGCTAAAAAAAACATAAATTGTGGGTACTCGTTAGAACTGCCTCATTGAGGCGGTTCTAACGAGTACCCACAATCTATGTTTTGAGCAGAAATTTGAAAAATATCAATATTTTTTATCTGAAAATTTTCCTTCTTTGGTAATAAATGTTTCAATATATTTGAATAGGCGTGTTTTCATAATGCTTCATATGGTAGATTTCTTATGTGGCACCTCATATATAAACTGCATGTACCTTCTTTCTGTGCTGCTTTAGCGATACTGCTGGTTCTTGTGTCTACAATATATCCTCTCTTCCCAATACCTAGCACAGCATTCACCAACTTCTCATCATCTTTACAACGACGACCACTGGTACCAGTCAATGGCTGACTGCTTCTCATCATCACAGCCTGAAACATATTAACATCAAGGGTACCAGGAACTCATTATTTTTCCCACAGACCTCCTTAGTAATTCCACTCTTTTTAGTGGCTAAGAGTTCTGTTCAGGGTATGGCTGGGCTTCCAAATTTTGTTTTAATTCAAAAACCAGGCTTAGTACAGCAAAATAAAGAAGGAAAAACCACCACTGTCACCAGCACTTTCTGGGACTTTTTTGGAGGCTTAATTGGCAGGTATCAAAAACTGAAAATTTTGAAGTTTCACCACTTCTTCCTTTGGCTCCAGCAAACAAAAACAGTAACTGAATACTTATTTCTTTGAAATAATCAGGGCCCAGTTGTCCAAAGCGTCGTTAGCTTAACGAGCTCGTTAAGGGTCATTTCGTTAACTATTTTAGCGGATTCAGTACACAATATTCTGATATTTTTTGCTGAAAAAATGTGAGTAGCTTTTGCACTGCAAAAGCTGCTCACATTTTTTCAGCAAAAAATTTCAGCATATTTGCGTATCTCTCTATGTAAATTTTAATGAATCGTTAACTAACGATGTCGTTAGCTTTGAACAAGTGGGCCCAGGAAATCATACACAAACATTTTATCTTCAAATTAGAACAAAGTTTTAATTCATCTTTATAATTAACAAACCACAGGCTGCCTCTCACAAAATCACTACCCCTGCATTTTTTGCACCAATCAGCAGTCCTGCCACAATGGTTCCCTGTGCCCTCAATGTACATGTACTTGGTAGGTCATAACCAGTCAATTGCTGACTGCTTCTCATCAACATAGCATAAAATTGTCAATGTACTTGTTAGACTGGTACCAGTCAAAGGCTGACTGCTACTCATCATTACGTCCTGAAACTTGTCAATGTACTTATCAGATTGGTACCAGTCAATGGCAGACTGCTTCTCATCAACACAGCATGAAAGTTAAACGTGTCAATGTACTTGTTATACTGGCACCAGTCAATGACTGAGAGCTTCTCATCAACACAGCCATTTGTGGGCATTTTTCTACATTATATATATTTGTTTGGAAAGCCATTATAGTTTTTGCTTTGGAGCCAAGTTTTTCATAGTGTTATACATTAAGAAAACACATCTATTCAAATATACTGAAAGTTTTACCACCAAAAAATGAAAATTTTCAGATAAAAACTTCTTATATTTTTCATATTTCTGCTCAAAACATAGATTGTCGGTATTCGTAAGAACCACTTTGACGAGGCCATTCTAACCAGTAGCCACATCCTTTGTTTTTGAGCAGAAATAAGAAAAAATAATGTATACTTCTGTAAACCCTAGTTTTACCCGATAAAAAGTGGGGTTTAAGGGGGTCAAAATTATATAGGCATGTTTTCGTGATGGAGGTAGCAATTTATATGGTGATCGAGGCAAAGAGCATTTGTACATCCATGTACATAACTGATTGGATTTCATAGCTTACTTTATAAGAAATATCAGTGCCCAACATGATGAACCATAACCTGTCAACCTAGCTCCAGATCATCAGAGTACTCGAGGGATGTTTTTTCGTTTTTGCACCAAAACATATCTTGGCGGTGATTTCAATTAGGCAGGAGCCTCTTTGTACAACGCTTCATTTTAAGATGGTTTTAGATATAAGACTGTTTAAAGATGGACCCCAAAAGTTTTGTATCCAAACAAAAGTGTATAGATTATATATATAAGCTATACACAAACAAGTGTAAGACCTTTAAGGTCATTTTTCTATATAATCTATGCATTTTGTTTGGAAACAACACGGTTGTCTAGCTAATACAGTTTTACTTTGGATCACAGTAAGTGTTATATTATAAAGAGGCTGTGGTGCAGTACCCACAAGATTTGTTTTGGTTTAAAAATTATACGAAATCATAAGATTATCTGACAGGAGCTTTGTACCTACCCGACTATCTCTATGGTAGTATGATAATACAGGGAATCGACCATGTTGTCTGAAGTTGGCCACTTTTATCAACATATCATCAGTGATTGTTTTAGGAACCAGAACTGCATGTGGGTATGTCGCACACACCTGGTAAGGATTAAAAACAGTAATTAGTGTTATACAAATGTAAGTGCTTCTTATAAATATGGTATATCTTTAACCTGGAAATAACATCAACTTGTCAGATACAGGTGTTACAGTTTATGGAAGAACTTAACCCTTGTCCTGCTGAACCTGGATATACCCTGCCTTTGCAAACAGTGTAGTTCCAGATCAGTTGGCGTCTGAAGAAGCCAGCTGATCTGGATCTGCACTGTTTGTCATTAAGTATGTGAATTTGTATCAACAATCAGGACCAAGTAGTCTGATTGGCTGAAAATTAGAAGTGGGCATGGCATCTTAATTTTTTCAGCATGACAAGGGTTAAAAGGATTTCAATATTGAATAAACGTAGGTTGGTACTAATTACAGAATTTTAAGTAGATGAAGTAACTCAGAAATAGCTAAAGCATCTTCCTAAAGAAGGTGAATCAAAACCCAGATTAGATTGCACATTCATGTACTCTGATCAGTGTCTTCACTGCAAAATGACACAGTATTTTCAACACTTACCTTGAAGTCTTTATTTATATAGGAAAGTCTCCATTCCTCAGAGCATTCCTTGTATCTACTCATCTCAGCCTCAGGTGTGTAGGCCTGCCAACCATCCTCCAGTACATCAAACATTGGCACATAGAAGAATGCATACTTCAGGGACATATCATCTGTTTAAAGACAATACACAGATACCGTAATAACCCTAAGTATTGAAGCAGGCCCCCGTAGCTTAGTGGATAGGAGAGTTGACTCTTAATCCATTAGGTTTCTTACCATTGTGGTTCGTGCCTCGCTCAGGTCACATGTGGGAAAGCCAAGTTCTGCTTACGGATGGTCAGGTGGTTTTTCCCCGGGTTCTCCGGTTTTCGTCCACCTTTGATGAACGGTCGGCTTGATATAATTGAAATATTCTTGAAAGGGCCGTAAAACCCAAATCAAAACCCTAAGTATTGGGACACCTTATCTACTTACTGTGCTTGTCCTAAAAATTGAAATAGTCCATTCTACTGTTTCTAAAATATTGCTGTATGCATGGCAATCAGTGTAGACCCTGATCAGATGCTGCATTCTATGACATCTGATCTGGGTCTACACTGTTTGGCATTTGCAAAAGCCTCTCTGTCCCAATACTTTAATAGTGTTATTACGGTATAGTTTTTGTAGCTGATATGAATGCAAGAACTGGACAGCATGTATTTTATTCACTCCAGATACAGCTGTGGGTGTGTTGTTGCTGTTTTTTTTTTTCTGTTTTTTTTTTTTTGTTTTTTTTTCTTTTTGTTTCTTTTATTGAGACAAATAATTTTTTTTCAATAGTTGATGATTAATGATAATTGAAAATCAGCTTTGTTTCAGCATAGATTACAATCACAAAATATATTCTGCTTTGACAATGATAAGTGGACCTTAGTGAAGACATATATGTCTGAATTTATGATTGCAATTGGGGAGTTAAAGATTCTACCTTCAGCAAATATGCTGTATTACACCTACATATTGAGACATCCTAAATCCTAACTATATTTGTCCTAAAATTTCAACAGGGCCATTTTACTATCTGCTGATGTGTCTAAAATTTTGTTTGATTTGGGCTTAACGTCGCTTTCAACCTTTTTCAGTCATATCACGACGGTGTCTGGATGTGGCAGGGAGCTCAATGCTCACTTTTAGAGTGCTGCCTCACTGAAATATCACGCCCCAGACACTTTGACATGATATTCCACCCAGTCACATTATACTGACACTGAGCTGACCAGTTCTAGCTCTACTTTCTTAATGCTGAGCGCCAAGCGAAAGAGCAGCTAGTACCATTTTTAAAGTCTTTGGTATGACCCGGCAGGGGATATACCAAAGACTTTAAAAATGGTACTAGCTGCTCTTTCGCTTGGTGTCAAATACTGTTGGATGAATGGCAAACTGTAGACCATGATCAGAAGTTGTAACTCCTTAACATAATTGTCCTAAAATTTGAACAAGTCCATTTGACTACCAGCTTAAGTGTCTACAACATACTGGACTATTGGCAAACAGTGTAGACCCTGATCAGATGCCACATTCTGTGGCATCTGATCTGGGTCTACACTGTTTGCTCAGTCCTATACTGTTAAATATTTATTCATGACATGGGGAAGTTCCCATAATGCTCCCATTTTGCTCAATGCAGCTCATAAGACAGACTTATTCATGACATGGGGAAGTTCCCATAATGCTCCCATTTTGCTCAATGCAGCTCATACAACAGACTTACCAATGTTAGAGAGTTGTTCTATAGAAACTCCCACATTCAGGCAATCTTCAGCTGAGGGTATGTCTAGATATATCAGAGTAAAATCTTTGCATTTTAATGTTATTGTCCCTCCTGAGCCAATCAGCCTCTTCTCCACACTGTCAACACTGGTGTACAGCAACTAAAATGTAGGGTAACATAGCTCCAGATAAGACACTTTATTCATATGACACAAAAACTTACTGAAAATTTAGTCATTTTTTTTTACATACCCAAATATTTGATTATGAAAAATAAGTATTTTTACAAATTATAAGGGTGTCCAAATACTTTAGGTGTCCAAATTCTTAAGCACATTACTGTAAGTGATTCTGAAAGATTTGTTTATGTTGAGATTTTACGGCCCAGTCAACCCAATGGGGTCATGTCGAGCGCAATCATTTTACCTCACCACACATTTACTGGGCAGGCATAGTCCTCTAAGCGGTTAACCAGTATTGTGCACATTCTTTTGCCAGAAACTGACAACTGCCCTTCTTGAATCAGCGGAAGGGAAAGAATGACCATAGAAAATATTTCATTATCAACCTCCATGAAAGAATGTTGCCGATTTCAGCCGTGGGTCGAACCCATAACCTCCTGGTCTCCAGTCAGATGCGCATCCAACTGAGCCACCGAAGTCATTCTAAAAGAGTTCTAAATTCATAAATAAAGACAGAATTTCTATTTTTTTGTTTGTGTTGAGGTTTTATGGCCCAGTCAACCAAATGGGGTCATGTCGAGTGCGGCCAGTTTACCTAACCACACTTTTACTGGGTAGGCTTAGTCCTCTAAGCGGTTAACCAGTATTGTGCACATTCTTTAGCCTGAAAAACAGAATTTCTGTTTTCTTCAAAATAATAAAAGATGATAACTTGGTGTTTTACATCTCTTTCAACTTTCAAGTGGAACTGATGAAGCATTGATAATAAATGGCTCTGTACAATGACGAGTCATGCACTATAAACAATGATGATGAGTTCAGGTTTAACGACGCATCAACCCCTGAGGGTCATTTGCGTCAAAGCACTATAAACAATAAAGTGTTCACAAATAAACGGTCCATAGCTACAAATAAGACGAGGTTATCCACAGTTTTCTCATTTCAAGACAATAACATATGGTGTGGGTACTCATTAGAGTACCTTGGCCAAAGACTTCTAATGAAAAAATATCTATACTTTTCGGTTGAAAAAAGAAAAACATCTTATCTGTAGCTTTGACTAACCCATTTAACCCTTGTCCTGTTGAATAAATTAAGATGCCATGCCCACTTCTAATTTTCAGCCAATCAGATTCTTTGATCCAGATTGTTGATACAAACTCACATACTGAATGGCAAACAGTGTAGGTCCAGATCAGTTGGCTTCTTCGGATCTACACTGTTTGCAAAGGCGGGGTGTATCCGGGTTCAGTCGGACAAAGGTTAAAAGTAGTGAATTTTCTCACCCATAACTCTTCTTTATTGTCTTTCCTTGATGACAGTATCAAATGATGACCAGTTATACTCAATGTCCCCTCCACTGTAGAACAAAATGGCCTTCTCAAAACAACATTGTCTACTTTAGGAGTCTTGATAAAATCTGCAAACTCCATTTCCTCCACCTAGGCTTCTGCTGCTTACAAAAATAAATTATTTATATTTACAGTCGAATCTCAATAGCTCGAACGCCAATGGCTTGTTCACCATGGCTAATTTGAACTCGGTTTTGAGTCCCTACGAAATTCTTCCAATAGATCAAGGAAACAGATATTTAAGGAAGCCTTCTTATTTCATTATGAAGTTGTATGTTGAGTGTACTCATTAGAATTGCCTCAAAGAGGCAATTCTAATGAGTACACTCAACATACAATTATTGTGTAGAAGATCGACAGATTTCACGAATTAGCGATATTTGCTTCCTGACCTGGCACCATGATTAACCTTCATTGGCTTGAACAATTTTCCATAGTCCCAAAGGTGTTCGAGCCATTGAAGTTTGACTGTATTATATTCTTAACCTACAACCATACTGAGCCTTAACATATTTTGTTCTAAAATTTGAGCAAGTCCATTTAACTACAAGATGACTCACCTAAAATCTCTTGGAGAGTGGCAATAGTACAGACCCTGATCAGATGCAGCATCCTGTGGTATCTGATCTACGTCTCCAATATATGTTCAGATATGTTTCTTCTAAATATTCTCTACAGTACTAACAGCTGATGCCTAAAATCTGCTGCAAGAATGGAATACAGTGTAGACCTTGATCAGATGCTTAGTACCTAATTACTTTGTTGATTAGTTAATTGATCAAATGATAAATTAGTTGATAAGCTGACCAATTAACCCTTATCCTGCTGTTCACGACAACCCCTACCTTTGCAAACAGTGTAGTTACAGATCAGACGGCTTGTGTAGAAGCCATCTGATCAGGAGCTACACTGTTTTTCATTCATTTTGTGAATTAGAATGAAAACATTATATGATGTAATCTGATTGGCTGATGGTCAGAAATGGGTGTGGCTAATTAAGTTATTTAGCAGGATAAATGTTAAGTTTGGTTTCAATATATATAAACAGTTCTTTGCATGTATAGTTTAATGATGAATATGGAACTGGTAACAATGTCTTTGTGCAGCAAACAAGCTGAACTTAGATGTCATCAGATCCCTATGCATTATTAAAGTATTTTTATAGAAATTTAGTCCTTAAATAAATTTAATTTTTTATCTAATAATTTTTTGTGTATTACTTTTATAAATTTTGTCAAATTTCTTAATGTAAATGTCTTAAAGTAAATGTCTGTTTGTTTACTTCTTATGCTATTTCTTCTCTGTGATACTGGACTCTTAATATTTATATGTGATTAGTACTTTGTATATTCTTATGTTTGCATGCTCTGATATATTTAAAACTCATTGTTGTTTCACACTATGTTTGTCGAAGCAAAAGCCCTACTGGTAGGGCTGGCTAATCAGAGCTGATAAGATAACTGATTATCAGTCCTGCCATTGTGATTGATAATCGATTAGTAATCGCTGAAGCTTTGATCTTAATTTTACCTATGACCCTTTCATATGTTATACTGAGCAAACAGTGTAGACCCAGATGAGACTCCACAAATGTGGCATCTCATCAGGGTCTATACTGTTTGCCACTAACACAGCTATTTTAGACATAACAGTGGGTAGTATATTGGACTTGTTCAAATTTTAGATTAAGTATGATAAGGAGTTGAGGTGTCTGGATACTAAGGGTAAATATGGTAAAGTAACAAACTCAGAAATCAAATGATCGATTATTAGCAAATCTGTAATGATAGTCATTTTTTGTGGAATTTATTGATCAATTATTCGATTATCTGATTAATTGTGCCAGCCCTACCTACTGGGCCTTTTTTACATTGTTAACACTAATCAACTTCAAATAAAATTTCCGCTATATCTATGTCTATGATGCAGCATCCTGTGGCATCTGCATGGATAACTCTGGCTAAGAAAATATATCATTCTGCCAAATCTGGCAAGTAATGAACTTTTAGTGAGAAAGTTTAGCGAAATCCTTAATTAAATTACTTTCTTCTGACATTTTTCCTCACATTTAGCAAATTTCAGTGAGAGTTTTGGCAAAAAAATGTATGAACATGAAATCTCTCAAACTTCTGACCAAAAATAATCCCTACATTTGATCTTTATCTTCACTATTTGCTCAGGCTGCTTTGCTCTAAATATAATTATTCTAAATACTTTTAACGCAAGTTCTGCTGATCCCGGGATTTGCCTTACCTTTGCAAATAGTGTAGATCCAGATCGGTTGGCTTCAGAAGAAGACAACTGATCTGCATCTGCACTGTTTGTCATTAAGTATGTGAATTTGTATCAACATCTGGATCAAGTAATCTGACTGGCTGACAATTAGAAGTGGATGTGGCATCTTAACTTATTCAGCATGACAAGGGTTAATATTAGGACCGTTAACTCGTTATCATGTTTGTCCTTAAATTTTATTCTCTTGTCATGCTGAATAAATTAAAATACTATGCCTACTCCTAATTGTCAACCAATCAGATTACTTGGTTTAGACTCTTTTTAATAAGTGTCTGGCAATGTTTTCGCCTGGAAACATTTGATCACAATAATAGACAAGACACCTGGATCACTATACAAAAGAATAAAAATATTTGTACAAGTTTATACTAGGGATAAAATTCTGTCAAAAGGCTTCAATAAGAACATCTTTCAGCAGACCTGGTTTTACTCTGCTTGCTTAAGCCTGTTCAAAGAAATGGTAAATATGGTAAATCTGAAACATAGCTTTGCTGTAAAGATTCTTGAACCAGTCAGTGAGTACAAGATCCTGTTGGCCAGTTGCCAAAATCTGTAAGCCTATTAGAAATGTAGTCCTCTGTATAATCTCAATATGACCAGTCAAAACTGAAGCATACATATTTTTTTTATTTAGACTAAACATGTGTTTAAATATCATATATATACTAACAAGTATATATCGGACAAAATACATGTATGCCTGACTTACTATCAGTTGACAGTTGTGTGTGTGTGTCGGTGTGCGTGTGTGTAAAGGTTGGTTTCATAGAGAGATTTACGACTAATAGTGCTGATCGAATGACCATTAACGCACAACTTCCAACAGTGATATCCCAGTATTTACCTGTAATTCCGTCGTAATATGGTGATAGAGATTTCAAGTAATAGTGCTGCTATCAAAATGAATTCTTTATTACTTGCTATACCTCATACTTAGTTCATTTTAGCAAAAATTTTAAACATTCATAAATTAACATTTTACCCGGAAACCGGAAATGCAGACGACGCTTTGCTCACTAGAGTGGTTCAAATGGGTTATACTAAAAAAGGTAAGAGAAAAGTCCAGGGAGTGCGCAGCCCTTCCCAGACCCCAAGAGGAAGAGGGAACCGACAAATCTAAACAAGCACAAACCGAACAAACGTACGAAAAGCACTAAGATTAGCTCTCTCTTCCCCAAGCGAGGTAATCGCAATACTAAAAGGACTGAAAAACACAAGAACAAAATGACACACGGAAAGACATACAACAAATCGCCTCGTAGAATAAACCACAAAGCAACAAAGAATAAGACTAACACCGGGACCACTGCCTTAGAACGGTCGGTAGAGCAAACCACCGGGGGTTTAAAGCACTTTTACAGCTAGCTAACTTCATCCTGGGTCCCGATGCTACTCTTAATACATAAATACATAAAAATTCGGTTCGCATAAAGGCTCCCAACTCAGTCAATGCATCAAAGCGAAAACATAAAAATCAAATTAATCACTATAATAAACAAAGACGAGTACTCATGGCTAATTCTACTGTATGCCAGAGTAAATGAAAACCAATAGTTGAACCACGGCGGGCCAAGCCAAAGACATATCGTCAAGCCCCAACCCACTGGTTAAAGTTTTACGAAGAGGCCGTCATTGAGTCTGAGGCCCGAACCGCAGTCGTGCAATTAAAGAGTGAAGCATAGCCATCAACAATGAATGGGTTGACAACTAGGCATGCAGTCTGCTGCATAATATCCAGGCTATAGCCAATTCTTTTATAACGGTTAATAAGTTTTCTGAATTGCTCCGAAAAGTTAGATTTACCTACAATTTTTCTAAATCTGTACACTAAGTCACCGTAAAATTCGGATTCCGATATACCATGTTGCAGAAGTGTTTTCAGACTGACACTATATTTTTCTAACAAGGCACTGTGTCTGCGATAAAATTTCGAAAACGCCTTATGAAGTATAAAATAACGATAGCCCTGCCTAAGAAGTTTGACAGTAAGGGCTTTATTACGGTAGTTAAAGTCATTAAGATTTGAAGAAGCTCTGGCAAATCTTATGAGATATGTATACCCCATATGAGGTACGCCGGGGGACATCGCCATACATGCCATTAGCTGTTGACAGAATTCTGTGAGATTTTGCAAAATTTTAGGGGAGATTTGATGAAATTCTGTGAGATTTTTATGAAAATCACTTTCAAGCTTACATAAGTAAGTTAAAAGCCATTATGTTAATGAATCAAGCTTGGGATAGCCATACTAATGTGTGATTTATTTCTAGTTCTTCAAAAAGTAGCTTTTTATATGGTTTGAAAATTCGGTGAAATTTGAAACTCTTATGGGAAATAGGGTCCAGAAGGGCCAAAATTCTGTGAGATTTTGTCTCACAGTGTGAGCTATGGCATGTATGCATCGCCATCCACAAAAGGGAAATTGGCTATATCAAAATCAAAATCGTCCCGTTTATCATAAATTTTGGTGGAAACTGTACCATTAGATATACATAGATTCAAATCCAAAAAAGGTGCCTCGGTATCGGAAGAATTTACTCTATTTAATTGGAGTTCTGTAGGGTATATCCGGTCCACCATTTGGTCAAAGTAAATATTGTCAATATTTAATAAATCGTCAAGGTATCTTGAAGTTGAATTAAAAGCCTCAATAATGTCAGCCTGATTTTCACGTGAGAGAGATTTCATGAAATTTCTCTCATAACAAAAAAGAAACAAATCTGCAACAAGAGGAGCACAATTAGTTCCCATCGGAATACCAATAGTTTGTCTATAAAGTTTAGTGCCAAATCTAATAAAAATATTATCCAAAAGATAAACAAGGGTGAAGTTAGCTAGCTGTAAAAGTGCTTTAACCCCCCCCCCCCCCCCCGGTGGTTTGCTCTACCGACCGTTCTAAGGCGGTGGTCCCGCTGTTAGTCTTACTCCTTGTTGCTTCTAGGTTTATTCTACGAGGCGATTTGTTGTATGTCTTTCCGTGTGTCATTTTGTTCTTGTGTTTTTCAGTCCTTTTAGTATTGCGATTACCTCGCTTGGGGAAGAGAGAGCTAATCTTAGTGCTTTTCGTACGTTTGTTCGGTTTGTGCTTGTTTAGATTTGTCGGTTTCCTCTTCCTCTTGGGGTCTGGGAAGGGCTGCAGTTTGTGATTGTGGCACTCCCTGGACTTTTCACTTACTTTTTTGTAACACTTGAACAACGCTACGAACAGGTATTAACCGATAAACATTCTGACCAGAAGTCATAATGATCGAGTAGAAAACAAAAGCATGGATTTTAAAACACTCGCAAGATTTTTTAATTTTTTCCCCCATTTTCTCATTACTAGTGTGTTCTTTGTTTCCAAAGGCATTCTTTTTGACATTTATTTTACTATATCCGAGAAAGGTTATTAGGTCAACATCTCTAAACATATAATGTGCGGATACCCAGGAAATGATGCAATCACAAAGCCCAGCCCTCCCGGGGCAACAAAGGAAGGAGAGATGAAAAATAAAAACCACAAACGCCACAAATGAAATCACAGACACACAAAGAAGAACTGCAACAGAGGAACCTTGGAACGGTTAGTAAGACAACTACTGGGTCCCATTCTGCTGTTGAGTCGTATCTCCGATGTCTTTTCTGCGCTGATAATTGTGAGACAGTACAGCAGTCTGGACTAAATTCTGTTTGTTTCCGAATTTCATTTTATCTTTATCTAAACCGGTTCACTGATGTGTGCAGGATATTATTTCATGTGAAAGAATATTCAAAGAATCTATTAATCCTTGAGAAAATGGCAATCTTCTAATATCTAATTTTAATTGATGATTTTAAAACGTCTTCTGTGAGTGACCTCTAGTTCTTGTATTTAGATTTAGTATAAATAATTTAAGTTTATCATATTTATCTATGTCATTCAGAATATTGAAAACTTCCACCATATAAGATCTTATACATCTGTATTGTAAGGATGGAAGCCACAGACAAGTGACAGTAAGGAAACATTTAAGCCCAGCAGTAAATCAAATAAGTGTTATCTAGGAACATCTGCTATATAAGAAATGTAGCATTTATTGACTTGCCCATAAATTATTAAAATACAAATATCTGCAACAGTTTCTTAACTTTTGCACTGAGCTGTACCAATCGACTTTAAATTATGTCTCCGCCCCCTTACCAAAGTGTGTGTGTTTGTGTGTGTGTGTGTGTGTGTGTGTGTGTGTGTGTGTGTGTGTGTGTGTGTGTGTGTGTGAGGGGGGACATATTGTTTTTTTGGGATGGCTCCCGTTGGCGTCGGCGTCGGCGTCGGCCTCGGCGTCGGCGTAAAACTTCTTGTCCGCTCTGTAACTTGAATACCCTTTAGAATATTTTGATGATACTTGGTAGAAATGTAGATCAGGACGAGATGACGTGTCGCATACAAGATTGACAACACTGACTTTCTTACTTTTGGAGTTAACACCATTTGTTTATTTGAAAACGATTTGGCGTCCGCCCTGTAACTCGAATACCCTTTGGAATAGTTCGATGGTACTTGGCAGAAATGTAGAACAGGACCAGACGACATGTAGCGTACAAAAATGCCAACTCTGCCTTTCTTACTTTTGGAGTTATCACCCTTTGTTCATTTGAAAAAAAAAATCATGTCCGCGCTGTAACTCGAATACCCTTTGAAATATTTCGATGATGCTTGGCAGAAATGTAGAACAGGACCAGACGATGTGTAGCGTACAAAAATGACAACTCTGCTTTTCTTACTTTAGGCGTTATCTCCCTTTGTAATATTTGATAGTGATAATCCATTTCTGTAACTTGAATATCCTTTGGAATATTTTAATGATACTTGGTAGAAATGTAGATCAGGACAAACTGACGTGTCGCATACAAGATTGACAACTCTGTCTCTCTTTTGGAGATCACCTTTTGTTTATTTGAAAAAGATTTCGTGTCCGCTCTGTAACTCGAATACACTTTGGAATATTTCGATGGTACTTGGCAGAAATGTAGAACAGGACCAGACAACATGTTACGTACAAGAATGACAACTCTGTCTTTCTTACTTTTGGCATTATCTCCCTTTGTTATGTCTGACAGTGATAATCCATTGATTTCGTGTCCGCTCTGGAAGTCAATGACCCTTTGGAATATTTTTATGATACTTGGTAAAAATATATAGAAAAGGATCAGACAACGTGTCGCGTACAAGAATGACAACTCTGCCTTTCTTATTTTTGGCATTATCTCCCTTTGTTATATTTGACAGTGATTATCCATCGACATTCTGTCTGCCCTGTAAGTAAAAAACCCTTTGGAATAGCTATGTAAGTCGAACACTCTTTGGAATATTTTGATGATACTTGGTAGTAATGACGAACAGGACCAGACGACATGTCGCATACAAGAATGACAACTTTGGCATTTTTACTTTTGGAGTTATCTCCCCTTCTAGTGTTTGAATTTGATTTCTTGTCTCTGCTCTGTAACACGAATACCTTAGGGAATAAAAGGTTACGATGATGAATCACGTATATGCATGACAAGTTAAGCTTTGCATACTTGAACAATGTATTTTGCAGTGATTTGGTATCTGTTCTATAACTTGAATACCCTTCTGAGTATTTTTATAATATTTGGTAGAGATATGCAATAGGAAGGACTAGTATATTGTGTACATGAAATGACGTATTGCCTACTAGAATGACACCTCTGGCGGGGCTGGTTGGGGCGGGGGGGGGGGGGGACATTTTTATTTTCGTAAAAAAAAAAAAAAAAAAAATCTTCTTCTAGTTCTTATTTTATTTCTTTCTGACACAACAGCACAAAAAAACACAGCAAAGGCCTTTCATGCACATAACATATACACAATTAATCATGCACTTTGATGGCTACGCAAGCGAAATGCAATGATTTTGGTCAGAATATCATGGCATCTGTGCAGTCCGGTCGTGGCCACTTAGCGCTTAACCTCAACAGAATACATTCATTTTATGAACAAATATAACTAAGCGCCATGTGTGCATTATTGCGGTCCGACTAATATATGCACAGAAATGCCCTAATAACCCCTAGTATTCGGATAATCAGATCAAGCAGTGTAATCGGAGCTGAGCCGCCACAAAACATGGCTTCGATGTTTGTTTTGATGTTGTTTTAGCAATTAGTGTGACCCGATTGCTGACCTATTGGACGCTTAAATGAACTTTTCATCAAAAGCATTTCTATAACTGAGATCGTGGTAATTGAAGCCAGTCAACATTGTTTAGACATGGAGGAGTACGCAGGTAAACAGGATGAAAATCTAAGCTGATTTTAGCGATTTTCAGCTGCAAAATCATCTTATTTTACAGTCGATTAAGTATTTTGAAGATGAATTCCATATAGCTATTATTTATGAAAGTATAGTTGAAAGTAGGCTAACAAAAATACAGCCGACTCCCTTCTGTCTGTTTATGGTGCTGTAGCTATGGGCTCTCTCTAAACAATTCAAGTGGTTCAGTCTGCTAGCAGATTTGAATCACTTACTTCAGGGAATACAAGGTTTATTTTGCATGATTTGAAATCTAATTAAAGATACTGCTTAAAATAGTCATGAATTAAATGTACCTTTTTTCTTTCTTTCTTTTAATTCTGTTGATGTAGTCTGCTCTTATCATGCATGGTTGGTCAAACATATCCATATTCAAAACACAGCTTATCACACATGAAGTGTAATAGGAAAATGGTTAGGGATTTCCACAGCATTAAACAAAAATCTACAGGAATGAAATAATTATTAGAAAGAGTATGTCCATTGCAGGGTACAGACTTCCAACCACCTGCTTGAATTTGGGTTCTCTACTGGGGCAGATTCAGAGCTTTAATGGTTGGGATTAATGATTGGGATTCAACTTTACAGATGGGAGGATGAGAAAAGGTGTCAATTCAAACATTTTTAGAAAAAAATGTTAATAGAGTACCTAACTTTTACCAAATTTCTTGTGAAAATAAAATAGTTTAGACTCTAGAGGTCTTAGCCTGCCCAGTAAGAGGTAAACTGGTCTGTTTGACATGTCCTAAATAGTGTTGTCTGGACCATAAAACCAGCTTAGACAAAGATTAGGTGAGATTCAACAGAACCACCACAATATCTGGATTCACACATGCTCTACCAACTGAGTTTCTTCCAAAGACTGGGAATTGGACAGCCACCTCCTGGAAGGACCTTAAAATAAGACTGTATACAGTTAAGAATGTGTACAACCTCGATCAGATCTAATAAGCATAAGTGGATAAGGAGGTTGCTAGTCTTAGGGCAGCCTTGAACACCTCCAGTACAATATAGGTGGCAGTCTGTCACTATTTTTGGAAGTCTGTTCTTGACAGTCAATGATGATGCTCAGCAAGGATGGCAAAGTATATTGACCCAGGGTAAAAAACTAAGTCATTAGGTCATATTTCTTCAAAACCTTGTTCACCCTGTAGAGGCCACAGTTTCGCTTCAGTCTTCATGATACCAGAATGTTTGTCTTGATGTTATTTTGATTACTTTCGAATATGGGCCATGTCAAATCTAAAACTAGGTCATTAGGTCAAATTTGTTCAAGAGCTTGTTCACCCTCTAGAGGCTACAGTTTGGCTTTAGTTTTTTTGTTATTTTTTTACCAGAATGTTCCTCTTGGTGACATCTTGATCAAGTTCAAAATGGGCCATGTTATAGATCAAAACTACATGTAGGTCAATGTCAGATTTCTTTAACCCTAACCTTGCTGAATAAATTAAGATGCCACACTGACTTTAAATTTTCAGCCAATCAGATAAATTAATCTAGATTATTGATAAAATTCTCATAATGACAAACAGTGCAGATCCGGATCAGTTGGCTTCTTCAGAAGCCAACTGATCTGGATGTACACTGTTTGCAAAGGCAGGTTTATCCGGGGTCACCAGGACTCGGGTTAAAACCTTGTTCACCCTTTGAACTTTGAAGGCCACAGTTTTGCTTTAAACTTCATTGAACTTTACCAGAAAGTTTGGTATCGTGATATCTTTGTCAGGATTGAATATAGATCATGTTGGGGCAGAAAGTAGGTCACTAGATCAGATTTGTTTAAAACCTTACTCAACTTTTAGAGGCCTTTGTTTTGCTTCAATCGAGCATTTTTTACCAGACTGTTTCTCTTGATAATATCTCAGTCAAGATTGAATGTGGGTCATGTTGGGTCAAAAACTAGGTCACTAGGTTGAATTTCTTTGAAACTGTGTTCACCCACTTGAGGCCACAATTTTTCTTCAGTCAACATGGAATCTACCAGAATGTTTGAAGTGCTGATATCTCAGTCAAGTTTGAATATAGGTCATGTTGGATCAAAAACTAGGTCACTGTTTCAAACTTTATTAAAAGTTAATTCACCCTCTAGAGGCTACAGTTTTGCTGTAATCTTCAAAGAACTTTACCAGAATGTTTGTCTGGATGATATCTTGGTCAAGTTGGAATGTGGGTAATGTTGGGTCAGAAACTAGGCCACTAGGTCACTTTTCTAGAAAAACCCTTTTCACCCTCTGGAGGACACAGTTTTGCTTCACAGTGCTCCAGCTAGCCCTATATGGATGGGCGGACCACCACTCTTGCCCTCTCCTGTCACCCCTCTGCCCTTCTGAAGCTGCCCTCTGTCTTATTTCAATTCCAGACATAAAATTCTACATTTTGGTGAAAATTTCATGAAAATCGGACTAAAATTAAAAAAAAAAGTTATCAATGTTTAAAGGTCAGTTTTCTATTATTGGGGTATTTATTTTCCTTATGTTGCTATATTCATCTGATATTTCAGGTAAAGTGAAGGTGTTCCCATGTAAAGTATGTGGAAGAAAGTTTGTCCCAGAGTCCCTGGTAAGAAAATTAATGCCTTTCCAAATAAATGCGTAAAGTGCCCAGCAAACTTGTAGAAGGCACTATTCTAACTTTTTGTTGTTGTTATTTTTCACAGAAAATAAGGTTTGACATTTCATATGAATCATCTGCTGTCATCTACTAGCAAATAATTCACATGAAGTGTCAACCTATATTTTCTTTCAAAAATAAATTGAAAACTAAAATGTGTCGAAAGGACACAGATACCCCTGCCTAAAAAACTTAAATGCATATTGCTAATGTCAGATGCGAACAAAGGCAGATGGATGAACAGACAGGGTTAACAGTGTATGCTCTTTCCAACATTCTTTGAATGGCTGGGGCATAAAAAGATTAAAATGAACCATTAAGAAAATTATACTACAATTTAAATTTGCAGGTTACTTTTATAAATGGTTAATTAACCCATTATTGTCCTGAGACACCTAAAACAGTATTTGGCAGGTAGTGCAGACCCAGATCAGATGCTGCAGAATGCAGCATCTGATCTTGGTCTCCACTATTTGCAAATAGTTTAGCCATTTTATATAATAATATCAGTCTCAAAGTTTGACGTACCAAAAATTAAAATTGGACGCTTCCAATTTATAGTGTGGGGAAGTTTGTTCAGTGTATAATGGGTTAAGTAGTATCATGGTTTAACCAAAATTCCTTTAAATGTTTGGCACCTTAACATCTTAACATCTTTATCCTAAGATTTGAAAAAAATCCCTCTGACATGTGGGTGATATGGCTATGGTAAATGTTCTAACATTTCAAACAGACTGTTCCTGAAGAACCAGTCAGATCAAGGTCTACACTATTTGTCTGAAAACAGTGTAGACCCAAATCAGACTGCTCCTGAAGGAGCAGTCTGATCAGGGTCTACACTCTTTGCCATTCCACTATATATTTTAAGAAACAACTGCATAAAAAGCAAACAAGGCCAAAATAGCATGGAATAAAGTGTTTGAAATTTTAGGAAATATACCGTAGTGGCTAAAAATAGTTAGCTGAATGTCAGACAGTACAGACCATGATTAAACAGTTTGGTCTGGCTCTGCACTTTGCTCAGACTTTTTTGTTAGAACATTTAAGGAGATTTGTAACTCTTTCCCCGCTAGTGGCAACTTTTGTTGTCTGCCGATAACCTTTGCAAATAGTTTGGATCCTGATCTGGATCCAAACTGTTTGACACTCTGATGGTACATGTATTCCTGAAACATTTGTTTTGAAAAAGTCAGTATTAAAAAGAAATCCACAGAAGACAAAAAAGCATGCAAAATTACCCAGCATGCAAGGAGTTAATGAGTGTCAACAGCATATGTTTTCGTGAAGAAATAAGAAAAAAGGTTTACCTTGATACCATTCTAATTTGAAGCTATATATAACATACACCACAATCTCTTTATAACACTATTGTTGGGGTCCATAGCATAAACTGTGTAAGTTAAACAACCGTGTTATATCCAAAAAAATGTATAGATTATATTGAAAAATGACCATTTATGGTCATTTTTCAATATACTCTATACATTTTTGGAATCCATCTTTGAACCGTGTTATATACAAAACCGTGTTATAACAAACCGTGTTATAAAGGGGTTGTGGTGTATACCATCTGATTTATTTTAGGCGAAGCATCAGCCAACATGTATACAGAATTCGAAGAAGAAAAGGAAGGTGTTCGACTCATCAAAACAGAGAGCCACAGAAGATCTCACTGTGAGGCATATTAAACAGGCTCAGAAAAAGGTATCCTGCACTTTGTGTGTGTGTGTGTGTGTGGGGGGGGGGGGGGGGGGGGTGGGGGGTGAGTGAGTATGTGTGTTTGTATGTATGTGTGTGTGTTTAAACTAAACTCCTGATTGAGTGTGATGTGATTGCAAACATTACATTATAAAGTCTATGTTACATATGTAGTCTGGACCCCCATGTTCCCCTTATAATATATACAGTGTTTTTGCCAGCCTTGGTGGCTCAGTTGGCTGTGCATCCTACTGGTGATCAGGAGGCTGCGGGTTTGGCAACATTCTTTCTTGGAAATTTGATCATGAAATATTTTGTACGGTCATTCTCTCCCTTCCGCTGATTCAAGAAGGACAGTTGTCAGTTTCTTGGGAATGTGCCCAATAATGGTTAACCCCTAAAAGGACTAGGCTTGCCCAGTAAAAGTGTGGTTAGGTAAACTGACTGCTCTCAAGATGACCCCATTGGGTTGATTGGGCCATAAAACCTCAAAAACAAATACCCTAAGTATTGGGACACCTTATCTACCGGTACTTAAAGTACTTGTTCTGAAATTTGAAACTGTCTATTCTACTACCTCTTGATGTGTCTAAAATAGTGCTCTGTGTATGGCAAACAGTGTAGACCCTGATCAGATGCCACATTCTGTGGCATCTGATCTGGGTCTACACTTTTTGTAAAGGTCTATCTATCCCAATACTTAGGGTTATTATTTATAATAATGGAAACTGAGGTATATGGCAGTTGATATAATTAGGTGAACTTTCATGGTATCTCTGTTCTTAAAGTTTAAATCAGTTGGTTATTTTTATCAGCCTTTTGCACTGCATAAATCTGTATGAGTATTACCGTATTTGACCTAATTACCGCACATACCCTATAAGCGCACAGTCAAGAAATTTTGTAGTCTTCAGATTACAGCCAGTGTACTTTTTCTTTATTACTTTATAAAGGCACATGTCGTGGGTACTCATATGGATTGCATCGACAAGAAAAAAATATAAAGGCAAATGTTGTGGGTACTCATATGAATTGCATCAACTTGTCGATCAACTTGTCGATGCAATTCATATGAGTACCCACAATATATGCCTTTTTAAAGAAATTCAGGAAACATCGCATAATCAACATCAAATATGTCCTTTTATGATCTTTTTTTATAATGTATCCTTAGTAGGTAGATACATATTTTACCACAACTGAGTGTTCCTAGTAATTTTGAAAAAACCTAAGCGCACAGTGCAGCAATTAGGTCGAATACGGTAATCCCTTGAAGATTGGAGACCACTAAACAGATAACTGGCAAATAGTGCAGACTAAGATCAGATGCCACAGAATGCAGAATCTGATCAGTCTCCAACCATTTTTCTTTAAGAGTATCTGCATCATATAGCCTGACATACATAAAATCGATACAATTAAATACCCGCAAAAAGAACAGATGCAAGTAGAGTTGGCAATGCTTTCCTTAAAGGTGACAGCTCTGTTACCCAAACTGAACTGAACATATCTTTAATTTACATAATTGTTAAAAGAAAAACATTAAACAAAAAGTACCACAATGAAAGTACTGCCTTGGATTAGTCAGTAATAAATTACTGTAGCGCTTAAGCTACCTTTATGGGATCCCAATCCTTGCCCTGAGCTTCAATAGTGGTAAAAAACATACATATGTTAAGTCCACATGGAGGTCTTCTAACTCATCCATGAATCATTACGGGCAACAAATAAATCACAGATAAAGCCTATAATGAAGCAAAGATGAGGAAAAACCTATTTTCTGGGAAGGATAAGAGAAAAAAATATTTCTGTATACTGTCTGCTGAAAATCCGGGCCCATTTGTTCAAAACTTAAGGAAGTTGTTATTTAATATGATGTTAAAATTTCTATCTTGAAATATGGCAAATACATTGATATGTTTTGGTGAAAAAATGTGAGTAGCTTTTGCATTGCAAAACAGTTAACAAGTTTGTCATTAGTGAGCTTGCTGTAGCTAATGATGCTTTGAACAACTGGGCCTTGTATGCTAAGCATTAATCATTACGAAAACATGCCTATTCAAATATATAGAAAATTTCACCTCCAAAAACTGAAAATTTTCAGATAAAAATCTCTGATATATTTCATATTTCTGCTCAAAACGTAGATTGTGGGCACTTGGTAGAACCGCCTCAATGAGGCGGTTCTACTGAGTACCCACAATCTATGTTTTTGAGCAGAAATAAGAAAAATAATGTATACCCCTGTAAACCCCAGTTTTACTATATAGAAGTGGGGGTTTAAGGGGGTCATTATTATATAGGCATGTTTTCGTGATGGACTATATTTTCCATTGCAGGATGTTCCTCCACCAAAGTCAAACTGGCGACAAAAGCACAAAGAATTCATCAACACCATCCGGTCTGCCAAAACAGTGCAAGTTGCTATGGATATGGGCATGCCCTTGCCTCCACCCCCGCCACCTGCAGAGAATCCAGGTAATTTTTCTTACTGATTTCGTATGTGACTTCAGCTGATGCCGACCTTTGTGGCTCAGTTGCTTGCATGTCCGATTGGTGATCAAGAGGTCACAGGCTCAGTCCCCACTGGGTCTGTCAACATTCTGTTGTGGCAGTTGATCATGAAATATTTTGTATGGTCATTCTCTCCCTTCCGCTGATTCAAGAAGGACAGTTGTCAGCTGATGGCCAAAGAATGTGCACAAGTACTGGTTAACTGCTTTAGAGGATTAAGCCTGCCCAGGAAAAAGTGTTGTTAGGTAAACTGACTGGCTTGACATGACCTTAATAATGTTGACTGGGCCATTAAATCCCAAACCAACCAATCTCAGCTGGTAAGGGAGTTACAGATAACATGATAATTTTGTTACCATATTCGACCTAATTACTACACATGCTCTTATAAGGGATTATTCAAGCAATTTAGTGGCCTGTAGATAACAACTGGTGTACTTTTATCTACTTTTTATAAAAACATATGTTGTGGGTACTTATTTGAATTGCCCTGACAAGTCAGGGCAATTCAAATGAGTACCCACAACACATGTTCATATAAAGAAAATCAGAAAATAATATCGCATCATTAAATGCGCTTCTCGTGAAGTCCTCTGCTGGTCTTTCTTTTATAAAGTGGATATTTTACTGCAAGTTTTTCCAGTAATTCTGAAAACTTATGCACACAGTGTGGTAATTAGGTTAAATATAGTATTTCTAAGTATAAATGTAAGTTCATCAGGGGATAATTAGGCAAAAAATAGTGTACCATATTTATTAGTATTTGGAAAAAACATATCTTAGCTAATAGTGTTGACACAGATCTGTCCAGGGTCTGCACTATTTGTCAGTCATCCAATAAGTTTTGATACATTATTCAAAAGTTTTTAGACACGGCTTTAACAATAAAGTCACCTCACAATAATATCATCTCAGATTCATTCTTGTGTAACAATGCCTGTGTAAGATGCCCCTGTGTGTCATATAAGTTGTCAGTGTAGTTCAGTAACATTTTACATCTTTGTAATTTGTTATAAAGATGGTCTTTAAATATGTTAAAATAAAGCTATCATTTTCTTTGGAAATTGTACTTTTGGGTGTATCGTCAGTTATCACGATACTGGCCCCATGATAAGATATAGGTAATGTCAGAAAAAGTATTTTGATACAATACATTTACAATGAATACTTCCATCTGTATCATCCAGCAGGTTTCAGACACACGATCAGGGCCCAGTTGTTTAAAGCATCGTTAGCTTAATGAGCTCATTAGTGGTCAAAATGTTAAATGCTCTAGTAAATACAATATCTAATTCACAGGTATTTTTGCTGAAAAATATATGAGTAGCTTTTGCAAATGCAAAAGCTACTCACATTTTTTTTCAGCAAAAATATTAGAGTATATGCCATATTTAATGATCAAAGTTTTAACGAACTGTTAACTAATGACATCGCTAGTTTTGAACAACTGGGCCCTGGTAATAAAATCAGAGGAATTGTTAAGAAGGAGTATTTGGTTATAATTATGGGATAATTGTTCTTGTTTATCTATAAAACATATATTGTGGGTACTCATTAGAAGCACCTCAGCTCCATAAAAATGAGTACCCACAAGATATATTTTTATGGAGAACTGGAGAAAATTATCCTGTAATTATCACCAGATATGCCTTCTTAATAATCCCTATAATGGACATTCAAATTTCATGGTGAGAATAGTGAGGAGTAATGGTGTCTTAATATGTAGGGTAAATAGGAATTTATAATGGCTGAAATTTACAATGTACACCACAACCTCTTTATAACACTATTGTTGGAGTCCATAGCATAAACAACCATGTTATATCCAAACAAAAATGTATAGATTATTTTGAAAAATGACCATTTATGGTTATTTTTCAATATAATCTATACATTTTTGGGATCCATCTTTGAACTGTGTTATATCCAAAACCGTGTTATAACGAACCGTTATAAAGAGGTTGAAGTGTATGATTAAAGTAGTAAAACTTTTTTGGTTGCATTACAGTAAAAATTTTGTTCCCTGTGAGTTATCTGCCCTTGCCCCTGAGCTATATACAGTACCAAATCTTGTAGTCTTTAAACATCTTCTCTGAAACCATTTAACCAATTTTCATCAGATTTCTCGTGGGGCCTTCTGTTGAAAAGTTCAACCATTAAACAAGATAGCCACCATGCCCATACATGTATATGGTTAAAAAACACTTGAAAAAGTCTTCTCCAGAACCAAGAAGGCTTTGAAGCTGAATCTTTGTATATAGCATAGCAACTGAAACTTACAATATATGATTAAAGTAGTAAAACTTTTTAGTTACAATAAAAATGTTGTCCTTTGTGGGTTATCTGCCTGTGCCTCTGGCATATATAAATGTATGAACTCATGTAATCTCTAAATGTTTTTTTAATTTTTTTTTATTTTTATTTCTACGACCAATTTTCACCAGATTTCACATGGGGCTTTCTGTCAAAGGGGTATTGTCAAATTGTTCAAATGGTTCTGCACTATTGAACAAGATGGCCATTATGCCAAATTTTAAATATCTTCTCCAAAACCAAGAAAGCTTTGAGGCTGAATCTTGGTATATAGCCTCAGGAATGCAAGATCTGACATTTTTGTTCAAATGATGATCCTAGGATGACTGTTAACCTTTTTTAGGGCACAGTCAAAACTTCTATCCTAGTTGGTGTAGCAAAACTGGAATGTTGCATGGCATCTGCAGATATGCAATATCAGATTTACTCAGGTGAGCGAATCTTGGTCCATGGGTCTCTCATTCTTATTTTTCTGTGAAAGCGTACTTTGTGGCTACCATTTAAAAGCATCAAAGCACTTCTATATGTTTTCATGGAGAAATAAGGAAAAATATTTATCAGGGCCCAGTTGTTCAAAGCGTTGTTAGCTTAATGAGCTCATTAGTGGTCAAAATGTTAACTGCTTTAGTAAGTACACTATCTAATTCACAGGTATTTTTGCTGAAAAAATGTGAGTAGCTTTTGCAAATGCAAAAGCTACTCACATTTTTTCAGCAAAAATATTGGTATATATGCCATATTTAACGATCAGAGTTTTAATGATTCGTTAACTTACGACATCCTTAGTTTTGAACAACTAGGCCCTGGATAGCAAGTAATGCTGGAGATTCCCTGCTTCTTTCTTTAGCCAAAAAGTTCTGATTTTTTTTCTCTCATGAAAATATATGTTGTTGGCACTCATTAGAAGTGCCTCTCTGAGGCACTTCTAATATTTACCCTTAAAGTATGTTTTCTTGGGAGAAGTATGAAAAATACTTTATCTGATACCATCTCTTATCTAGTGCTGTGTAGAGACTCTTGGTCTACATAGCTGCTGAATACAAGGAATAGCCACATATTATTTTTCTTTTTCTTTTTTTCTACATGAAAACATATGTTGTGGGTATTCATTCGAGGTGCTTCTAATGAGTACCCACAACATGTGTTTTTGTGGAGAAATAAGAAAAATATCAATACTTTTTGGTTGAAAAAAAGCATGAGGCGCTTCTAATGAGTATCCACAACATGTGTTTTTGTGGAGAAATAAGAAAAATATCAATACTTTTTGGTTAAAAAAAAAGCAACTCATCTTGAGCTATGGATCTAAGGCTGTGTTATCTTGCAGTGCTTCTTGTTCTTATTTCTAACTTTTACTCCACAGATTATGTAACATGCCAGTACTGTTCAAGACGATTTAACGAGAAGGCTGCTGAACGTCATATAAATTTCTGTAAGGACCAGCAGAAGCGACTTGCTTCGAAACGTGAACCTACTGCTGAAGAGAAGGCTAGAGCTGCTGCTAGACAGAAGGTAATATTCATATGATGGTGATTATTTGTGTTGAGGTTTTACGGCCCAGTCAACCCAATGGAGTCATGTCGAGCGCGGTCAGTTTACCTAAACACACGTTTACTGGGCAGGCTTAGCCTCTAAGCGGTTAACCAGATGATGGCGGTTAACCCATTTAAGCATGGCATCCCATAAAAGGGACATTGGCAAACAGTGTAAACCCAGATCAGACGCCACAGAATGTGGCGTCTGATCAGGGTCTACACCGTTTGCATTTATTACAGGAATTTCTGTAAACCATGGTAATAATAAAAGCTTACCAGACACCCCTTTTACTGAATATGGACCTGTCCAAAGAGTTAAGGTAGAAGAATCCACTCGCATAAATGGGTTAATGCCAATTCATCGAACCTTTTCACCATGGCATACTCGTTATGAGCTGTCTTATCTGGACCTACCCCATTGATGTGGGTATGGGTACTGGTCTACAGGGTTGGAAGGATTAACATCATTACTCAGATGTGAATTGTCTATTTGTGCTGTCGCAGAAGAAAACCTATTAGAAGACTGTACGATTGACAATGACTCGGAACAGCCTGCATGTCAGCAGTTTTTTCCATGGTTACATGAGCTTCCTCTGGGCGTACCAAAGATCAATGGCTAACCAAAGAGTAACAAGCGAATATTCAGACCTAGCCAGTCTGATGCACAGGCTGATCTGGGTTGGTGCTTGTTGCACACTGACTTTTCTTGAAGATTCTGCCTTAGAGGTTATAGTGAGCACAGCGGACGCGCGAAGCACGTCACAAACAAAGTAAGCTCTGTGGTAGAGAATATGATCAAGGAAAAGTAACAAACAACGATATATACTTCCAGCAGAAATCGCTCTGACCAATTTTCTTCCTTTTTTCTTCCTGGAAGTTGTCATCAAAGTTGGCAGGACTAGGACGGACTTGATTATACTGCTAGTCACAAATTTGGGTCTCGCTAATAAGCGTCACAAAGTGATAAGACACAAGTATCAATAAGTGTCATGAACATATTTTTGCTGATTATTTTTATTATTTATTATTTATTTAATTTTTATATACTGATATTCATTCTTTAATGATGCTGTGAAGGACTTTTGAAGAGACTGCAGATAGGTCTGTACTGTGCTTGCATTTAGGCTAAGCCTATTTTCATATTATTGGTCTGATGGACAGTTCCGTATACTGACACTAATGACGAGTATGCCCAAACAACCAATGAAAGAAACTTCATTGATTAATCTTCCATAACACTATTCTGGGTCACCTTTTATTTTACAAATCAGTGACATGAGATAGCGTTGCAATCGAAATTGAGCACTGTTTGTCAAACTCAGCTCGACACATATTTGCTTTCATAATGGCAGAGTTTAGGCGTTGATTGTGTTTATTGTAATTACCTGGACAAATGGGAAAATTTTTAATTATTGATTAATTCATCAATGGTCTTCCAATGATTTTCATTAATAGGGAGACCGGCAGCATCATTCATTTTTTTTTTTATTTTTCTTCTTTCCATCATGTTCTGAATTCAAGATACACAGTAGTAAAAATTGTGAAAAATATATCTAGGAACTAAAAATGATGGGGTATAGCAGAAGTGTTGACTTAAAGGTACACCACAACCTCTTTGTAACACTATTGTTGGGGTCCTACCGTCCATAGCATAAACCTAGTTAGTTAAACAACTGTGTTATATCCAAACAAAATGTATAGATTATATTGAAAAATGACCATATATGGTCATTTTTCAATATAATCTATACATTTTTGGGATCCATCTTTGAACCATGTTATATCCAAAACCATGTTATAATGAACCATGTTATAAAGAGGTTGTAGTATAGTTCGATATACGCGAAGCTGAAATACAATAAATGCAAAGGGAAAATAATTGGGACTTAGAAATCAGTTCAACATAAATGATAGGATCAAGATAAGCGAGGTCAGTGTAAGGACAGGCATAAAAAATACTTTATTTGCAGTTGCCGACCCATGAATTTTTCGTAGGGTAGATAGGTTGCCAGGTTGGCGTATTTTTTTTTTCTGCAAAATGTAAAAATAGCCCAAATACTGCAATATTCTACATAAAATTTTACACACTGTTACAGTAAATTCCTATACTACTGAGATAACAACATCGTACAATTTAAACAAATCTATTTTTCCCACAAATGGTGTACCCAAAATGTGCAAGTGGAAAGGCAAACAATGTAGACCCAGATCAGACTGCTCCTTGGGGCAGTCTGATCTGGGTCTGCACTTTTTGCTCAGGCCTGTTTGTCCTACTATTTAGGGTGATCATAGTAAATTTGTCATTTAGAAAAAAAAAAAAAGAAAAAAAAAAGCTGTCCCAAGTGGTCAAAAAATATTTTGGATAGGGAGGATTTAGGTGTGTAGGTTGACAATTGCAAACAAACAAAATTTTATTATTGGCCTAGCAAGAGTCAAATGTATTATTAAACCTGATACCCACTCTTTTGCCTTTACTCCGTATTATACAGACAATTCGTCGCCCAGGAAATACATGCAAATTTCATGTTACGTCATGGAAAGTAAACATTCATTGATTTTTAGTAATAGGAGATAGTAGTCAGTTAACTCCCCTGAGTTCTCTCTATAAACAACCAGGTCCAGTCATTTGGTTTCCTCTGTTTTTATCATTAGCATCTCCATTTAGTATAGCTTCCTTTGTCTGGAGAAATCTAATTTAATTATGATCATATGCCGATAAAGCTTCCAAAATATCAAAAAGAAATATTTTTTGTGCAATAATATATATAATATTAATATTTTTTATGTGGATATGGAAAAAAAAAGTTAAAAATCATTTATATTCAACTGAGGTCCTATGAAAAAATCAGAGTATTCCAATTAGAAGGATCTAGTTAGTATTTGGTTTATGTTGCGCTTTATCTGGCAAGGGAGATAATAGGAAAACTACTGCTATCTCTCATAGACATTTTGTTTATTTTCATATACACTGTAGTATGCACCTCCAAAACTGAAGTCGAAGGCACCAGCAGGTGGGATTAATTCCCCATCAAGTGGGGGATATGGCCAGAGTGGTGGTGGCTATGGACAGAGCCCAGCTGGCCGTACAACTGGCGCAACTAGAACACCAGCTGCAAAACCAGGTAGGGGAGATAACTGTGTTCCAGTATCAGTGTTGCGGAATTATTAAATTTTGTTACTAGTCCACTGACAATGGTCGAAATCCACTTGTCTAACTAAAATTATATGGCCAAAACTTTCCATTTTTCTTAGTTCTTGAAGAAAACATATGCTGTGGGTAATCATTAGAAATGCCTAGAGCTGGCGAATCAGAACTGAAAAGATAATTGGTTATCAATCCTGCCATTGTGACAGATAATCGATTAGTAATCACGGAAGATTTGGTCATAATTTTACCTGTCTGTCTGAGCATGGCTCTTTCCATATGTTATACTTTACCAACATATTTTTTGCCAGACAGACCTTACCGACATTTTTTTGCCAGACAGGCCTGAGCAAACAGTGTAGACCCAGATGAGATGCTGCAAAATGTGGCATCTCATCAGGGTCTACTCTGTTTGCCACTTTCAGCTATTTTCAGACACAGCAATGGGTAGTAAATTGTACTTGTTCAAATTTTAGATAAAGTATGGTAAGGAGTTTAGGTGTCTGAATACTAATGGTAAATACAGTAAAGTAACAGACACAGAAATCAAATGATCGATTATTCGCAAATCTGTAACGATAGTCGTTTTTGTGGAATTTATTGATCAATTAATCGATTATCTGATTAATTGTGCCAGCCTTAGAAATGCCTCATGATGCGCTTCTAATGACTATCCACTACAAGTTTTCTTTCAGAAATAAAAAAAAAATATATATATGTCTCTTAATCTGGATACTCTTCTTAGCTAGAGCTGTTTAGTGCTTGTCGCAGGACAGGTTAAATGAAATTGAAAATTCTTACTTGGAAATGAGACAAGTTGGACAAGTCGGGTATGGTACATGTATTTCCATAGCCCCGTCCAGTAGCCCTTATATTTCAGCTGCTTTTTGCTCAAAGTACTGTATCTAAAACCAACAATTCTGGTCCTTTGGAGTTTGAGATAACAAGAGCCTACAGTAGTTAGACATATTCAAGCATTCATAACTCCAGATAAGAGGGGGTATCCACATAATATTTTTCTTATATCTCCATGAAAACATATTTTATGGGTACTCATTAGAAGTGCCTCAATGAGGCACTTCTGATGAGTACCCACAATATATGCTTTCATGGAGAAATAAGAAAAATATTAGCACTTTTTGATTGAAAAACAGGCCTTGTCTGGAGCTATGAGCTGCATGTGTAGAGGTTGGGGGGCGGGGTGGTTGAGTGTACAACTAAGCTGTTTACATGTGATGATTACCCTAAATATTCATAAAGACAGACTGAGCAAAAAGCAAACTGTGTAGATCCAGATCAAATTTCTTCTAATGGAACAGTTTGATTAAGGTCTACACTTCTTGGTCTCATCATGATATTGACACCTCTTCAAATGGCAGATGGACTTGTTCAAAACTTAGGATAACCATGGTAAAGAGATAATGTATTTGAATATTCTTGGGAAATATGGTATTGCTTTCCATGTCCCAGTTATGTTTGGCTAGAAATGCATGTGGGAGCTATCTCTGCATGTGGGAGCTATCTCTGATATTGATTAGACTTTCTGTGATAGGTCCAGATAAGAGACAGTTTATATTTGTCTTATTTCTCCATGAAAACATATCTTGTGGATACTCATTAGAAGTGCCTCGACCAAGTGTTTCTAATGAGTACCACAACATTTGTTTTTTATGGAAAAATAAGAAAAACATCAACAAAAATGCACTTTATCTGGAGTTATAAACTTTCTATTGCATCTGCTTTAGAATGAAATTGCGTGCATTTGCTTTCTGATATATTTTAAGTGATGTCATCTATTTCTATGACATGAGGTCATTTATGGGTTTTTTACCATAAATTATAAGGACTACACATACAAATAAACCTACAATAGTCCTTTAAAACTGGACAAAATAACAAGTAAAATTTTTGTTTCTTAAGTCTTTCCCCACTAGTGGCAACTTTGTTGTCTGCTGATAACCTTTGCAAACAGTTTGGACCCAGATCAGGCCTGACAAAACATCCGGCCTGATCTGGATCCAAACTGTTTGTCACTCTGATGGTATTCCTGAAAGATTTTTTTTTGAAGGAAGTAAATTTAAAAAAAACAACAAAAAACAAAAAAACTACATACCACAAAAAAGCATGCAAAATTACCCAGCATGCAAAGAGTTTAGGGAACTGGATACACTAGGTTAATTTTCTGCCATATTTTACAAGGGAGACAATTTTTGTGACTCCCTGTTTGTTTTCCTGCACACCAAGCCCCTTCTGAAAAGGGATCTTTGTAAAAGGGAGCAAATTCTCTCTTTTTAGAATAGACCCTGTTTCAGAAGGGAGGCAAAAATCATTTTGACAGAATTACCTCCCCTTAAGTTGAGTTACCTCTGTCTTCTTAAATATTTGTTGAAAGTACTTTATTTTCAGTAAATGAAGATGATTTTATTTTATTTTTTTTTTTTTTTTGCACAAAACAGTAAATACCAACATCTTCACATATTTGATTCTTATCTTCTTAATTACAGGCAATTTCTAATATTTTCAAACGTATGCATCCATTTTATTTGACCATATTTTATCATCGTATTATGTTTTATTGGTAAAAATATGCATGTATATACATAGTTCTGCATGCCTTTGTAGTATATATTCGAAATGCATTATTTCAGTTGAAAATGGTTCTCATACTCAGAAACCCCCAAAAGAGCCTCAAACTCAGAAAACCTCTAACGAGCCTCCAAAATCAGGCTCCTGCATAATCTTGTGACAAGGTACATTTATTTTTAAAAAAGCTTCAGTGTGTTAGAGTGTAGGTGTAATCACTTAGCATAGGATATGGAATTCTGGGCTGAAGATAAGTTGACACTTTTGATGTGCCGTAATTATTCTAAGTATTACTATACCTGTCGTAACAGTTTAAAGGGAAAAACAAGAATCCCAAAGTGTGTATCTTAAATGGAAGCTTTTGACTAACCATGAATTTTGATGAATTTGATTAGCTTAAATGAAAGCTTTTGACTAACCTTGCATTTTGATAAATTTCATCGGAATCAAATGAAAAATAAGAAAGTTATCAAGGTTTGAAGATTTCAAAACTGCTTTTTTTTGGCACCACCATTTTGAATATTTAATAAGGTTTTATGATGTCATAAAGCCTTTATTAAATATGCAAAACCGAAATAAATAGTACATTATGTATTTGCAACAACGTGTTACATGTAAAAACCGCCTGGAAGAAGTTCAAGGGGCTGCTACCAGTTCTCTCTTCCCGCTACCTCTCTTTCAAGACACGTGTGTACAGCTCTTGTGTTCGGAGTGCAATGCTCCATGCCAGTAAACTTGGCCATTGACAAAGCCAAACCTCCAATGTCTAGTGCGGAATGACAGGGCAATGATAAGACAGATCTGCAATGTCAGGCCACAAGACATTGTTACCACCAGGTCCAATGAGCTACTTGCGCGGCTTGGCATTGAGGATCTGGACCTCCTTCTGAAGGAGAGAAGGCTCTGCTGGTATGGACATGTGGAACGCTCCAGTGGTGCAGTCAAGACATCCTTTCACATACAGGTTGAGAGAAAGCGTGGGCCTGGGAGGCCTAAGACACATGGAAGCAGCTGACAGAGAGGGATTGCAGAGAGTGAAAGCTCTCGGCTATCAACCCTCATGATAGACGTACCTGGAGATCTTGTGTAAGATCTGCCATGTGTGCAGCAAGCCAGCTATCTGGAAGGGGGCCCACTGATGTGGATGTTGCCTATGTACCTGCACGTTAATCAAAAATCCGATTATGATGATATGATTATGTTACATATTTCCATTTTTCTATATAGCTTCTTCTCAAGACAAATATTGATTTTGCTTGAAAACCGCACCATTTTCTACCAAAAACATTTTATTCAATAGTTTGAAATGTTTCGAACCTCATTAAATGTTCAAAATGGTGGCACCCTTGATGGAAGATTTGAAATCTTTAAACTTGATTAACTTCTTTAATTGTTATTGTACGTGCATCAAAATGCATGGTTTATCAAGCAAGAGGTTTCACTTCAGATGCATTCTTTGCCAGCCTTGTTTTTTCTTTTAACCTTTCCACACTCTGAGTAGATTCAACAGGTGACCGGCTGATTATATTTTTCCCAGAGAAAAAAGGCTTTGACATTTCATACAAATTAGTTAAGGAGACAATTTGCATGAAATGTTAAAGCCCTATTTGTGTAGAAAAAATAAGAAAAATATTTCAAATGTTGTCTGCTGAAATTTTTTACCCAGCATGCAAGGCGTTAACAAGTCCATTTGCTATAACATACAAAATCATAGTTCTGGATAAGGCTGTGTTTTTTCTTTGGAAGAGTATTGATATTTTTCTTATTTCTCCATAAAATTATAGGTTATTGTTACTTATTAGAAGTGCAGTGCCTTGGCTTTTAGCCAGTCTCGTTGGCTCATTTAGATGCACATATGACTGGTGATCAGGAGACCGTGGGTTTGATCTCCTAAGATCTGATTACATTCTTTTGTGGAGAGTGATCATGAAATACTTCCTACAGACATTCTCTCCATTCTGCTGATATTAAAAGGGCAGTTGTTTGTTTGTTTGTGTTGAGGTTTTACGGCCCAGTCAACCCAATGGGGTCATGTTGAGCGTGGTCAGTTTACCTAACCACACGTTTACTGGACAGGCTTAGTCCTCTAAGCGGTTAACCAGTATTGTGCACATTCTTTCGCCAGAAACTGACAACTGCCCTTCTTGAATCAGCGGAAGGGAGAGAATGACCGTAGAAAATATTTCATGATCAATCTCCACGAAAGAATGTTGCCGACCTCGGCGGGGGTTGAACCCGCGACCTCCTGGTCTCCAGTCGGATGGCGCATCCAACTGAGCCACCGAGGCCGACAAAAGGGCAGTTGTCAGTTTCTGGCAAAAGAATGTGCACTGTACTGGTTAACCACTTAGACAACTAAGCCTGCTGAGGAAAAGTTTGGTATTAAAGGTGAGTTGACTGGCTCAAAATGACCTTAGTAATATTAACTTAACTGTTGAACTCAAAACCAAACCAAAGCTTTGGCATTTCTGATGACTACACACAGCTTACATTTTTATGGAGAGATATAGTCATTTCTTATATAGAACTATGACTATCCATACCTATCCTAAAATTTTAACAAGTCCATTTGCCTGCAAGACAACATTTAAAATCTAATGCTTAACCCTGGTCCTGCAGATCCCGGATATACCCAGCCTTTGCAAAACAGTGTGATCAAGACTTACACTGTTTGTCATTTACAATGAGATTTGTATCAGCAACATGGATCAAGTAATCTGATTGGCTGTAAATTAAAAGTGGGCTAGCATCTTAATTTATTCAGCATGACAAGGGTTAAATGGGAAACTGCAGACTGTGTGTATACTGTTTGCTTAAGGGGAATGGATACCCTTTCAAGAAAGACAACTCTTTCAAAATTGTGTTTGCTCCTTTCAAAAAAAGAATCTACTTTTACAGGAAAGGATTTCCTGGCAAAAGGGGGTTGGTGTACAGGAAAGTAAACAGGAAGTCACAAAAGTCCCTTGTACAAAATGGCAGAAATCAGCCTAGTGTATCCATCCATATTAACCTTTGTCATGCTGAATAAATTAAGATGCCACACCCGCTTCTAACTGTCAGCCAGTCAGATTGCTTGATCTAGATTGTTGATAAAAAATCACATACTAAATGACAAACAGTGCAGATGCAGATCAGTTGGCTTCTTAGAAGCCAACTGGATCTACACTGTTTGCGAAGACGGGTATCTGGGTTCAGCAGGACAAGGGTTAAAATACTTTGGGTAAATACGGTATTTAGCTTTATGTTACTTCTCCACAAAAATATAATCTTAAAGCTTTATTAAAATTATCCATTCTAATAAGATTTCATGTAGTTTCTGTGGAAGAAGTAAAGGGAAATATTTCGTATCTCCAGATAGGGCACTTTTTATACCCGGCCACACGATAGTGACAGGGTATTATTGTTTCATGTTGGATGACTGTGTGTCTGTCTGGGTGAACATCCAAGGTTTAGGGGCTATTTTGGACATAATTATGAGGTATGTCCAGGTTTATTCTGTTTAAAATACATTACTAGCTCATAATCCAAAAAACAATACCCCCTAAATCTCTATGGAAATTTAACATTGAGGTAGCCCCTAAACTCAAAATGTTGGAACGTCTGTCTGTCCATCCACCTTCAGTCATACGTCCGTCTGTCTGTATTGCATTGCTGGATGATAACTTGAGTAAACGTCTATGGATTTTTACCAAACTTTATATATGCATTGTTATTTGGTTTTGGATTGCTAATGGGCAAATTTTGTCAAATTTTGACAGAGTTATCTGCCTGAGACATGTCCATATTTTCGTTTCCGGATAATAAATTGAGTTAATGTCAAGGGATTTCAATCAAACATGCATTGTTATTAAGGAGATCTGGTTTGGGATTGCTAATGGGCAAATTTTGTCAATTTCTGACAGTTATCTGCCTGCAAAGCGATAATGGCGAGGGTATTATTGTTTTATGTTTTTTTCAACCAAAAAGTGCTGATATTTGTCTTATTCCTCCTTTAAACATATATTGTGGGTACTTATTAGAAGTGCCTCAGTTAGGTGCATCTAATGAGTACCCACAACAAATGTTTTCATGGAGAAATAAAAAAAAATATTATGTGGAAGCGCCTCATACCTGGAGCTGTGATATTTGTCTACTTATCAAGGGCCCTCAAACTAATGTATGTACTTGTATTCATTTAGCTGTATAGTAAATTTGTAACCTCTCCAGTGGAGAACGATACTTCTAAATAAAAAAAAACCTAAACAGTTTGCTTAATTTTGCCACCTAGTTATCACTCAGAATTTGTACATTTTAAACTTTCTGCAAAAAAGTCCTTGATAATCTCAGCATTAGTCAGTAAGACAGTTCTGTATTTCAAGAATACATGGCATTAGATAAGATATAGTATCCAGATAAAATATTTTTCTTACATCTCAACATAAACATATATGATTCAGTGCATGACAAAACCTGGCAAGAGAGAGGTGTCAGAGAGGATAGGAGGTTGTAACCAGAGCTACTATATAATAGTTTTATTTATTTTGATTTTTTTTTTTTTTTTTAAAGCTGATGTCTGTATATATATATATGCATATTTTAACTTGTCCCTTAAATATGCATTGTTTTATGCCATAAATAGTCTCTTATAATACTTTATAGAATGGCATGGTGCCTTGTTTTAATATGCATTCTGAATTTATACATATGTTTGTATATATTTTGTACCATGATGAGACTCAAATAAACTATTAAACTAAACTCTACAATAAGACCTGTGTGACCAGCAAAGACACAGATCAGCCTGTACATCCACATAGTGCCAGCCTCGGTGGCTCAGTTGGATGCGCCGTCCGACTGGAGACCAGGAGGTCGCGGGTTCAACCCCCGCCGAGGTCGGCAACATTCTTTCGTGGAGATTGATCATGAAATATTTTCTACGGTCATTCTCTCCCTTCCGCTGATTCAAGAAGGGCAGTTGTCAGTTTCTGGCGAAAGAATGTGCACAATACTGGTTAACCCCTTAGAGGACTAAGCCTGCCCAGTAAACGTGTGGTTAGGTAAACTGACCGCGCTCGACATGAACCCATTGGGTTGAATGGGCCGTAAAACCTCAACACAAACATCCACATAGTATGACAAGGGTTCTCATTCATCCCTCTTTGAATAGTTGGGAGGCTGTAGAGGGCACATGTGATGAGGGAAGACTGATCAGATGCACCAATGCGAAGGCTGATTTGAGTCTAGGCTGGTCGCACAAGTCTTATTGTAGGTTTTGTAGTGTGCTGGATCATACATAGTGGGTACTCATTAGAATTTTGTCAGTGACATAATCTATATATTAGATGTATCTAGATGAATGTTTTTGTCATTTCTGAATGAAAACATATGTAGTGATTCATTAGCCCATTGTAGACTGAATAGACTCTCCCACACTATATACTGGAAGAGTCCAATTTCAATGTTAGGTATGTCTGGCTATGAGATTTACATATTCCTGGAGAAAAATGGCTAAACTATTTACACACAAACAGTGGAAACCCTGATCAGACGCTGCATTCTGTGGTGTCTGATCTGGATGTGCACTGTTTGCAAATTATCCTTTTACGTGTCTCCTAACTACAATGGGTTAGAAGCACATCAGTGAGGGACATCTAATAAGCACTCACAACATACATGTATAGTTTTTTAGTGAAATACTCATAAGAAAAACTATTCAAACTATTAGGTTGAAAAAAGTTCATCATCTGGTGCTATAGGTGATTCTAATTTGTGCCAATAACATGCTTTTGTGGAGAAATATGGTTTACTTGAAAATACCTAGAATATGTGAATAGATGATGTAGAGCCATACTGTACAGTAAATGTCCTAAAATTTTGAACACTTTATTCCATTTATTTTGGCCTAGCTTTTGTATTTTATGCAGTTATTTCATAAGATACCAAAATAGTAGAAGGGCAAACAGTGTAGACCCAGATCAGATTGCTCCTGAAGGAGCAATCTGATCTGGGTCTGCACTGTTTGCATATACCATTTTGTCAGCAGCTTTGGAGTACAAAACTTTAGGACATTGACAGTAGATTAATTATTATACAAATCTCTAATACTGTGTAGGTAAAAATTAAAGATTTCAGCAAGACCACTCATGTATTAACTCCAGACTGACTTTAGTTTTATCAAAGAGAAATACTTGTAAAATGAAAAATGAAAACAAGTACATACAGACTCATTAGGTCAGATGAATATATTTGAGGTCACATTCTGTAAGAAATAAGGAAATAAGAAGTTAAAGGTTTACTTAATGATCAGTTTGGTGGGTTTTTATTTTATAATTTTTTTATTTTTTTTTTTGAATTTACACAAAGTTGCAACAATGTCATTACAGTATCGCTGCAATGTCGTGACATTGCAGCAATGTTTTAATGACGTTCCTGCAACATTGTGTGTTTGCTGGGTATCAGTTATAACTACAAATATTTTGTATATATGTACTTATGATCATCACCATCATCGATTTTTGATTAACATGCAGGTACTTATCACCTACTAATTCCCATAGAAAAATTCTTATTTCTCCTCGAAAACTTAAGTTCTGGGAATCATTACAAGTGCCTTATGGAGAAATAAAAACAACAAGATTTTCCTGATATTCCCTGTTATCAATGCCTGAGGAAAACATTACGAAAACATGCCTATTCAAATATATTTACTTTTTTTCATATTTCTGCTCAAAACATAGATTGTGGGTACTCGTTAAATTAAAAGACGTATTGTATACCCCTGTAAAACCCCAGTTTGACTACATAAAAGGGGGGTTCAGGGGGGTCAAAATTGTATAGGTATATTTTCAAGATGGATGCACATGCAATCCCATGCTCAGATTCACTTAAATTAAATGTTTACCACACTCTGGGCAATTAATTCAGCAGATGACAAACCAAAGATATTCTTCTCCAGAAAATAGACTTTAATTACTGTAAAAGGTATATTTGTGGTTCATCAAAGATTAATAAGTTATAGTTGAAATTAGGGAATTTTTGAAGTATGGGAATTATTCTAACACTCCACGCCTATATAGCCAATGGTTAAACTCAGTGATATATTATGCTATAAATCACTGGGTGGAAACGCGTGACGCTATCTGGCGCCTTTCCGACACGCTGCTGACGTCAGTCTTAGTTTCTACGACGCTAGACTGTGTAACGTCGTCTTTCTCACTTCAGCAACGTAAGAAATGCATGTAAACATCAGCGTTACAGTCAAAACTTTTGGCGGGATTTATTCGATGGCGGAAAGTTTGAAAAATCTAAAGGATACAATTAGCTTTTCGTCGTTTTCTATGTGTTAGAATCGAAATAGATCAGCTCTTGTGCATGAATTGTTGAGTAATAAATCACAGTTTGTCGGTCAGTTGTAAGAAGATAAATCACTCGCGCTCCGCGCTTGTGATTTGATCTACTTTACAACTGACCTCCAAACAGTGATTTATTACTCAACAAATCACTGCTAGAGCTGATCTATTTCTTAAGTAGAAGGCAGGTAGATGTATTTTGATACTTTAAAATTGAATGTGCAATTAGAAAACAAAAATTAACTGAAATTATAGACATGTAAATACTGGTATAACATTTTTGAAGTTATAACATAGATGACATTGATGTAATAGAAATAGCTAATGTCACTTTCAACAAAACATATGTTTTTTTTTTTTCTGTTCTCCACATCACACCCTTAGAATGTTCCATTATCTACATTATCTAAGGGGAGTTAATATGTTTTTGTGGGATGGGGGAGTTGTGGAGGGATGTGGAGGTGGGGGGTGCATGGGGGAAGAAAGAGGAGGTAGCTCTGTCAAAATTGTTTTGCTTTCCTTTTGAAAATGCATCTACTTTTAAAGATAAAAAAAAAAAAATCTTTCATTTTGGAGTAGAAGCCTTTTCAGAAGAGGCTTGGCGAGCAGTAAAGTAAACAGGAAGTCACAAAAGTTGTAAAAAAGGATGGAAAATTAGAAAGTTACTGTATCAAAGCCCTATAACAACTTAAAAGTGCTTTATGACAGTGATTCTTGAGGAAGAAAATATTTTGGACTGTATATATATATATATATATATATATATATGGTTTTTAATAGTTTCAGAGATTTGTAATTGGAAGTTAGAAAAAGCCTTCAATTGTGAATCTTATTATTTAAAGTTGTTCAGTTATTGTTTGTTCTTTGCATTACAGTTCACTCTCGTTATCTCTTAGTTCAATGGACTCTCTGAAATACTTCGAGATATCCATACCTCGACAAATCAGACTTGCAGAATTGAGGAAAACATAAATCGGAACAACCACATTTCACAAATGAATATGTAATTTGACTCTTGAAGTTAGAGATCTATTGAAAATATTATGGAAAAGAGGAGAAATTGCTTCTTTGGAGCAATTTTTCCTCTTTTCCACAATATTTTGTTACCGGTTGTTTGATTTTCATGTTTAAACAGGGCCCAGATTTACACTTCCAGATAAGTGATTATTCAAGATAAAGGAAGTCATTATAAAGAGAGTCTGCTGTATTTTGGAACCTCTGCCTGCAGAATTATTTTATATACAGTTTGAGCCTTTGTTCTTGTGTTTGTTCTGCCGTATCTAGCTTTCTGATCACCTAGCTTTAGGAAGAGAGCGGCGGCATTTTGCTAGTCATTCTTTGTCTTGGCTGTAGATATTCCTGTTCCTTTGTTCTTCCTCGTGATATTGGCGGTAAACTTGAGATGTGATATTGTGGCATTACCTTAACTTCTTCATTATATTTTGGACGTGTTTTCCATGGAAAAATTCCGTCTTTAAAATACCGTATTCGACCTAATTACCGCACATACCCCTATAAGCGCACAGTCAAGAAATTCCGTAGTCTTCAGATTACAACCAGTGTACTTTTTTCTTTACTTCTTTACAAAGGCATATGTTGTGGGTACTCATTTGAATTGCATCGACAAGTCGATGCAATTCAAATGAGTACCCACAACATATGCCTTTGTAAAGAAAGTCAGAAAAAATTGCATAGTCATCATTAAATAAGTCCTTTTCTGATCTTTTTTATAGTGTATCCTTAGTAGATAGATACATATTTGACCACAAATGAGTGTGTCCTGTAAGTTATAAAAACCTAAGCGCACAGTGCGGTAATTAGGTCGAATACAGTAGTCTGTGGGCAGATGGGCAGGCGGCTGTCATAGTCTGAGGTTTATCTTTTGGTTCAACTTTTTTCAAGGTGATATGTTACCTTTATTCTTCAGTGGTAAAACCCATTCATAGTGCTCTTAGGCATTTTTCTTGTTATGTTTAAACAAGCGTTGATCATATTTCCCTGTTTTGAAGTAAGCCCAATTGAGAAATCAGAAGTATTCTCTTCGCTCCAGGTAAGGTGCTTTTTCATTCTGTTATTTTTCTTGTTTCTCCATGAAAACATATATTGTGGGTACTCATTAGAAGCACTTCAGTGAGGCACTTGTAATGAGTACCCACAACATACATGTATATTTTCTTGGAGAAATAAGAAAAATAGTTTGGATACTACCAGTTACCTGGAGCTATATATTCAACTGCTGGATCCCAGAAACTAGTTAATCCCTGAAATTTATATAGCTGTTGAATATTTATTGATAGGTCCTATAGTGTTACATGGGTTGATAAGAATAAGAAGTTAAAGAAATTATTGAATCATGTAATAATTAAAGGATTCCACAATTTCATGAATTCCCCACATTTCTTTCCACATTCTATGTCTAGATACACCACAACCTCTTTATAACACTGTTCATTATAACACAGTTTTGTATATAACACGGTTCAAAGATGGATCCCAAAAATGTATAGATTATATTGAAAAATGACCATAAATGGTCATTTTTCAATGTAATCTATACATTTTTGTTTGGATATAACACGGTTGTTTAACTAACACGGTTTATGCTATGGACCCCAACAACAGTGTTATAAAGAGGTTGTGGTGTACTACAATACTGTGCTTCAGAAATTTTCTAAAATGACTGCTAGTAATTAACTTAAACATTAATTGGAAGATAACTACATGTGTATTAAGGGGAATAGATACACTGCAGGGGAGTCAACTCTGTCAAAATGGTTTGCCTCCCTTCTCAAATGGAATCTACCCTAAAAGGGAAGAATAAGCTCCCAAAGGGAACAAATTCTTATATTTTAAAGTAGATCCCCCTTCCAGAGGGAACTGAGATGTAGGAAAGCACACAGGAAGTTGCAGAAGTTGTTTTCCTTGTAACAAATGGCAGAAAATCAACCAAGCATATCCAGTTCTCTTAACCCTTGTCATGCTGAATAAATTAAGATGCCACGCCCACTTCTAATTTTCAGCCAGTCAGATTACTTGATCCAGGTTGTTGATATAAATTCACATACTGAATGACAAACAGTGCAGATCCAGATCAGTTGGCTTCTTCAGAAGCCAACTGATCTGGATCTACACTGTTTGCTAAGACGGGGCATGTCGTGCTCAGCAAGAGAAGGGTTAAGATGTAGCTGAAGTATTATTGGAATGGTTTTGACAAGGTTGATGCAATTATGCTTGACTTAGAAGTTAGCACTCCTGACAGGTTTAAATCCTGCTAGAATCAGAATTCAGATCATGACTGTATGGGGCTTTATTGTACAGAGCCTTTTGTTATCACTCTTCCATCATCTCTGTATGACTTAACCCTTGTCCTGCTGAACCCAGATATACCCTGTCTTTGCAAACAGAGTAGATCCAGATCAGTTGGCTTCTTCAGAAGCCAACTGATCTGGATCTGAACTGTTTGTCATTAACTATGTGAATTTGCATCAACAACCTAGTTCAAGTAATATCTGATATTCTGATTGGCTGAAAATTAGGAGTGGGTGTGGCATCTTAATTTATTCAGCATGACAAGAGTTAAGGAACTGATACACTTGGTATTTTTGGCCATCTTTTTGCAAGGGAGACAACTTTTGTGACTTTCTGTTTACTTTCCTTTGCACCAAACTCCTTCTGAAAAGGAATCTTATTTAGGCAAAAAAAAAAAAAAATAGATTCTTCTCAGGCACCACTTCATCTGTCCAAAAGGTCCCGCATATATGATTTTTTTCAGTGGTAATTTTTTTCCGACTCATGAAAATACAAGACACTGGATTTTTCTTCCTTATCTGAGAATCATTTCTAACCAAATTGCAGTCTACACCACAAACATATGCCATTTTTAGCTCACCTGAGCAAAAGCTCAGGGTGAGCTATTGTCATCACCCTATGTCCGTCGTCCGTCGTTCGTCGTCAACAATTGGTTTGGTAACACTCTAGAGGTCACAGTTTTGACCCAATCTTGATGAAACTTGGTCAGAATGTTTGCCGCTATGAAATCTAGGTCAAGTTCAATACTGGGTTACTTTGGGTCAAAAACTAGGTCACCAGGTCAAATCAAAGGAAAAACTTGTTAACTCTCTAGAGGTCATAGTTTTGACCCAATCTTGATGAAACTTGCTCAAAATGTTTGCCTCTATTAAATCTAGGTCAAGTTCGAAACTGGGTCACTTGGGGTCAAAAACTAGGTCACCGGGCCAGATCAGCAGAAAACCTTGTTAACACTCTAGCGGTCACATTTTTGCAGCAATCATCATGAATCTTGCTCAATATGTTTGTCTTGATGATTTCTAGGTCAAGTTTGAAACTGGGTCACTTGGGGTAAAAAACTAGGTCACCGGGCCAAATCAGCAGAAAACCTTGTTAACACTCTAGGGGTCACATTTTTGAAGCAATCATCATGAATCTTGCGCAAAATGTTTAACTTGATGATTTCTAGGTCAAGTTTGAAACTGGGTCACATGGAGTCAAAAACTAGGTCACCGGGCCAAATCAGCAGAAAACCTTGTTAACACTCTAGCGGTCACATTTTTCAAGCAATCATCATGAATCTTGCTCAAAGTGTTTAACTTGATGATTTCTAGGTCAAGTTTGAAACTGGGTCACATGGAGTCAAAAACTAGGTCACCGGGCCAAATCAGCAGAAAACCTTGTTAACACTCTAGCAGTCACATTTTTGAAGCAATCATCATAATCTTGCTCATATTGTTTGTCTTGATGATTTCTAGGTCAGGTTTGAAACTGGGTCACTTGGAGTCAAAAACTAGGTCACCGGGCCAAATCAGCAGAAAACCTTGTTAACACTCTAGCGGTCACATTTTTCAAGCAATCGTCATGAATCTTGCTCAGAATGTTTGTCTTGATGATTTCTAGGTCAAGTTTGAAACTGGGTCACTTTGGGTCAAAAACTAGGTCACCAGGCCAAACCAGCAGAAAACCTTGTTAACACTCTAGCGGTCACATTTTTGAAGCAATGATCATGAATCTTTCTCAAAATGTTTGTCTTGATGAGTTCTAGGATATGTTTGATGAGTTCTAGAATATGTTTGAAACTGGGTCACGTGGGGTCAAAAACTAGGTCAAATCAGCAGAAAACCTTGTTAACACTCTAGCGGTCACATTTTTCAAGCAATCATCATGAATCTGGCTCAAAATGTTTGTCTTGATGATTTCTAGGTCAAGTTCGAAACTGGAATACCTGGGGTCATAAACTAGGTCACCTGGCCAAATCAGCGTAAAATCTTGTTATCACTCTAGCGGTCACATTTTTCAAGCAATCATCATGAATCTTGCTCAAAATGTTTGTCTTGATGAGTTCTAGGTCAAGTTCGAAACTGGGTCACTTGGAGTCAAAAACTAGGTCACCGGGCCAAATCAACAGAAAACTTTGTTAACACCCTAGCGGTCACATTTTTTAAGCAATCATCATGAATCTTGCTCAAAATGTTTGTCTTGATGATTTTTAGGTCAGTTGGAAACTGGGTCACCCGGGGATAAAAAACTAGGTCACCTGGCCAGATCAGCAGAAAACCTTGTTAACACTCTAGTGGTCACATTTTTCAAGTAATCATCATGAATCTTGCTCAACATGTTTGTCTTGATGATTTCTAGGTCAAGTTTGAAACTGGGTCACTTGGGGTCAAAAATTAGGTCACCTGGCCAAATCAGCAGAAAACCTTGTTAACACTCTACCGGTCACATTTTTGAAGCAATCATCATGAATCTTGCTCAAAATGTTTGTCTTGATAATTTCTAGGTCAAGTTTGAAACTGGGTCACATGGGGTCAAAAACTAGGTGACCTGGCCAAATCAGCAGAAAACTGTTAACACTCCAGAGGTCACATTTTTGAAATAATTATCATAAATATTGCTCAAAATGTTTGTCTTGATGATTTCTAGGTCTAGTTTAAAACTGGGTCACTTGATATCAAAAACTAGTTCACCTGGCCAAATCAAAGGAAAACCTTGTTGATGCTCTAGAGGCCACATTTTTGAAGTGATCATCATGAATCTTGCTCAAAATGTTTGTCTTGATGATTTCAAGGTGATGTATAGTTTTCTGTCCAGTGACTCTCTTAAGTTTTTCCATTTAGGTCAGTTACTCAGTAATTATTGGTCCTACAGAGTGGTATTTGGTACTTGTGAAGTGTTTGTGTTTAGGTCAGTTTCTTAGTAACTATTGGTCCTACAGCCAGTGATACTTAGTACATGCATACATCTTAGCATGGCCTCTTGAGTGCAGTCATCCATATTTGACCTTGACCTTTATTTCACAGTCCATTAGACATGCTACATTGTCTTACTTGTTAATATAATCATTTTGAACTTTGATCAGAATGTTTGCCTTGATCAGTTCTAGATCAGGCTCTCAAAGTGCTATGTTGCTCAGGTGAGCGTTACAGGGCCATCATGGCCCTCTTGTTACTTACTTGCAAAGAAAATTGGTAAATTACAATCTGTTTATGTTATTTGAGACTTTAAACTTGCAATTTAGGTACTTCCGGTAAAACCACCGCCATTTTGTTTAGCCAAACAAACCCAAATGTCCAAGAATGTACCCAACCGGAAAATAAAAATTAAAAGCAGCCTGCATGCATCTATTTTTTGAAAAAAGAGTGCCTGAGAATCTAATTTGTTTTTTTTTTGTTTTTTTTTTGTTTTTTTTGGCCTTACAAGGAAAGAATTTGCTTCCCTAGGGAGCAAATTGTTTTATTTTAAAGTAGACCTCTTTTCATAAGGGAGACAATACAAATTTGAGAGAGTTGCTGCCCCTAAAAGTGTATCATTTTCCATTAAGCATGGTTGAAATGTGCTGCTACAATGTAGAGTACTATTAAAACTTGTCATTTTTTAGGAATGAAAACTTCGAGACCTCAAATATCTTCAAAAGGCAAGCTTTCTTTTATTCCCTCCCTTGTTACACCTCTCTAACTGTGCTTGTGATGCATGGGTTCCTGCATTAATAATATTTACCATAAATATTGGGACACCTTAACTGCTAATCCTTCATGTCCTTTCAACAAGTCCTTTTCACTATCTGTTAATGTGTCTAAAACTCTGGATGCTGGATGAATGGCAAACAGTGCAGTCCCTGGTCAGATGCTACTTTCATTAGGGTCTGATCTGGGTCTACATGGTTTGATCAGGCCTGTCAGTCCCAATACTAAAGGTAAATACAAGAATTACATGTACTTACCAAAAAAAAAAAAAAAAAAAAAAAAGAATTAAATAAGCTTTTGCTTTCTTTCTGATCCTAACTTTTGAATGTATGTCATACCTTTGTAATCCTAAGTACCATACATGTACTCACCTGGAATGGACAAAGCTGAGCAAACAGTGTAGACCCTGGTCAGGTGCTGCAGAAGTCAGGTGCTGCATTCTGCAGCACCTGATCAGGGTCTACACTGTTTGGCTCTCGTTCAGTACCTTTTAGTCACATCAACAGGTAGAAAATTGGAACTTCTTCATTTTTTAGGGACAGGTATGGTACACCACAACCCTTTATAACACGATTGTTGGGATCCAAAGTGATTGTGTTGTATCCAAACAAAATGTCTAGATTATATAGAAAAATGACCATAAATGGTCATTTTTCTATATAATCTATACATATTTGTTTGCCTAAAACACTTTTTGGGTGCCATCTTTAAACCTTCGTATATCCAAACCATCATATAATGAAACGTCTTATGAGGAGATTTTAGTGTATTAAGCTGATGCAATATTCATGGTAAATACAATACTTGCGTATTTCTGAAATAAAATATGCTTACCATATTCGATCTAATTACCGCACATACCCCTATAAGCGCACAGTCAAGCAATTCCGTACTCTTCGGATTACAGCTAGTGTACTGTTTGGCTACTTCTTTATAAAGGCATATGCTGTGGGTACCCATTTGAATTGCATCGACTTGTCGATGCAGTTCAAATGAGTACCCACAACATATGCTTTTATAAAGAAATTCAGAAAAAAAATGGCATAAACATCATCTGATAAGTTCTTTGCTGATCTTTTTTAAGTGTACCTTTTAGTAGGCAGATACATATTTTACCACAAGTGTTTTCCAGAAATTTTGAAAAACCTAAGCGCACAGTGCGGTAATTAGGTCGAATATTGTAAATCACTTATAGATTTAATCTTACATTTAAAGTTTTACTTTCCAGTAACAAAATGAATTTTTTTTTTTTTTTTTTTTTTTTGTTAGCAAGAGGATCCTATATTTCAATGTTTTAACAATAAAAAGAAAATACCTGTAATAAATGAATCCTTCTTTTAGCAGTAACCAAAACCTTTTTTCCTTTGTCTTGACTTCCTGTAAATATTGTGATTGTTAAATATAGTTATCTTTCTATCCCTTCTGCTTGTATTTATAACAATCTGTATTCAGAACCTAAATTTTTTCACAGCTAGAAATGTTTCAGTATTTAACAGTCATTTTGTTAGTAATTTTCCTGTTGTGATTTACATAGTACAGTTATGCTTAGTTTTAACTACATGTACATTTATTTTCAGATATGCTTTTATGCCCTGCCATGAAAGGGTGGGGGGTGGAGGTTGTGAAGCTGGACATGGAATATTACTATGCTTCCGACAGCTTTCAGAAAGTCGTTTTTTGCTTGGTGCTTACATAGAAGAAGTAAATTTGCAAACTTTTGCCATGATTCAATGCAAAACCATTTGTCATAATTACTTATGCAGCAAAAATATTTATTCTGTCTTCATACAATATCATAAACAGATTTTTGATTAACGTGCAGGTACAGGGGCAACATCCACATCAGTGGGTTCCCTTCCAGATAGCTGGCTTGCTGCACGCATGGCAGATCTCACACCAGATCTCCAGGTAGGTTTATCATGACCACTCTCTGCAATCCCTCTCTGTCAGCTGCTTCCATGTCATTTTTGGCCTCCCAGGCCCATGCTTTCCATCAACCTGTATGTCAAAGGCTGTCTTGATTGCACCATTGGAGCATTCCACATGTCCATACCATCGAAGTCTTCTCTCCTTCAGAATGAGGTCCAGATCCTCAATGCCAAGCCGCACAAGTAGCTCATTGGATCTGGTGGTGACAATGTCTTGCGGCCTGACATTGCAGATCTGTCTGATCATTGCCCTGTCATTTCGCTGCAGATGCTGGAGGTTCGGCTTTGTCAGTTGCCAAGTCTCACTGGCATGGAGCATTGCACTCCACACACAAGAGCTGTACACATGGCCACGTGTTTTGAAAGAGAGGTGGCATGAAGAGAGGACTGGTAACAGATCCTTGAACTTCTTCCAGGCGGTTTTCACACGTGTTGTGGTTGAAAGTTCACAGCCACCTGCTGCTGAGAGCATGTCTCCTAAGTAGCAAAAGGAAGCTACCACCTCAAGCTTGTCAGGTCCAACCTGGACTTCCTTCTGTGGTCTGCCATCCAAGGGGCATGCAGTTCCCTGGCACCGTGTACATCTATAGTCAGGGTCCTTTTTCAAGCGCTTGAGCCCACTGCATTTCTTGTGCACCCAGTGCTTGCAGCTATTGCAGAAGATGCTGTTGCTGCCCACACCAGTGCGACAGACAGCGCATGGAAACTCGCCTGAACTCTGCAGAAGGTCCAGTCCCGTACCGCAGATCATGATCTTTGTCTTTCCTGCATTTACTCTCAGTCCTTTCTTCTCCATTGCTTCATTCCAAGTCAAGAGCCTCCTGACACATTCCTCGAGCGATTCAGTGATGATAACACGGTCATCGGCATAGAGGTCCTCCCAGGGGACCCCAGAGTGGAACTCTTGTGGTAAGGCTTCAAGCACAATGATGAAGAGCAGTGGGCTGAGTACTGATCCTTGGTGAACACCAACCTTCACTTCAAACTCTTCACTGTACCCCTCACCAACACGGCTCCGTGCATTTGCATACATCCCCTGCACCAGTCGCACAATCCACTCCACACCAAGTTTTCTCAGCACCCACCAGATGACCTTCGGAGGTACTCGATCAAATGCCTTCTCCAGGTCTACAAAAGCCATGTAGAGTCTCTTATTGGCAGCTAGATACTTCTCTTGCAGCTGCCTGACAACAAAGATTGTGTCTGTAGTGCCTTTGCCTGGGACGAAGCCAAACTGGGAATTGTCAATTGACACCAACTGTCTGATAAGGCTGTCCACAATCCTCTCCAGAATTTTCCTAACCTGCTCTGTCAACTTGAGACCGGGGTAGTTGCCCCTTTCCAATGCATCCCCTTTTCCCTTGTAGAGGCAGACAATGAAACTCTGCTCCCAGTCAGAGGGTACCTTGCCATCACGAATGATTGCAACTGCAAGGTCACGTATCATGGAGGCGCCCATGTCACCGGCCGCTCTTATCATCTCCACCACTATGCCTGATGGGCCCGGTGCTTTGCCTGCCTTCATCTGCGAGATAGCCTTCTTAACCATATCAGTGGTGATTGGGACGGGCGGGCCTTCCACTGGTGATTGATATGACAGGTGGTCTGGGTCCCAGTCAAACTCAACATTGAGAAGCCTTTGGTAGTGCTCCAGCCAGGCCTTCTGCTTTGATTCTTCTCTCATTGACATCTCTCCTGCATCATTCTTCACAGGTTTGTCACCAACAACATCAGTGTTCTCTCCTCTAAACTGGTTACCAAGGCGGTAGACTTCTGAAGACTTGGGGTCAATATTCTCATAGACCTTCTTGTCGGCTTCTTGACGAGGATGGTGCACTGCATGTCTGGCTTTTCGTTTGGCTGCATCGTATGATGCCCTAGTGCCTTTACCAGCCTTCCAGGCCTTGAAAGCTGTCCGCTTGGCAGCAATGGCCTTTTCCACGTGTTCGTTCCACCACCAGGTTTCACGATGCCAGCGGTGTGGCCGAGTTGTGCCACATACCTCCTCAGTTGTCTTGAGCAGTCCAGTCTTGATGTTGTTCCAGATATCCTCAGTGGCCCCATCAGCTACACCTGCAGATGTGCTCACATGCAAGTTGAAGACCTCCTGGTAATGATTGCTTGTCGAGGGTCTTTAAGCTTCCAAACTTTGAGGCGAGGGGTGAACTTGCGCTTGGATTTTGGAGGCACATCAATCCTCATGTCACATACAAGAAGCTGAATTTGCAGAGCTACTTCCTCACCAGGGACCACATCTAGTCAATGGTTTTTAAAAAATCAAATATTTTCACTTTTTCCCATAGTAAAAATGAATGCAGATGATGCAGAAATATGTAGGGTAGGTAACTTGGAGGCAGATTTTCAACAAAATTTGCTTGTTCAATTTTTTCTGAAATTTTCACAATATTGTTGTGAAACATTAATGATTCGAATTCTACAAAGAAAAGTAATTAGTATTTTCTTAGACAAAAAAAAAAAAAAAAAAAGAAATCACTTTTCTATAGAAATTGCATAGTTCAGACCACTTTTTGGCTGTAAATTTAATTTTAGGGTAAATATTTGAGAACATAACACAGAAACAGAAAAGACAGATGGTTTCTGCTAAGATATGCTAAGATATGGTCAACGAACAAAATATTTTCAGTAATAATAAAACGCCAAGCGAAAAACATTTTCCAAGTGATGTCCATGTCGAAAGGACAGTAGGCTTTTTGTCCATACTGAGTCTGTGTTAGTTGAATAATACGGTCATAAAATGTGGCACCTGACAGCATTTAGTCTCTCGTTTTTGAAGTGGATCCAAAATGAAATGATTTTATATCGTATCTCTGAATTAAAGTTGATAACATTAATTCAGAGAAATGATAAAAAATCATTTAATTTTCAATCCAGTTCAAGAACAAGAGACTAAATGAAATTTTACAAGCTGTCAGGTGCCACATTTTATGCTTGATTTAATACCATATATAAATTTATTAAATCTTTCTTAGATAATAAAATGTTTTGTGGAATATGGAGCCTTTAAGAAACAGCTGCCCAAAAAGCAAAAATTAGGCCAAAAAACCTTTAAATGGATAGAATAAAGTGTTCGAAATTTTAAGACATTTACCGTACTTACAGTTATGCTGGAGGATTTTAGTGATACTGCCAGGCTCATAACTACAGTTGAGATTGTCAGATTGTGGTTACCCTGTTTTACACCATATCAGTCTCTTCGAAGAAGTACGGTACTATATTTTGGGGGCCCCTGGACTGAGTACACATACAAATGTCTTTTATACAACATTCCTCTGACATTAGTGGAACAAAAAGAGAAATTTCTTTGGTGCAGGCTCAGTTGTCTATTTGCTTTAAGCGAATGCGCCTGGTTGCATCTTAAGCTTTTGTGATCATGGCACCAAGATAACATTGGGGAATTGATATAATATCAGGGGCGGTATCATTGTCAAAACTATTTTGCATCTGTTTTGGAAAGTGGTCTACTCTGAAAGGAAAGTGGGAGCAAATTCTTTCCATTTAGAGTGCATCCCTTTTCAGAAAGGGTTTAGCATGTAGAAAAGAAGGAAAGAATCAGCTGTAAATCTGCCCAGTGGCCTCTTAAACCTGCTTGCATTTCTAGTATTCACTACCTTGTGTATACAAGATGTGGATCCTTTTGATCTGCTTCCTAGTTATAGACAGGAGGGGGTAGCGGGGCTAAAAAAGGTCACGTCATCAGTACTTGGTCATTTGCTATCTAGTTTTGATTGAATAAAGAGCTCTGTTAATTAACCCTTGTCCTGCTGAACCCGGATATATCCTGCATTTGCGAACAGTGTAGATCCAGATCAGTTGGCTTCTGAAGATGCCAACTGATCTGGATCTGCACTGTTTGTCATTCAATGTGTGAATTTATAGCAACAACCTGGATCAAGTAATTTGATTGGCTGAAAATTGGAAGTGGGCTTGGCATCTTAATTTATTCAGCATGACAAGGGTTAAGATATTTGATTGGTCCATGCTATGCTGGACAGGCTAGTATGACATGATAAGCTATTTCATTGGTCAATGCTTGATGAAATGGTATGACATCACATTTGATTGACATGTCTTATTTGATCATTATATCATCTAAAAACATGTTGTTTTACAGATGAGAGTTTCTGCTCACTAAAACACTACTTGTTATTTGAAGCACATGGTATGCTCGAAAAGCTAGTAAGGTTTCCCATACTTTTGTCACCTTTCTTGAAGGGTGAGCTATTGGTTTCCAAGAACGTGTTTTTGAGAGATGTAGCTGAAGTTTAACACTTCTTGTAGTATGCTAGGTAAAATTCCAGCAGACAATATTTTGGAATATTTTTCTTATTTTTCCCAGAAAATAGGCTTTGACATTCACATAAATTGTCTTCTGGAGAGAAATGACAGAGCCTGTTTTCTGGAAAAATAAGAAAAATTTCAAATTGTCAACTCCTGGAATTTTTACCTAACATGCTAAGCATTAACTATCAGCTGTCAAAATTTGTAATATTGAATAACACTAATACTGATTTTGTTCTTGTGTTAAAACAGAGGCTGGGCGGACGCCCAGCAGTGGTTATGGGTCGGGTGGAAAGACAACAGCCACTAGGGGGCGTCCTACTGGATCTAACCAACCATCATACCAGGTAAGTTTGATTTATCAGGGAAACAGACAAGGTATTTATCTTTGAAATATAAGATCTTCATCAGCAGATGCCATTTTTTTGTAGTTCAACCCTTAACCCTTCTCTTGCTGAATAAATTAAGATGCCATGCCCACTTCTAATTTCCAGCCAATCAGATTACTTGATCCGAGTTTTTGATAGAAATTTGCATATTTAAATATAAATAGTGCAGATCCAGATCAGTTGGCTTCTTCAGAAGCCAACTGGTCTGGATCTACACTGTTTGCTAAGACAGGGCTTGTCGTGTGTAGCAAGAGAAGGGTTAAAGTGCTAAAAATAATTTGTTTCAGATGACATTCTAATTGTTTTTGTTTTTTTTTTGTTTTTTTTTTTTTGTTTATTTTTCAGGAATAATAAGGCTTGACATTTCATGCGAATTGTCTGCTGGACAGAAGATTCACATGAATTGAGAAGACTTATTTTCTCTGAAAAATGAAAAAAACAACAACAACAACGACAACAGAATGTTGTCTGCTGCCCTCACGATTGGCCCGTAAAGGGTTAAATAGTGCCTTCCATCAGAGAAATAGGTTTCTTCTTGTTTAAACTCTAATATTCTTCCAAATCTTCGGGTATTTTGTTTTCTAAATCCCCAGCTGTTTCCCATTGTATTCATTCTAATTTTTTTAGAGGTTTCTCTTGTAATGTTGCAAAGGTCTTGCTACGTGTGTCTAGCTAAAACTGTCAGATAAACTGCCATCTCAAGTGGATATAAGCCACAATATAAGAAAATGTATTGTCGGACATGTGGACCCAGCAAAGATTCAGATGGGTGGTGTTTTTGAGCAGTCTGGTTAATTTTCTCAGAATTTCTAAGATTTTTTTAGGCAGATCGCAAGATAAGAAGGGGTATCCACATATTTCCTTGACTTCATGAAATCCTAGGTTGTGGGTACTCATTAGAAGCACCTCAGTGAGGTGCTTCTAATGAGTACCCACAACCTATGTTTTCATGGACTGTATGGATGCACAGGCTGATCTGAGTCTTTACTGGGTGCGTATGTCGTAAGGTACACATTATCTCTAGTTGTGGATCATATTCTTTTCTCAATCCTCAGAATTTTCCCTATTTTTTTCTGAATTCTCACATACTGTATTTACCCTAAGTATTTGGACACCTAACCTCCTTATAATGCTTGTCCTAAAATTTTAAAAAGTCCATTTTATAATACTAGATATTGATGTGTCAAACCTGTTAGATAAGTGGCAGACAGTGTATGCCCTTTTGTGGCATCTAATCTGGGTCTGCACTGTTTGCCTGGGTATTTCTGTCCGATACTTATGGTAAATATGGTATTCTGTCTATGAAGTCTGATATATTCATTTTCTCTTCTTAAGTTTCCAGTGTTCCTTCTTCTGATGTCTTTGACGTCCCTCTAAAAAAAATGTTAAGGGGAAGAAATACACTTTCAAGGGAGGCAACTCTGTCAAAATTGTTTTGTCTGCCTTTCAAAAAGGGGCCTACTCTATAAGGAAAGAATTTTCTCCCCTTGATAGCAAATTCTTTCCTTTTAGAGTGGATTCCTTTTCAAAAGGAACTTGACTTGCAGGAAGGCAAACAGGAAGTCACACACATTGTCTTCCTGGTCCAAAATGGCAGAAAATCTTCCACGTGTAGCCAGTCCTCACCCAGCAAACACACAACGTAGCAACAACGTCATTTCAATGTCGCTGCAACATCATGACGTTGCACCGACGTTGTAACGACGTTGTGTGTTTGCTGGGTATATATATCTTGATATGGAAACTGTTCTGTCATTACAAATATCTTTTCAAAATTCAGAATAGAATGGCTTCAGACAATACTACATAGGAAAATATTCATTCCATAATATTAAGAACTTTACTAAGATAAGGGAGATAATTGATTGGGAAAAGTTTGTTTTTTTTATCTTGCTTAGGGGAGAAGACTTGTGTCCCCCATTCTTAGATGTGCATAAAATTATACATCTTAGCATTTTAATACATTTTAGCACATTTTTTTGCCACAGCTTGTTTATAATCTTTGTGTGGTATGACTGCGTGCACTTTTCAAAAGCTACACCTGGAAATGGACACATTTTTCTGTTGTTTTCTGTTCTGTGTACTTTACAGTAGCTTGCACGGTTGTATGGTGGTTTTTAAGACACTGTGTCTGGCCTGAGGACTATAAAATGTTTGAATGCACAGACTGTTCAGGCTTATTTTGTCCCTGTCTGTGGTTCTCTGCCAGCTGACTCCTGGCTGACAGCCAGTGAAAACAAAGTCACCTGTGAAAGTTTAATGGTAAAAGTTAGACAAACATTTCACACTGATTTAATCTGTTTATTTTAAAGGTATTTTATAATGTTTGTCTGCAGAAAGTTACCATTATTCATATGGGTGTGGTTATGTACATTAGTCTCAGTTCATAATCAGTTATCTGTAATTTATCAGAAATAGCTGCAAATTGATGGTTTATTTAACACTTACCATACACTGTGATAAATTTTTGACAGGTAGTTTTTTTTAAATATTTTTCTCAGCAAATATTGTTTTACATTTCATACAAGCTGTTTCCTAAGGAAACAGCTTGTATGATATGTTAAACCCTATTAAGAAAAATATCATTAGTTTGTTTTCGCTGAATTTGCCCATGGAGTGGTAAGGGTTAAAATATTTATTGATCTATTTAAACATGTTTGCATACTTTTTGTAGAATAGTGCTTATTAACAGAGCCTCATGTATTTTATAGATTGTAGTGCTCTAGACAAGGTGCATCTTACAACCAGAAAATACCGTATTTGACATAATAACCGCACTATGCACTATGGTTTTTAAAAATTACTGGAGAAACTTGCAGTTAAAAATCCACCTAATAAGGGAACACTTTAAAGAAAGATCGGCAGAGGACTTTATGAGGAGTGCATTAATTGATGCTTATGCAGTATTATTTACTGATTGTCTTTATAAAAACATATGTTGTGGGTACTCGTTTGAATTGCCTCGACTTGTAGAGGCAATTCAAACGAGTACCCGCAGCATATCATTTTTATAAAGTAGGCAAAAATATACTGGTTGTAATCTAAAGACTACTAAATTACTTGACTGTGTGCTGATAGGAGCATGTGCAGTTATTAGGTCTAATACGGTATTGTTATTTTTCTTATTTTTCAACAAAAATTCATATGCTGTAGATGCTTGTTAGAAGTGTTTGGCACTTCTGGTGTGTACCATTATCATAGGTTTGTTTGGAAAAATAAGATACCCTGGTTATCTAGAGCTCTGAATAGAGAATAGATTGCAATAAAAATATAGTTCTACAAGTACTATGCAAGTGTTTGCTAAAAGTCCTATTTATGGTTATACTGGTAATGTATACATCATTATTGTGGCTGCCAAAGTTTGTGTAACAAACATTGAATACCCTGGTTACACTCCCAAGGTCATCTAAGCTCCAGTGAGGCATTTCTAATAATTAACCACAAAAACAAATTACGCAATACTAATGAGGACAAACGACATACATTTTCAGTGCTCCAGCTAGGATTTTAGGGCAGAGGGGTGCCGGGTAGGGCACCTTTTGCGCAGTCATACAAGAATGAGGGCACAATGTGTCATGCCATGTGCTTAGTATCAAGACATGTTACAAAAAATAATCCCATTCCAAAATAAATACCTCAAAAATAGAGTACACATAAAACTGACCATTAAACATGGATAACTTTTTTAATTTTGGTCCGATTTTCATGAAATTTTCACCGAAATGTAGGGTTTTATGTCTGGAGAGACAGAGGGCAGCATAAAAAGGGCAGAGGGGTGGCAGGAGAAGGCAGGAGGGGCAGCCCGCCCCTCCATATAGGGCTAGCTGGAGCATTGATTTTTCATGGAGAAATAAGAAAAATCTTTACTGGATCACCCGCTTATCTTCACTACCAAATTTACCCTAACTATTGGAACAGACAGGCCTGGGCAAACACTCAGATGGAGAATGTGTATTGTTTGCCAGTCAGCCAGCATTTTAACTCTTTCCCCACTAGTGGGGACTTTAGTCGTCTGATGATAACCTTTGCAAACAGTTTGGTCCGACAAAACGTGGGGCCTGATCTGGATCCAAACTGTTTGACAGTCTGATGGTAATCCTGGAAGATTTTTTTGAAAAAGTTAATTTAAACTTTCCCCACTAGTGGCAACTTTTGTCGTCTGATGATAACCTTTGCAAACAGTTTGGACTCAGATCAGGCCCGACAAAATGTCGGGCCTGATCTGGATCCAAACTGTTTGACATTCTGATGGTAATCCTGGAAGATTTTTTTGAAAAAAGTTTTTTAAAAAAAAGTCCAGACGACAAAAATTACCCAGCATGCAAAGAGTTAATAGACAGATCAGGTAGTAAAATGGACTTTTCCCAATTTTAGGACAGATGTGGTAAGGAGTTATCATATCCCAATATTTAGGGTCACTAGAGCATAAAGGGTATTCAGACTGGCTTTTTGAGTCACCAAGTTGCATGAGCATCAGATTTTTTTTTCCACATTGGGGAGACTCTAGTTTTATTTATGCTAACCCTTATCCTGCTGTGTTTGTCAATCATGTACAGTTGACTCTCGTTATCTCGACCTCGCTTATCTCGAATGACCGCTTATCTCAAAGTGAAAATCTGGTCCCTGTTCTAACAGGGAAATCTAACAACAGGTATCAAAATATTGTGGAAAAGAGAAGAAATTGCTCCTAAGGAGCAATTTCTCCTCTTTTCCACAATATTTTCAATATATCTCTTATCTTCAGGAGTCAAATTACATATATTCATTTATTAAATGTGGTTGTTCAATTTATTGTATTTGTAAATTCCACAAATCTGATATGTTGAAGAATGGAGACCTCCAAGTATTCCAGAGAGTCTCTTGGACTTCGTGGTAACGAGAGTCGACTGTATTTTTCCTAAACAAAAAAAAAATCAGATTGTTGTCTGTTGCAGTTGTGATTGGCATCTTAAGGGTAAATTTGAGTAGGATTATTACACAGTGCATAGTGATACGGGTACTAGAACAGCTGTAGTTGCCTTATGTTCAAACAAAAGAGGTCACATGACCAGGCCAGTGTTCACCAAATACATTTAAAAAAGTTCAAGAGATTAATGCAAAATATGGCCATTGGAGGCTGAATTTGATTACATGCTTTGATTCATCTCCATTTTTGCAGTTATGTCATTAAAAAATTGTTAAGAGGGTCTGTATCTTTATCATTGAATGGGAAAAAACTGATACAGGGTTGGTTAGCAGAAATTGTCATTCGTTAAGTTAACCAGTCTGTGTAATGTGTTCCCCCATGTTCCCTTCCTCATTATGTAACAGGTGAAAAAGTTCTAACCAATGCCGCGACCGTGGATCGAACTCAGGCCATCCATGTGACAGGCCAACACTCTACCACATTGCTATAAAAGCCAGCTTGTACCGCAAGGCAGTACAAGTGTGTCATATACTTATTACTACTACATATTCCCCCTCCATTTTAAGATTTGTCTGCGAATCGTAATTTGAGCAACCACTCAATACCAGGCCAGCAAGCCTATTGGGTCACCAAGCCCATCAAATGCAGTTATTTACATCGGGCGCCAGATGTAACAGGTGGAAAAATTCTAATCACCAATGCTGTGGCCGGGGATCGAACACGGGCCGTCCGCATGACAGGCCAACACTCTACCACGTCGCTATAAAAGCCAGCTTGTACCGCAAGGCAATACAAGTGCATCATATACCTATTACTACTACAATTATATATAGTGAAGGTGATATGTAGGGTATACATTAATGGGCCGATTTTTAGAATTTTTTGGTTTTTAACCCTTACAGGTATTTCAGTGTGTGTATTATACCTGTCAGTCTTTTGTACTACATAAAACTGCATTTTTCCAAATCATAAACACATGACGTAGAAAAATAAAATAATGTACAGAGCTCAAGATAAGAGATCCAGATGAATATTTTTCTTATTCACGAAAAAATATGTTGTAGGTACTGGTTAGAAGTGCCTCAAGGAGGCTCTTCTAATCAGTACCTACAACGTATGTTTTCATGCAGAAATAAGAAAAACATCAGTATTTTTTAGGTTGATAAAAGTGCCATATCTAGAGATATGACAATGAAGTATACATTTCTCGTTAACCTAATCTTCACATGAATATATAGTCACTGACTTAAATTTAAATCCATTGATTGTCCTTGAGTGCAGACAAAAAGTATCTTATAGCATTGCAGCCATAAGGATGGTGGGAGTTATCGTTACAGAGCCCACCATGTTTTGAATTACAGAATATGAATGGAGGGCCCAAACCTCTCCTTTTGTTGACTTTAACCTTCCCTGGAAAGGTAGCTGTTCACTGCTGGGTGAACAGAGGGTTCATGGCTAAGCTGGGTTTGAACCCGCAACCTTCAGCATTGCAGTTTAACACTCTAATCACTAAGCTGTGGCACCTGACAAACTTTGGTTTAATTAGAAGTACAAAACTGTACATTCCCAGTCAGCCCATTGTAGTCGGGAGACCTCTAAAAAGGGTAATTGGCAAACAGTGCAGACCCAGATCAGACACTGCAGAATGCGGCATCTGATCAGGGTCTTCACTGTGTGCAAATAGTTTGACCATTTTTCTCTAGGAATATCTACATCTCACAACCTGACCTACCTAAAATTGAAAATGGACTCCAATATATAGTGTGGGTGAATTCATTCAGTCTACAATGGGTTAGAGGTCACAGGAGGTGTACATTATTACTGGAGATCCAAATCCTGCCTCAGACAACATTAATGAATGTGCTAAAACAGCAGGAAAAGGGTTGAAGTGGCTGTGTGTAACATTGGCTTTTATTTAGCTTTAATAGATGAGCACAGATTTAGCTTTTCTTGTTTATATTTTGCTTGCTCAGGCTAATGATTATGCTGATTATGACACATATAATTCACCGTATGGAGAGTTTGACAGTAGACCGGGGTCGGGACGAGCATTAAGAACTGGTCGAGATGCCAGAACATATGAAGAAGCCAAGAGAGATGTCAAAGGTCCAAATTCAATGTCTAGAACCAAAGTAAACCAAATGAGGTCAGAGATGTTCCAAATGTTGTTGAAGTCATGTGACTGTCTAAACATGTGGCTAAAGTGCATGACTGAGCTATATTTTATGTTTTCATTTATGACCGAAACTAATCATATTTCTCTTCAAATAAACTTTGACAGTTTTACAGGTTAATTCATAGGTCCAGATGAGAGTGGTTATCAGGTAAATAGTTTTCTTATTTCTCCATGAAAACATATATTGTGGTACTCATTAGAAGCGTCTTGACAAGGCACTTCTAATGTTGTACCAACAACATATGTTTTGATGGAGAAATAAGAAAATATCAGCACTTTTAGGTTGACAAAAATGACTTATCTGGAGCTATGTAAATTAGTTTGTCATGTATTAAAATTTCATTGTTTCTTTTTGTTTTTGTTTGAGCTTTCATTATTGTTATCATGGAAATTAGCTTCTTACATTCTGAACAGCTAGCTGGTTTTATTACAAAATGGCAATTTTTGGTCAAGAAGAAGAAAAGTGTATAGACAGAACATGGAATATGACAAACAAAAAACAAAAAACAAAAAAACAACAACAAAAAACAAAAAAAAAAAAAAAAAACAAAAAAAAAAAAAACATTAATTTTAATCCTTTTATTGTTACATTTTAGAGTTATGCTGGCCATATTTTGTACACCACAAATCCTTTTGAAAACTGTTGCGAGGATCAAAAGAAAAAAAAAGTTAGCTGAACTAAACAGCTGCTTTTCATCCAACAAAAATCTATAGATTACATGTATTTTGAAAAAAGATAATAAATTGTCACTTCTCTACACTAATGCAGTTTTAACTGGATGCAACATTCTTAGGATCCAATTTTAAACCATGTAATATTGAAAACTGTGCTATTGTGGACCATGTTATAAAGATCTTGTGTATTATGACATTATTGTGTTTGGTTTTTAACATTTTATTCGGCACTTACACAAAGATTCTGCAGTTTTTCATGTACCTTTTAAGCTTTTACTAATTCTTTCATTACTAACATACCTGAAATTCTTCTGCTATTTAATATTAACAAAATTTTGGATCTTAATACCATAATAACCCTAAATATTTGGACACTCAGTATTTCCTTGTTGAATTCTAAAATTTGGCTACTGGGCAGAGGACTTTTTGAGGAGGAGTATTTGGTAATAATTCTGGGATATTTTTTTCTTATTTCTCCATAAAAACATTTGTAATGGGTATTCATTAGAAGTGCTTTACACATATGTTTTTATAGAGAACTGAAAAAAATTATCCCATAATTATCACCAAATACTCCTCCTTAGCAATTCCTCTGCACTGGGTGGTATGTCTACTGTGCTTTCAACATCTCTTGGAAAGATGCTGTTTGCTTTGCATTTTAATGTTAACCCTTGTCCTGCTGAATAAGTTAAGATGCCACACCCTCTTCTAATTTTCAGCCAATCAGATTACTTGATCTGGATTATTGCTTTAAATTTAAATACTTAATGGCAAACAGTGCAGATCCAGATCAGTTGGCTTCTTCAGAAGCCAACTGATCTGGATCTACACTGTTTGCAAAGGCAGGGTATATCCGGGTTCAGCAGGACAAGGGTTAATGAATACATTGATTTCTGATTGACAGTGTTTTATCAGGAACCATTTGTCTTTTCTATTTGGCTTTGTTTCAAATATTTACTGTAAAATTAATCTTATGGCCAAAAAATGGGTCTGACCTATGCAGTTTCTATAGTAAACTGGAGTTTTTGGAAAATTCTTATTAGAAAATATTTTTTTGCTTTTATTTACGAATTTTGAATTGTTGATATTCCATAACAATATTGTGAACATTTCAGAAATTTTGAACAAGGTAAACTTGTTGAAAACCGGCCTCAAATTTACCTACCCTACCAATTTCTGCATATTTTGGTGCCATTTTTACTATGGTCAAAAATGAAAATATTTGAATTTTTTAAAACCATTGACTAGAATAAAACTGTTTGTGTGTACATAGTTGTGACAAATGGTTTGACATTAAATCATAACAAAAGTTTGCAAATTTACTTCTGTGTAACGTGCCAGGCAAAAAACAACTTTCCAAAAGATGTTGAAAGGACAGTAAAATATGGTGATTGAAAGGTAAATATCAAACTATTCCAACTCTGTTTGCTTAGACACGTCTGTCCAAAATGTTGGGTAAATATGGTATAAAGATGATAAAGCTTAAAAACGTTTTTAGTGAAAATTATTTCACTTCTAAAGCATAAACACATATGCAGTTAACATTATTTTAACTTCTAAAGTTTAAAAAACTAATACAGTAAAACCTGTGTAAGAGAGCCACCTTCAAGACTGACTTTAAACAGTGGTTGATGTGGAAAAAATTGTCTGTCTTATAAAGGTATATGTCATGTAATTTTGCTAGCAAAATTACATGACATATACCTTTTAAAGACAAACACCTTTGCACATCAACCACTAAAGTCAGTTTCAAAGGTGGCTGTCTTACACAGGTTTTACTGTACAGTTAACAGTATTTTAACTTCTAAAGCTTAAAATCATAAGCACCTAACAGTATTATAACTCCTGAAGCGTAAAAAACATATGCAGTTAACATTACTTTAACATTTAGTTTTACCTTAAAAAATATATGCAGTTAATATTAACACATCTTTGCTACATCTCTCAAAACTTTATTTTTGCTTGGCCCTTTTCTGATGAAAGCTTTATGGGTGAAAGTATGTGCACAAAGTACTGGTTAACTGTTTAGAGGACTTAGTCTGCCCAGGAAAAGTGTGAGTAAGTAAACTGATTGGTTCAATATGGCTTTAACAGTGTTGACTAGGCTGTAAAACCCCAGTTCTCAATTCAGCAGTGCCTGACTGCATGCTAGTTGTTTAAAACTTAACGAAGTTGTAAGCTAACATGACGTTAAAGTTTCTGTCTTGAAATATGACAAATACATTGATATTTTTGCTGAAAAAAAGTGAAAAACTACTCACATTTTTGCCGGCCTCAGTGGCTCAGTTGGATGCGCCGTCTGACTGGAGACCAGGAGGTCGCGGGTTCAACCCCTGCCGAGGTCGGCAACATTCTTTCGTGGAGATTGATCATGAAATATTTTCTACGGTCATTCTCTCCCTTCTGCTGATTCAAGAAGGGCAGTTGTACTCACATTTTTGCCGGCCTCAGTGGCTCAGTTGGATGCGCCGTCTGACTGGAGACCAGGAGGTCGCGGGTTCAACCCCTGCCGAGGTCGGCAACATTCTTTCGTGGAGATTGATCATGAAATATTTTCTACGGTCATTCTCTCCCTTCTGCTGATTCAAGAAGGGCAGTTGTCAGTTTCTGGCAAAAGAATGTGCACAGTACTGGTTAACCGCTTAGAGGACTAAGCCTGCCCAGTAAACGTGTGGTTAGGTAAACTGACCGCGCTCGACATGACCCCATTGGGTTGACTGGGCCATAAAACCTCAACACAAACAAACAATACTCACATTTTTGCAGCAAAAATACCAGTGTATTTGAATATACTTTAGCTAACACAGTTAATGAGTTTGTCATTAATGAGCTCATTAAGGTAATGATGCTTTGAACAACTGGACCCTATATTTTACATGTTGATTGATTTTGAGACATAGATCCAGATAAAAAGGTTAATTTTCTTATTTCTCATTAAAATATATATGATGTGGGTACTCATTAGATATGCCTCTGTGAGGCACTTCCAGTAAGTACCCACAACATATGGAGCTGTATTGAGATTTTTCCCATTCATCATCACCTTCATTAATTGGCTTTGAGCAGGGTGAGGGCATTTTTATACTGTGGACACATCTCTTGTTTCACCAGTCTTTAACCCTGATCCTATGGAACCTGGATATACCCTGCCTTTGCAAACAGTGTAGCTCCAGATTAGTTGATTTCTTGAAGAAGCCAGTTTATCTGGATCTGCGCTGTTTGCCACTCAGTATGTGAATCTATGTCAACAATCTGGATCAAGTAATCTGATTATTATTCATTTGTTAAATGTGGTTATTCAATTTATTGTTTTCCTCACTCTCTCAACTCTGATATGTCGAAATATGGATATCTCGAAGTGTTTCAGTGAGTCCCTTGGAATTCGAGATAACGATGTTCGACTGTATTTTTCTTTTGTTTTCAGGGGAGGTATGCGAGGTAATTTATCAACCACAAAAACACCGCCAGTGAGTGGACATTGTATGGGTCTCGGAGGATTAAAGGAGTCAGAGTCTGGTTACTACAGTAGCAATTCAGAGAGTGATTTTTTAATCAGCAACTCAAAAGTAAATTCAGCAGCTTCTAAATTTTGTCATGAATGTGGTTCTAAATATCCTGTTACACAGGCTAAATTCTGTTGTGAATGTGGGACAAAAAGAATGGCTATCAGATGACATAAATCCCAATAAGCTGGTAATTTAGGATTTTTTTTTTTTGTTATTTTGTACTATAACATATCTTGTGGGTACTCACTGTAAATGCCTCTCAGAGGCAATTCCAGTGAGTTACCACAAGATATGTTTTGGTACATATCTTGTTGGTAACAAGATTAGATTTGATATATATCTTGTTGGTAAAAAGATATGTTTTGGTACATATCTTGTTGGTAACAAGATATGTTTTGGTGCATGTCTTGTTGGTAACAAGATATGTTTTGGTGCATGTCTTGTTGGTAACAAGATAGTTTTGATACATATCTTGTTGGTAACAAGGTTAGTTTTGATACATATCTTATTGGTAACAAGATATGTTTTGATACATATCTTATTGGTAACAAGATATGTTTTGGTGCATATCTTGCTGGTAACAAGATTAGTTTTGGTACATATCTTGTTGGTAACAAGATATGTTTTGGTACATATCTTTTGGCTATACTCAGTGGAATCACATCATCACACTGAAGCGATTCCAGTGAGTACCAAGATATGTTTTGGTGCAAAAATAATAAAAATAATCGTTTGGATGCTCATTTTATCTATGTAAATTTTAAATTATTTTCACCTGTTTTGACACCACATGAAAGTAGTCATTATTTATGAAGACAAGTGATATTAATTGCATATTATGGTCAGAAGCTGTGTGCAAAGGTTCTTCCAGTATATTATTGATGAAAAATCAGAAACCTGGTGAAATTGTGCATTGATGGGATCTTCACTCTTGTCAAATGGAAAACAAATTTAGTTTTCACATTTATTTTTCATTGAGACTGTTTTCAGTATTATGTTCATAGTAACAACTCAAGGTGAATGGTTACTCTTCGAAGGGAGAGTACTCTCCCTTCTCAAAGGGAGATCATTTTAGGAGACAATTTGAATTTGATTCCCTGGTGTATGAATCACTTCTTAAAGTGGGGCTACTCTTAAGGGTTGTCACATTTTGAAAAGGAGGTAAATACTGAATACTTTCAGATAAAAGTGATCTCTCTTGGATGTGTATCCATTTGCCTTAATCTGGAGAAATATTAACAGGTTTGAGAGAGTGGTTGTCAGCCATATTCATAAATTTATGCTGAAGCTTGCCAAAGAAAATTATAATGTGCTTGGTAGAAAATTACATGATCACATATGTTGAATGTTGAATGTTTACACGACATGTTGAGTAAAATTTTTCAGCAGACGGCATTTTAGAATGTTTATTATTTTTTTACAGAAGTAAGGTTGGAAATTTCATGCATATTGTTGCCTTGAGAGAAAATTTGCATGAAATATCACATCATATTTTCTGGGAAAAATAAGAAAAATATCATGACTTTGTCCTCTGCTGAATTTGCTCAAGGAGTGCTAAAAAGTTAAAATCCTAGACCATTCAGGGAACAGTTTTTTGAAGTCTTCACGGTTGCCTGTACAGTGTCACAGGGATGGGAAACTTCAGGATTAATCCTGATTTCAGGATTGAGAACTCACATTTTAAGCATGAAATTTCATTTTTACACTTTTTCACAAGACCATCTTTTTGTGTCAAAAGTAGTTATTTGGGTTAATATATGCCTGAATAACTTTAAAAACTAATTATTAAACTAATTATAAGTTGTATAGCTCCATGTAAGAGGGAGTATACACCGTATAATAATTTTCTTATTTCTCAATAAAACATATGTTGTGGGTACTCATTAGAAGTGCCTCCCTGAGGCACTTCTAATGAATACCCAACATATACTTTTATTGAGAAATAAGAAAAATATAAGTAGCTTTTGGACTGAATTTTTAGATTTCAGGAATGATTATTAAAGACTATTCTCACCCCTGGTGTCAGGACTTGTTCAGGTAATTTATAGTTCTTCTTCTAAGGTACTGATTGAGTCATTAGCGAAGAATTTCCTGAATTTGGGAAGGATTTGTGTCTCCAAAGTTCACATGTGTAATAAGATTTTCTACTCAGTGTATTTACCATATTGTACTAACTCTTAAAGCACCAATCATAGTAGCAGGTGACATCCTAATTTTTGTTTTAATTTTTCAGAGAAAATTTGGCTTGAGATTTCATATGAATTGTCTACCTAGCAGATGATTTACATGAAATGTTAAGACTTATTTTCTGTCAAAAAAACAAAAAAAAAAAACAAAAAAAACCCCAACAATTTAGGCTGCCATCTGTTGCAATTTTGCATGGAGCTTTATTAAAGTTTAATTCCATTTCTCATTCATTACATTATTTCCCAGTGGTGTAATTTTACTTTGAGTAGAAGATATTAACCCTGGTCTTGCTGAACACGGATATATCCTGCCTTTCAAATAGTGTAGATCCAGATCAGTTGGCTTCTGAAGAAGTTAACTGATCTGGATCTGCACTGTTTGCTATTAAGTATGTGAAATTGTATCAGCAACCTGGATCAAGTAATCTGATTGGCTGGAAATTAGAAGTGGGCATGGCATCTTAATTTGTTCAGCATGACAAGGGTTAAGAATATATTACCATATTTACTCTAAGTATTTAGATAGCCCTTAACAAAGAGTGTTGACCTGATGAGATGCTGCAAAATGAGGCATATGATCAGGGTCTACACTATTTGCGATTCATCCAGCAATTTCTAAGATGCATCATCAGGCTAAATAGTTCCAATTTTTAAAACAAGTATGGTTTGGAGGTAATGAGTCTGAATATCAAGATTAAACATGGTATTTATAATTTTGACCTAATAATACCAGACTTGTCACTAATGGAACTGCCAAAATATGTTGTCTTAGCTTGATTTTAGCGCATTATTACAGCACTTTGGTCATTAATAACTGAAGCAGTAATAAATTGTTTTTAATAGGTTAATAGATTTGGTTGAAAAATATTAAGTCATTATTAATAAAATTGAAGTTATACCATCATTTTGGGTGAATTTCTGAGGATTTTCTGCTAAAAGTGCTGAAAATAGCTAAAATGGGTACCTAGGTTTCTTGTTGATGTTTACAGAAACTGTTTGATTTTCCTTAAATATAATGCTACAGTCTTAACGATAATGTATTGAACAATTGCTTTTTGAAAACAAATCTCAGATGTTTGGAGAAAAATTGAAATATGTGCATTTAAAGTTCGTCATACAAAATAATGAAAACTTAGCCAAGACAACATATTTTCAAAAAGTACATTACCTGTACCATAATTACTATTCCAGCATATATTGGGTCCAAGTTTTTAATAACACCATGATTTTAATTTTAGGTTGAATGAACTGATATTAGCTTTAATGATTGTCATCCTTGGGGTTTATTAGAATGACTTCCGCATTGTGAATATGGATGCATTTTCCCTTTGTGTGCCAGATTCCATTTTTTTTTTTTAATTTGAGTTGCTACTGTTGTATCAATGTGACTAGAAATTGTGATATTTCGAGATTCTGTAGCATGATAATATTAATAGTATAGAATAAGATCAGTACTTCTCAAACTATTGTTTAACACTCAGTATGCTGGATAAAAATTTCAGCAGTATTTTTCATATTTTTCCCAGAAAAATGGCTAACGAGACAATTTGTGTGAAATATCAAAGTTTATTTTGTCGAAAAAAAAAAAAAATATATATATATGCTTAATTTGTCATCTGCTGAATCTGTTCAGAAAGTGATACAAGTTTAGAGGAATTATTGATACTTTTCAAGGGAGGCAATACTCTTTTAAGGGAGGCAACTCTGTAACAATTAGTTTTGGTCCATGTCTAAAAAAGAGTCTACTCTAAAAGGAAAGAATTTGCTGCCAAGGGGAGAGAAACTGTAAGGAGGAGTATTTTGTGATAATTCTGGAAGTAGACCCTTTTTCAGAAGGTATGTGGGAAAGCAAGCACAAGTTACAAAAGTTATCTTCCCAGCGAGAAATGGTGTAAATATATACCATTCCCCTTTAGCATTCCTGAATACATTCCCCTATAGCATTCCTGAATGGTGACAACCCAAATTATCCAACAATTTGCAATCTGTCAAGGCGTTGGTTAACTCCAGTGCTTTGTAGAAACTCTGTGAACATGGGCAGAGAAGACTGGTAATAAGCCGGAGGTTAAAATCAATTGTTGGTATTTTTATGCTGCAGTTTCCTCTTTAAAATGTTCCATATTTACCCTAAATATTGGCACACCTTCACTCCTTACCTTACTTGTCCTTGATTTGAACAAGGCCATTTTACAAGGCTGATGTGTCTAAGAAATACTGGGTGGGTGGCAAACAGTGTAGACCTGATCAGATACCACATGCTGTGAGATCTGATCTAGTTCTATACTGTTTGCTTAGGCCTGTCTGTCCCAATATTTAGGGTAAATGAGATAATCCTTAGGTTAGTATATTCTGAACGTCTATTTTTGTCTTTTGAGTCAGGTCAGGGAAAAAGAGGGTTTTGTTGTATGCAGAGATTAAGCCAAGATCTGTAAACCCTTCTCTTGCTGAACACCACATGCCCTGTCTTAGCAAACAGTGTATACCCAGATCAGCTGGCTTCTGAAGAAGCCAACTGATCTGGATATACACTGTTTGTCATTAAATATGTGAATTTCTGTCAAAAAACCCAGATCAAGTAATCTGATTGGCTGGAAATTAGAAGTGAGTATGGCAACTTAATTTATTCAGCATGACAAGGGTTAACCTTTATGGGCTGTTTGATCAGTCTTGGTATTACACAAGTTGATTTACAGAGGGTTCGAAAAGGAGGAGTATTTGATGATAGTTATAGCATATTTTTTTTCCTTTTTTTCAATTAAAGCCCATGTTGTGGGTACCCATTAGAAGTGCCTCAGTTAGGTGTTTCTAATTCTAAATTCATAATCACAGGTTTTTATATTATCCATAAAATCCTATGTTTTGGGTACTCATTAGAAGTGCCTTGCACATACTTATTAGAAGCACCTCAATGAGACACGTCTAATGAATACCCTCAACATAGATTGTTATGGAAAAATAGTTATCTTATCCCAGAATTATCAAAAAATACTCCTCCTGACAGTTCCTTTGAATTTAGAAGCATCTGTCATCTTAGATGAAAATCCAAGGCCCTGGGTAGATTGGATGGATTTTGGAATGGATAAACATCTAAAGGGAGATCACTCTGACCTTCTCATAGGTTGCAGGTGATTACGCTTTGCCCCTTCTCAGAGGTGGCAGGGATGCTACTCTTTATTAAAATGAAGAATTTGCACCCCCTCCTACCCTAAGAAATCATTTTGAGAAGGGATTTATCAGTTAGGAAGGGGCCAGCTCTTTTTTGCTGAAGTGGTTTTCCTTTGAAAACCTTTCAGTTTAGGGTGCTGTCCCTTTAAGATGTATCCATCCATTTATCTTGAAAACCTCATTGTTTGTGACAGTCCCATTATTATCTGGCCCTGAGGTTATAAAACTGTTTTCATGCTCAACTCAGCTGAGCATGAAGTTTTCTCTGCTAATAAATATGAAAATGCCAACAATAGTTGGCATTTTCATATTTATTAGCAGAAAAATTTTCATGCTCAGCAATGTTTAGCAAGAAAGAGTTTGCATTTGTTAGTAATTTGAGATTTATTAGCAGGACAAATTTCATGCTCAACTGAGTTGAGCATGAAAAAAGTTTTATAACCTCGGGGCCTGATTTGGCTTGTTTCTAAACTGCTGCTGTTTCTGTAATGAATGTACCAAATGAAGAGGTATTCTAGTAGAGTGCTTCAACAACTGAGATCATGACCAGTCTACTCTTTCAAGCCCTGTGATCAGAGTTTTTCCTCTATAACCAATACAGTCTGCAGTATCCTCAGATTCAGCATGCAGATAGCAAGGACTTTAGGACCTGGACTTGTGGTTATAAAACTTTTTTTCATGCTCAACTCAGCTGAGCATGAAAATTTCTCTGCTAATAAATATGAAAATGCCAACAATAGTTGGCATTTTGATATTTATTAGCAGATAAATTTTCATGTTCAGCTATATGTAGAAAGAACATATATTCAGTTGTTAGTAATTTGAGATATATTAGCAGGACAAAATTCATGCTTAGGCTGAGTTGAGCATGAAAAAAGTTTTATAACCTCGAGGCCTGATTCAAGGTACAGTCAAACCTGTCTTAAGCAGCCACCCATGGGAAGCTTAAAATGTGGCTGCTGAAGGCAGGTGGCTGCTTAATACAGTTCAAATATATGTCTATGAATTTTTGGGCAACCTTCCTCTGGCTGCTTAATACAGGTTGGCTGCTTAATAGAGGTGACCACTAACACAGGTTTGACTGTATTTTGGAATGTATTGGAGAATAGCAATGACTCAGATCTGAGTACCACGTTATGCACAGGCTGAGCTGGGCTTCTACTATTTGCATACAGTTCCCTTTAATCAGTGGGCCTCAATTAAACCATTAAAGTGCTAATCACAACTGCAGGAGACAATTTACATGAAATACCAAGTCTTATTTTCTCCGAAAAAAAAGTAAAGAAAAATTAGAATGTTGTGACAATTTCGCTTAGCTCTTTATGGATAAAGACACTTTTCATTTGGTACAACCAATGTACCGTATTTATTGTAATATATGCCACGGGGGCATTGCAATTCATGACTGCTAAAATGACAGTATTGAGTCAAAGTTTTGGCCCAGAACAAGATATTTCGATGGTCTGAATTCAATTTTGAATGTGTTTGATAATGCTTTTCTCCTAGAAAAGTAGGAAGGGTGTTTATTAGACAGGGGTCTTATATTAAAATAAATACGGTATGGGATATTGTTTATGGTGCACTTTTGCTTGGGTAGATTAGGACATTTTTGCCAGAACATGAGAAAATGTAACTTTGGGACATGTCCAGCAGACTCAGATCAGCCTGTCCATTCAAGCAGTCTGAATCTGAATCTTTCCTGGCCTCTCCTTGGATAACCAAGGGTCCAGGGTTTCTTACAGTGGACAGCAAAAACTGATCAGAATGTTGAAATAAGAAGGCTGATTCATAGCTCTTGATAAGGCGCTTTTTTTCATCCAAAAAATATCAATATTTTTCTCATTTCTTGAAGAAAACATATGTTGTGGTACTCATTAGAAGTGCCTCAGCGAGGCGCTTCTAATGAGTACCCACAACATATGTTTTCGTCGAGAAATAAGAAAACTATTTACCTGATACCCACTCTTCATCTAGATCTATGTCATATTTGAGTCTTTGCAAGACACACACGCCCAAAGGTATATTTTCGCACTTCCTGGCTCATTTCTTTTTTGATAACTGGAACGTATTATATTTGGTGTTAGGGTAGAAATTTGCTCTGTATAGCTAACAGCAAGTGCTATCAGTTTACAGTTTGGTGGACTGTAATGGAACTTTTTGCATTTGTATATGAACCATATTTTCCCTAAGTATCCATACAGCTAAATTTCTTACCATACTTATCCTAAAATTCAAACAAATTCATTTAACCCATATCCTGTTGAACACAACCCCTACCTTTGCAAACAGTGTAGATCCAGATCAGATGGCTTCTTCAGAAGCCATCTGATCAGGATCTACACTGTTTGTTATACAGTTCGTGAATTGAATGACTACATTATATCAAGTAATCTGATTAGTGGATAGTCAGAAATGGGTGTGGCTAAATTAATTTATTCGGCAGGATAAGGGTTAAATACCCATCGATATGTCTAAAAACTGATTGATAAGTGGCAGACAGTGTATTAAAATTTGGGGTATGCTATATTCCATGAGTTTGTATAAGACTTGTTTAACCAGGTTTCCATTATTAAGTGCATCTGCTGTTAGCTATAGAGAGCTGTTGCTTAGAGGTTTGCCTTGCTCTTGAAAACTTTCTCCTTGTATTTTCGTATATATTGTGATATGGAGGGCATCTGATTGTATAAAAATGTTCTCCTTTACTCACCTTGATTGAGAACAGATTTGTTTGAAAATCGCACAGCAAATGGCTTTATTTTGATCAGCATTGTTGTTTAAAACATTTTATTGCTGTATTCTAGTGGTTGATGTGTTTTAAAAGTGCTGAATAAACAGCAAAAGTATCATTTCTGATCAGACACTAATTTCTATGGAATCTCATCTGGGTCTACACTGTTTGCTCCCTGTCTCAATATTTAATTATGATATTTATACTCAGCAAGGTAGCTGAAGGAGGAATTTATATCATAAGAGCCCTTTGTTGCAAGTGCTTTTTCATATCCGTCCATTTCATGAGTTTATTGATATTGTTACAATGTTTACTTTTCCTGTGTTTCAGTGATTTGATGTATTTTTCTACTCTAGAAATATATTGGTTGAAAAATCAACAGCAGATATTTTTTTTCAAATGCCAATTTAATGTGCGGTGGACAATGTTTCAAATCTATTTTGAACTATTAATGTTTAAGAGAAACCGGACTCATACTAAAGTGAAATTCCTGCAGAAGGTCTGCGCTCAGTTGTTCAAAGCATGTTAGCTTAACAAGCCTGATGGCAGTCAAAATGTTAACTGTTCTGTAAAGTACAATATCTAATTTACAGATATGTTTGCTAAAAAAATGTTAGTGCTTTTGCAAATGCAAAAGCTACTCACATTTTAAGCAAAAATATCATCATATATGCCTTTTTTTAATGATCAAAGTTTTAACGATGTATTAACTAACGACATTGTTAGTTTTGAACAACTGGGTCCTGATGTAAATGATTTGGTTAACACTGTAAAGTGAACAACTTTTGGTCTACTGGCCTTGAAAGGGTCAAGTCAGTTTAACCTTGTATTGTCATATCCATTCAGGAATATTTGTGTTCAGCCACATGTCTAAAATCATACAATTAATGATACACTGGAATCTCTTTATAAGACGATTCCCGTTATAAGACGGTTCAGATATAAGACGGTTTAAAGGTGGACCATTTATGGTCATTTTTCTATATCATCTAGACATTTCTGTTTGGCTACAACATTTTGGGGTCCACCTTTAAACCGTCTTATATCTGAACCGTCTTATAATGGGAATCCGTTTGGATACAACGGGGTTGTTTAGCTAACACGGTTTTCAGTTTAGATCCCAGCAATTTTGTTATAAAGAGGTTATGGTGTACTAAAACTTCAATGATAACAGTGTCTACAAATCGTTTTTTAACTCCCTCATTATGTGTTTGTCATTTCAAGAAAGTGTTGTGTTATAAAGTTACACATCTTCAGATTTCTTTAAATTTAACAATTTAGTACAGTAAATGTTCTAAAATTTTGAACACATTTTTTTTGCCTTTTTGCGGTTGTTCCTTAGAATGCATGGTGAAATTGCAAACAGTGTGATCAAAAAGTTTCCTTCAGGGCCCATCTGAACAGGGCTGCAGTTTGCTATTTCGTCAGAAACATTTGGCTATGAAATTTGAGGATAGTCATTGTGGAACTTGCCCTGATTATTGGGACTGATAGACTGGAGAAAACCAATGTTGACCCAGATCAGATGCCACAAAACATTGCTTCTGATCAGGATCTACACTGTTTGCTACTCATTCAGCAGTTTTTAGACTCATCAGCAGGTAGTAAAATGGACTCATTCAAATTTTAGCACAAGTATAGTAAGGACATGATAAAAAAAAAAACTTTGGGAAAAGGATTTTTTGTCACATGTGGGAAAAGGTATTTTCTCAGTCTTGAATCATTTATAGCTTCAGATGAGAGCGGGTATCCACATAATATTTTTCTTATTTTTCCATGAAAACCTGTGTTGTGTGCTCTCATCAGAAGTGCCTCACCCAGGTGCTTCTGTGTACCCCAACATGTTTTCATGTAGAAATGAGAAAAATAAGTCAGCACTTTTTGGCAGAAAACAAGAGGTCTTATACAGAACTGTGATTTATTTTGGTTGTGATCATTCCAAGAAATACATGCTTATTACAGTGGTGATATGTGATATTCTGTTTATTATTCTCAATTCAAGCCTTTTATGTAAACAAAGATATATATGTATTTATATGCGAGATTTGCCATGAGAAATAGGACAAAGATAGGCAGCAAAGGCACAAATTAGCCAGCTCATGAGATCAGAACCTTTCCTGTCAACTTGCAGAATCCTACATTGATGACAGTGAATGTCTCCGAAGTACACAGGAACTTCTTTATAACACAATTCATTTATAGCACAGTATGGTATATAAGACGGTTTCAAGATGGACCTCAAAAGTATTATATCCAAACAAAAATGTTTAGATTATATAGAAAAATGTCCATTTATGGTCATTTTTTCTGTATAATCTATACATTTTTGTTGTACTTCACCAAACAACACAGGAACCTTTTTATAACACAATTTATTATAGCACGGTATCAGATATAAGACGGCTTAAAGATGGACCCCAAAAATGTTACATCTACACAAAAATATATAGATTATATAGAAAAATGACCATAAATGGTCATTTTTTCTATATAATCTATACATTTTTGTTTTGATATAACATGGTTGTTTAGCTAACACAGTTTTTGCTTTGGATCCCAGCAATAGTGTTATAAAGAGGTTGAGGTGTACTTATTACAGACACCAAAATCATATTCTGCTTTACTTTTTGGCTTTTTTTCTTTCTTTTTTTTTTAAGTATTTCATTTGCTAAGATACAATGATAAGAGACAGTAAGTGTTAGGTAGTGTTACTCTGCAGGACTGCTTTCATTAACGTTAATATTAGCAGAATATACCAGAATTTTTTTTTTTCATGGAAATTAGGACATTCCATTGTCTCCTAATAAAATTTCATCTTATTTTCCTGGTAAAATAAGATAAAATATATATCATTTGTTGTATGCTAATTGTCATCATCAGCATACTGAGGGTAAGCATTTTCCGTTTTTATACTCCTGCAAACTGTTTGTGGATGGAGGCACTGTTTTCACGTTCTTGACTTATGGTTTTGGATGCTTATTTAAGAAATAACCATAACAAATTTATCAGCTTCTTAAGCCAAATGGAGTCCCAGACCAGTCTGTGAAGGGTGAACTGGAATTGTATTGCCTAGAACTCTCCTCTTCTCATGGCAGGTCTTCTTTATTTTAGATGCGATTGCAATAAACCTGCATTGCTTAATATGTTTTGTCATTTATTATGCTTCACCAAATTAAGGGGACCATGTTGACCACTAAACGTCGCACTGGTCTCTGTCGTAAAACTTAGGGTCAACATGGTCCCACTAAACGTCGCACTGGTCTCTGTCATCAAACTTAGGCTTATCATGGTCCCCTTATTCTGGATCAGATATTGCAGAAAGTGGCCTCTGATTAAGCTCTACTCTGTTTGCAAACTCAGCAGTTTTTAGGCACATCAACAGGTCGAAAATGTATTTATGTCAAATTTTAAGACAAGTATCATAAGGAGTTAACCCTTGTCTGCTGAACCCGGATATACCCTGTCTTTGCAAACAGCATAGATCCAGATCAGTTGGCTTCTGAAGAAGCCAACTGATCTGGATCTGCACTGTTTGTCATTAAATATGTGAATTTCTGTCAAAAACCCAGATCAAGTAATCTGACTGGCTGGAAATTAGAAGTAGGCATGGCATCTTAATCAGCATGACAAGGGTTAAGGTGTCCCAATATTTAGGGTAATGGCAAGTGTAGTGTGTCTATTACAGCTAATTATGGTAATGGCATAATAGTAAAAGAACAAGTAAGACATAGAAAACAAGTATTTATTCCTGAAAGAAAATTACATGCATGACAAAAAATTAACCTACTCCCCAAAACCCTTTAAGTGCCAATCATAGCTGCAGCAAATAGCATTAGAGACAGCACACGACAAAACCTACAAGACCTGTGTACACGACCAGCAAAGACTCAGCTCAGCATGTACATCTACCAAGTATGGCAAGGGTTCTTGTTCATCCCTCAGAAGGCTGTAGAAGGCACATGGGATCAGGGAAGACTGATCAGACTGCATGGATGTGCAGGCTGATCTGAGTCTTCCCTGGTTGCATAAGTCTTATTGTAGGTTTTGTCCTGCGTTGGCTCATTTTATTTTTTTACTCCTATTTTTCAGGGAAAGTAAGGCTTACCATTTGTCAAGCCTGTTTTCTCTCAAAAATAATGACTAAAAAAAAAGACTGTCAGTTACTACAATTTCGCTTGGCACTTATAGGGTTGTTTTTGTTTGTGTTGAGGTTTTACAGCTTAGTCAACCCATTAGGGATGTCAAGTTTAGTTTTCCTAACACTTTTTCCTGGCCAGGCTGAGTCCTCTATTAAAGCAGTTAACCAGTACTTGTGCACATTCTTTTGCCAGAAATTCAGGGTTAAGACATAGTTAAAAAGTGGCATGCCAAGTGGAAAGGTCACACCAGTCAAGCATATTAAGGTCAATTTGCAAGTCTCATCAGGGTTGCTTTCCTTGGATGGTTTCTCCACTGTCCAATAACCTTTAACCCTTGTCCTGCTGAATAAATTGATGCCACACCCACTTCTAATTTCCAGCCAATCAGATTACTTGATCTGGGTTTTTTGATAGAAATTCACATACTTACTGACAAACAGTGCAGATCCAGATCTTCAGAAGCCAACTGATCTGGATCTACACTGTTTGCTAAGACAGGGCATGTCGTGTTCAGCAAGAGAAGGGTTAAGAGGCATGCATCAATCAGTGTGCATAATACACGAGGACACCTTTTCATTTGGCACAACTCATTGATTGATTGTGTTGGGGTTTAACGACACGTCAACCCATGAGGGTCATTTTGTGTCGTCTCCCTGAGAAAGGGAGAAAAGAGATAGAAGAGAGAGTAGAGGAGATAAAAGAGAGGGGCAGGGAAGAAAGAGGAACAGGAATGAAAGTGAAGAAACAGAAGAAATAAAAACATTCCCCCTCTACCCTTACCCACTACAAGGATAGCAGGCCTTGCCCAACTGTAAGCCAATATCAGTTGGACGCCCCAGTGATGTAAGATACACAGCACCTTCGCACCACCCGACCACCCCCGTTGGCACAACTCAAAATAACTGCCTGAGAACTGATAATGGAATTTTAATTAGACTGTCCCATAAACTATCCACAGATTAAAAAGCCAAGCACTGTCTTATAAATACTAATAATTGCACGTTAATCCTTCATGTGCCATTCAAAATTGTAGTGGACTCCTTCTATTTTTTTTTTTTTTTTTTTTTTTTTTGTTTTCTTTTTATTTGTTAGTTTGTTTTTCAGAGCAAATAAGGCTTGACATTTCATGTGAATTGTCTGTTAGCAGACAATTTAAAAAAAAAGAAAAAAATGTATGTTAGAATGTCGTCTGCTGCTGTGGTGACTGGTGCTTTAAGGGTCACCATATTTAAGTATTCGGAAAGATAAGCCTGATTAAACCATGTAAAGCTAGATCAGACAAAAAAGAAAGCAGCATCTGATCAAGGGTCTACTACAACACGGCTGCTTATTTCCACACGAGCAACACTGTGTTGTGAAAAGAAAATCGGAAGGAGATCTTCCGGAGGTGGCTATGGAGAGTCAGTTTAGGTAGTGTTGAAGGTGGGTGTCAACTGAAATAAGGCTGAAACAGTGATGTATTTAACCAGAGATTTGTAATCTCTCCAAGAATTCGAGTTTTACATGCTTGTCTGTCACCAAAATGGCAAAATCTGATCACCCTTGCATCATAAGAAAAATGATTTTTGTTCTGTTTTCGCTTAAAGGACTACAATTCCAGTCTTATCATATAGGAGACTAAATAAGAAGCTGAATTACATCGCCAGGTTTTGGATTTCGGTGATTGTGCCAAAATGTCAGTCTTATTTCAATTGACACCCACCTTCAACACCACCTAATATGACACCACAACCACCTCCGGAAGCTCTCCTTACGATTTTCTTTTCACAACAGGGTGTTGCGAGTATTGAGATAATCAGCCATGTACACTATTTGCCAAATTTTAAACACATCAACAAGTAATGGAATGGACTACTTCAAGTTTAGGACAAGTTAAGGTTAATTTTCTCCTAAGACTTGAACAAGTTTACTTTTTTTACTAACTGCTGGCAGCATGGCAGCATGTCTAAAACTGCCGGATGAATGACAAACATGGTTCTGTGGCAACTGATCTGAGTCTACATTGTTTATTCACAGCTGTCTGTCTGGATAAATAAGGTCAAAAACAAATATGTGTGTTTCAGGTTACATGGAATTTTAAAATAGAGACGGTAGGTTGGAAAATATTTTTAATTTGTTAAAAGTTTTTATATGGGATTAATAGGAAAACAATATTTTTATTTAGGCCTAAGGTAAATATTGTACAAACATAGTTGCAACAATTTTTTTTTTTTTTTTTAAATCTGAAGATGAAAAAAATATCTAAAATTTGGGCCCAAAGAGTAACAATCTTCAACCTTCGCCTACCATTAGACCAAAGTTGGTAGAGTCAAGAAGAAAAACCAGATACAATGTATTACAATAGAGTGGACTGTACATAACATACCATTCACAATCATTTTTTTCTTTTTGTACATTTATTCTAATGGTTTGGTAAATGTCCTAAAATTTCGAAAACTTTACTTTATACTTTTTTGGCCTAAATTTAGCTTTTTGTGTAGTATACTTAGTGGAATGGCAAACAGTGTAGACCCTGATCAGACTGCTCCTTCAGGAGCAGTCTGATCTGGGTCTGCACTGTTTGCATTTGCCATTTTGTGAGACCATTTGGTGTTCAAAGTTTTAGGACATTTTCCATAACTGCCTCGTAGGAAAATGCAAATCACTGCTTCTCGAAGTATTTTGAACAGTCCTGAACAGTGTAGACCCCAAATCTGATACCACCAAATGTGGGGTCTGATCAGGGTCTGGACTGTTATGTCATTTAAACACCAGTTTTTAACACATCAACAGGTAAAACATAGACTTTTCTAATTTACGGCAAGTGTGATACGGAGTTCAGATCGATGAATAATTTGAATAAATATGGTAACCCTATGTACCAGGTTAACATTTACCACTCTCGGGGCAATTTGAGATAAAGTCATGATATTTCCAGAAAATAGGCTTTACCCTTACATGTTAACCCTTGTCCTGCTGAATGAATTAAGATGCCGCACCCTCTTCTAACTTTCAGCCAATCAGATTACTTGAACCTGATTGTTGCTATAAATTCACATATTTAATGGCAAACAGTGCAGAGCCACATCAGTTGGCTTCTTCAGAAGCCAACTGATCTGGATCTACACTGTTTGCAAAGGCAGGGTATATCCGGGTTCAGCAGGACAAGGGTTAATTGACAATTTGCATGAAATGCCAACAAAACTCTTTTTTTTTGGAAGAATTAAGAAAAATATTTCCAAATGTCAGTCTGCTGAAATTTTACTTAGCATGCTAAGCATTATTTTGGTGGCCCCTGAAAACACCTTTTCAGTTGAGGTGGCAAAAAAGTATACCACAAATATTGCTGGGACAACCAAGCACAACTCAGCGAAACAACCATGTTATAGCCAAACAAAAATGTATAGATTATACAGAAAAAATAACATTTTTGGTTATTTTTCTGTATAACCTATACATTTTTGTTTGAATATCACATTTTAAGTTCTATCTTTAAACTAAATCAGATCCAAAATCATGCTGTAGTGGACTGTTATAAATAGGTTCCTTTATATCATATTTACCCTAAATATTGGGACGCTGTATATCCTCACTATGTTTGTCATAAAAGTCCAGGGCTCAGTTGTTCGAAACTAACAATGTCGTTAGTTAACGCATCGTTAAATCTTTGATCATTAAATATGGCATATAGGTTAATATTTTTGCTGAAAAAATATCAGTAGCTTTTGTATCTGCAAAAGCTACTCACACTTTTTTCAGCAAAAATACCTGTGAATTAGATATTGTACATTAGAACAATTAACATTTTGACCACTAGCTAGCTCGTTAAGCTAACGATGCTGTGAACAACTAGGCCCAGCAAGTCAATTTTACTTGCTGATATGTCTAAAAAAACTGCTGGATGAGTGGCAAACAGTGTAGACCCTGATCAGATGCCACATTCTGTGGCATCTGATCTGGGTCTATATACAGTCTTATCCCGACTTTATCCCGACTCTCGATACGACGACAAAATTTTATAATCACAATTTGAATGCACTAAACCTTTGCTTAAGATGTGACAGTTAATGAAAAATTATACAAGAATATCGAGTTAAAATTTCAAGCAACATATGTTTTGGATATTTGTTAGAATTGCCTCCGCGAGGCAATTCTAACAAATATTCAAAACATAATGTTTTATGAGGACATAAGAATAAAACAAGGCCTTCCTTACATATCATTCTGTCCATTGATGATTCTTTACAACAGCAAATTCATTTTTATGGCAACATCTTTGGCAACAAAATTTTTAATGCTGTCATTGTTCACTGCACTGTTTGCTCAGTCCTGTCTCAATACTTAGGGTTATTACGGTATTTAAAAATCTGAGGGTGGTCTAGACCAAACCATATAAGTAGCATAAACTATTTACAAATACATGGATACAACATAAGTTGGTAATGTTTTTGATCAACAAGTTAATAAACAAATATACAAAGATGCAATATTAAGAAAACTTCTCTCAGAAAAAGGTATCCCCCATTTCCCAAACATATAGAGAGGAAAATCAGGCATAACAGAATGTCTCTCATTGCCTTGACAATAAATTCACACGTTCGTTATATTTTCTAAGGCCAAACAAAAAAAAATGTGTTAAGGCAATACTCACCTACTTGATTTTCCTGGTGAAACCTATTTTTTTTTTTTTTTCAGATTTTCTCAAGGATGACCAAATTTAAGGACATATTAACCCAAAGGGTCATTTGCATCAGTAGTTAAACATGTGAGCCAGCATACGGCAAAACCTTCAATAAGACCTGTATAACTAACAAAGACTCAGATCAGCCTGTCCATCCACCCAGTATGGCAGTTTATCCCTCTTTGGATAGCCTGGAGGCTGCAGAAGGCACATGCAATCAGTGAAAACTGACCAGACTGCATGGATGCATAGGCTGATCTGTCCGCATTGCTCGCACAAGTCTTTTTGTAGGTTTTGTCATGCGCTGGTAACAATGTATCAAGATCCTGATCAGGTGCGGCATTCTGCAGCGTCTGATATGGGTCTACACTGTTTACTTAGATCTGTCTGTCCAAGAACTTGTATATCGTAATATCCCTAAGTATTGGGACAGATAGGCTTTTGCAAACAGTGTAGACCCAGATCAGATGCTGCAGAAAGCAGCATCTGATCAGGGTCTACACTGTTTGCCATACATACAGCGATATTTAAGATACATCAAGAGGTAGTAGAATGGACGATTTTAAATTTTAGGACAAATACGGTAAGTAGATAAGGTGTCCCAATACTTAGGGTAAATACGGTAACTATGGTAGCAGTATGCTAACATTAGATCAGGGGAGTAGCAACATGAAAATTTTCATTTCTCCACAAAAATGTATGTTGGTGGTTCTCATTGAGAACCCATAACAGTGTCTGAATATAGAAATAATAAAAATGTCAATAATTTTTCACTGGAGTTTAACCTTTCTCTTGCTGAACACGACATGCCCGGTCTTAGCAAACAGTGTAGATCCAGATCAGTTGGCTTCTGAAGAAGCCAACTGATCTGGACCTGCAATGTTTGTCATTAAATATGTGAATTTCTATCAAAAACCAGGATCAAGTAATCGGATTGGCTGGAAATTAGAAGTGGGCGTGACATCTTAATTTATTCACCATGAGAAGGGTTAGGATTTTAGTGAATTTAAAAATATATTTCATATACAGTAATAGTCCTAAAATTTCATTCGCCAGCTTTTTTGACAAAATGGCATATGCAAGCAGTGCAGATACATACCAGAGCCTTCATGACACGTCAACCTTTGTGGGTCATTTTGTGTCGTCTCCCAGAGAAAGGGAGAAAAGCAATAGAAGAGATAGTAGAAGAGTTGAAAGAGACGAGGAACAGGAATGAAAGTAAAGAAATAGAAAAAATAAAAACATCCCCCCTCTACCCTTACCTGCTACAAGGATAGCATGCTTTGACCAGCTGTAAGCCAATATCAGTTGAATGCCCCAGTGACGTAAGACAAACGACACCTTCACACCACCCGACCATCCCCACAGCATCGTTAGCTTAACAATGATAAATTCATTAACTGTTGTAGCTGAAATATTTTCAAATACATTTGATATTTTTGTTGTTGAAATGTGAGTAGCTTTTGCAATGCAAAACTTACATTTTTTCAGCAAAAAATATCAATGTGTTTGCCATATTTCAAGATAAAAATTTTAACATCATGTTAGCTAACAATGTTAAGTTTTTAACAACAGGGCCCAGACTGCTCCTGAGCATTCTTATCTAGATCTACACTGTTTGCCATTTCACTGAGTTTTTTATGAAACACATAACCAAGATTTTGACAGGAAAATAGGAAATAAAGTTTCAAAAGTTTAAGACATTTACCACAATAACAAATGAGGTCTGAACCACCGAGATAAAAATTAAAGATCATTTTCCTGTTTATATTACATATGGTGCAACATCCAAAATTTTACCTGTGGACAAAAGTGCAACCAGGGAAGACTCGACATAGTCTGGTATCGTTTTCACTGTACATCTGAAAAATCTACGCCTGCCCCAGATGAGGACTTTTCAATTGAAAATACTGATATACTGTATTTACCCTAAGTATCGGGATACCTTATCTACTTACCATATTTGTCCTAAAATTGGAAATAGTCTATTCTACTACCTCTTGATGTCTAAAATAATGCTGTATGTATGGCAAACAGTGTAGACCCTGATCAGATGCCACATTCTGTGGCATCAGGTCTTGGTCTACACCGTTTGCAAACGTATATCTGTCCAAATACTTAGGTTTATTACGGTACTGACATATGTCTTATTTCTTCATGAAAACACATTGCAGGTACTCATTAAAAGGGCCTTGCTGAGGAGCCTCTAATGAATACCCACAACATTTTTGTGGAGAAATAAGGATTTTGTGGATACCCCCTTATCTGGAGCTATATACTATGTCTCCTTAGATACCGTTTGTACATGGCAAAGAGACTGATCAGACTGCCCTGCTCCTAGGGTTGACTATCATGCCAAATTATGACTATCACGATACTATCATTATCAGTGATCCGCCCATCATGATACTATCATTATCAAAGGTCTAATATCATGATGCATCATGATACTATCACCATCTCCAAATCACACTGTATATTAACCCTTGTCCTGCTGAATAAATTAAGATGCCACTCCCAATTCCACTTTTCAGCCAATCAGATTAAATACTGAATGGTAAACAGTGCAGATCCAGATCAGTTGGCTTCTTCAGAAGCCAACTGATCTGGATCTACACTGTTTGCAGAGGCAGGACATATCCAAATTCAGCAGGACATATGCTAACATTAGATCAGGGGAGTAGCAACATGAAAATTTTTATTTCTCCACAAAAATGTATATAGTGGTTCTCATTGAGAACCCATAACAGTGTCTGAATATAGAAATAATAAAAATATCAATAATTTTTCACTCGAGTTTAACCTTTCTCTTGCTTAACACTACATGCCCTGTCTTAGAAAACAGTGCTGATCCAGATCAGTTGGCTTCTTCAGAAGCCAACTGATCTGGACCTGCAATGTTTGTCATTAAATATGTGAATTTCTATCAAAAACCAAGATCAAGTAATCGGATTGGCTGGAAATTAGAAGTGGGCGTGACATCTTAATTTATTCACCATGAGAAGGGTTAGGATTTTAGTGAATTTACAAATATATTTCATATACAGTAATAGTCCTAAAATTTCATTCGCCAGCTTTTTTTGACAAAATGGCATATGCAAGCAGTGCAGATACACACCAGGGCCTTCACGACACGTCAACCCTTGTGGGTCATTTTGTGTCGTCTCCCAGTGAAAGGGAGAAAAGCGATAGAAGAGATAGTAGAAGAGATGAAAGAGATGAGGAACAGGAATGAAAGTGAAGAAACAGAAAAAATAAAAACATTCCCCCTCTACCCTTACCTGCTACAAGGATAGCAGGCTTTGACCAGCTGTAAGCCAATATCAGTTGGATGCCCCAGTGATGTAAGATAAACAACACCTTCACACCACCCGACCATCCCCACAGCATCGTTAGCTTAACAATGATAAATTCGTTAACTGTTGTAGCTAAAATATTTTCAAATAAATTTGATATTTTTGTTGTTGAAATGTGAGTAGCTTTTGCAATGCAAAACTTATATTTTAACATCATGTTAGCTAACAATGTTAAGTTTTTAACAATGGGGCCCAGACTGCTCCTGAGCATTCTTATCTAGATCTACACTGTTTGCCATTTCACTGAGTTTTTTTATGAAACACATAACCAAGATTTTGACAGGAAAATAGGAAATAAAGTTTCAAAAGTTTAAGACATTTACCATAATAACAAATGAGGTCTGAACCACCGAGATAAAAATTAAAGATCATTTTCCTATTTATATTACATATGGTGCAACATCCAAAATTTTACCTGTGGACAAAAGTGCACCCAGGGAAGACTCAACAGAGTCTGGTATCTTTTTCACTGTACATCTGAAAAATTTACGCCTGCTCCAGATAAGGACTTTTCAATTGAAAATACTGATATACTGTATTTACCCTAAGTATTGGGGTATCTTATCTACTTACCATATTTGTCCTAAAATTGCCAGCTAAAGTTGAACTTCAAAGGCCTGAGCATCTTTGGGACAATTAGGAAATTGTTAGAGACATGGGCAGCTCAAGCCACTGTGGGTCAAACATTGTGCCACGTCAGGAAGCACATAGCGGTAATTTAGGGTTTTTTCCTACACAATAATTGTATGTCGAGTGTACTCATTACAATTGCCTTAATAAGGCAATTCTAATGAGTGCACACAACATACAATCTATGATAAGATAATTTCCCTTAATTTTTGTTTTCATGAGCTAACAGAAGAATTTCATAGGGACTAAAAAAACGAGTTGGAATAAGCCATGGTAAACAAGCCATCGGTATTCCAGCTATTGAGGTTCATCTATATTTAGTTACATCCTAGGACATGCAGAAGATTTTCCTAGCCAGACTGTTCACCTATATATTTATCACCTAGAAGGCTAGAATTTTACCTAACCAAACTGAACATACCAGATAAAAATATGTCTAAAAAGTAATGAGATAACATTAAAAGTGCAGACTCAGATCAAACTGTTTCTTAAGGTCTACACTTTTTGCTCAGGTCTATCTCTCTGTATATTTAGTCAACACAGTACAGTTTTAGTTGTTAGCAAAGCATAAATTTGCCCAAACATATATATTTTCAAGTAATTACATGAAGTGTTTAACAATACAGTAGTTATATTACTAATAACTGTCAGTCTCAGAGACCATTTGTGTAGCTCTGACAATTTCTAGCACTCTAACCACCCTGAATAAAGGTTCAATTTTACGAGGGACAATCAAAAAGTTCTTGGGGTCCCTATACTTTGGGAATGTCCAAGAGCTTAAACTGTGTCATTATTTCTCAATATAAACTCCCTTTGCTTCGATGTACTTTCTCCAATGCTGTTCCATTTTGCTTATCCGTTCAAAATAGCTTTCTTCCTGGTCCCCAAAGTACGTATCAACAGCATCTAGGACACCTTCATAGCTTTCAAAATTTCTACCACAAAGGTTAGTTTTCAGATTTGGAAACAGACAGAAGTCTGAAGGGGCTAAATCTGGAGAATGAGGATGAGGAAGGACCTTGAAGCTGCATTTAGTCGCATTAGTCATGAATTTGCTTCAGGGACATGCCCTTCTTACAGAAGTACTTTATATTTCTAAGTTTAACACACACTCCCCTGTTTGCAGTGAATTCATACTGAATTCAATAGCTTTGAAATTTTATTCTCTCTACCAAAGATGTTGAATAAAATAAAATTATCAACTGACTGGGGTTTAATTTCAATTTATTCATTCTTAGTATATCAGGCCGAGAAATTCTTGAGAAATTCTTGATCGTACCTCGTATTTTACAAATACATGTACACATCTAAATACATCACCATGTCAAAATTACATAAACAATGTCATACAAAAAGGAGCCTTTGCAAATGCCCCAAATACCTTTTCACATGACACGACATGACATTTGTTATAGTGAGAAATGTCTGTAACTGAAGCAAAATGGATGTTACAGCATATTAACACTAAAACCACGCTATGGGCAGATATTCAGCAGATGACAAATTGGTGATATTTTTTTCTCATTTTTCCTAGAAAATAAAATCTGACACTTTATGCAAATTGTCTCCTAAGGAGACAATTTGCATGAAGTGCCAGATCCTATTTTCTAGGAAAAAGAAAAAATATTTCAAAATGTCTGCTGAAATTTTTACCCAGCATGCAAAGTATTAATACTATAGCTCTAGATAGAGTTACTATTTGTGAACTACTAATCAATGACTTATTTTCTTATTTTTCCATGGAAACATGTTGTAAGCACTCATACTAAGTGCAATGGTGAAAAGCTTCTAATGAGTACCTACATCATGTTTGTGGAGACCATACTCAACATCCAGTCTCATCATGCAATCTGCCTTCTCATGATATACCGGTACTCTAGAGTAGCTATATACATATAATGACTGTATCTGATAGAGAAGACCCTGATTAGACTGCAGATGTGACATCTTGTCTGGGTTATCCCTGTCTGCATATGTCTAAAAGACAATATTTGGACAGCACCATGTGAAAAAGTGTCTTCTGGCATAATTATGAGGACAGTGAAGGCCAAGATCAGCATGTACATCTGAGCAGTCTGATCAGGATCTTCACTGTCTGCCAATCAAATCATTGTGTAGAATAGAACGTGACTATATAAGTATAGCGAAATTTCCAGATCAGACTTTTTTCTCCACTGGCTGATCTGGATCTGTACCGTTTGCATTTACCCAGAAACATTTTCGTATGTCACAGCTCATTTTCATTTGGCACTGCCTAAGTTATGCTATAAAACTCCTTAATGCTCACCACACTCACTGTGTCTTTGGTTAGTTATATTTCTCATATACATATATTAGTTTACTATTTATTACTCTGTACATGCATGGTACAACCATAACTCTTGTCATGCTGAATAAATTAAGATGCCCCGCCCACTTCTAATTTCCAGCCAATCAGATCACTTGATCCTGGTTTTTGATAGAAATTCACATATTTAATGACACAGTGCAGATCCAGATCAGTTGGCTTCTTCAGAAGCCAATGATCTGGATCTACACTGTTTGCTAAGACAGAGCATGTCATGTTCAGCGAGAGAAGGGTTAAATGTTCTTTATTTGAGAACCATTGCAAGCATTTGCCTTGCCTTATTTAGGACGCTTTCTTCTGAAATATCAATATTAGTGGTTTCTGATGGAGGTATCTCAGTCTTTTTAGGAGACTCTGATTTTCTTTCAGTTGTTTTTCTGGAAATATATGCCTCAGATTTTTTGGGTGATAATTTTGGTCCTTTCAAAATTTCTACTGCTGATTTTCTGGTTTCTTCTTTTGCTGCTAACCGTACAGATTTTTTTACCAAAGTAGAGACATTACTTGTTTTTACTAAAGTTCCCTGATTCAGACTAACGGCAGAATTTTGATTAACCTCTTCTAAACCATTCTTTGGTGTTTCAGTAGTTTGGTTTTGCCCATTTTCCTGTTTATTGCCAATGATCTTGTCATTATGTATTTTCCCTGAATCACATTCACTTGTTGGAGTTCTGCTAAAAGATTTGTCTCTTTCATTGGCAACTGTGGGTGAAAATATTCCCCTGTCTGACTGTCTTCTATTCTGACTAGATTTAATTTTTGTTGCAAGGTCTGGCAAATTCAAATGATCAGACTCTGAGGTTTCTACTGATTTGGTAACCAGTTTTGTTGGCTGCCTTTTTGTTTTAAATAATTTATTTCCTTGCTTACTAGGGCTTTCCAGTCCCTTTTTCTTCTGTATGGTTTTCATTCTTTTGTTTGAACGCTTCTTCCCAGCCTCCTTATTCAGATCTTTTACATACTTTTTTAAGTCTGCCTCACTCTCAACATGTACACTATGACTTCTCGATAAATGCATGCGAGCTTCAGACAAATTGTAATAAGCAAACACAGAGCACATTTTACACTGATATCTCTTCCAACCCAAGTGCCTAATGACATGTTGCCTCACATTAGATATACTTGTGAATTCTCGATCACATCTAAGACACTTAAGATTACCTTCATCAACAAAGCTGTCGATGTTTCTTTTATCCTGACAATACAGTTTACTTGACCTGTCTGTGTCCATCACATAAATTCTGTTTGACTTAGTTTTTTCAACAACTGGCATACCTGGTTCCTTGTCAACCCAAATTTCTTGCACAGAAATTAATTCCTTTTTGTCCATTTCTGCTAAGTCACCCTCAAGGAAATCATCACTTGCTACACATGACTCATCCCCATGATAACAACTATCATCATAGTTTTCATCAGTGTCACTTTTCAGAGAGTCGTCACTGTCATTATTATCTGAAATTTCATCTGGAATTTGAGGAAAACTTAAATCAGCTTCTGAAAAGCCACTAAATTCACTGTCAGTATCACTGTCTTCATCAAAAAAATGTTTAGAAGTTCCTGGAAGTTCATTGATTGTTTCACTGTTTCTTGGAATTAAATCTACATTCTCCATAATATCAGACCTCCCATCAAGATCTTTAGAACCAACATCTTTTCTTGTGTCTGTTGAATAAACTCTGGTTGGATTATCAAAGTTTTGATTTTCTAAAGTATTGCCACCATTTACACCTTGTAGCTCTGTATTTGTTGTTAAAGTATCTGAAAAATGTCTAAACCTATTGCCTCCAATACCAGTTACTGGTTTCTCTTGCTCAACACCCATAATCGTTTTTTCTTGCTCTAGTCTAGGGCGTTTAATGTTATCATGGCAATGGACATCTTCATCTGACTGGAGAGAATGGTCCCGATATTTTGGTGAGGTAGACAATGCTCGTTTTAAATAAGATCTTTTTTCACAGGCTGTGTTTTCTTTAGAACCATCACTCAATACATTGTCTGTTTTCTTTGATTCTTTCAACTTTTCAGGGAATTCTGTAATACATGTATCATTTTGTGACACTTGCTTATCTACTGCTGTTTTATTTGGTTCATTTGTACTCTGTGTGTTCTTTTCATTTTTCTCATCTTTTTGTTTCTTACCACATGGTGATTTCAATATATGAATATTATAGCTTGTCTTTTTCCAAAATGTTTTTTCACATCTATTGCACTGAATAACTCCAGTTGATAAGGAGTAACGTTTAGGTTCATAGATATGTTTAAAAAAATCTTGCTGCGGTGCAGACAAATGGCGTTTTCTTGTTTTGTTATTTTTTGACTTAATCTTATTTGGAGATGACCCACTGGAAGATTCATCATTTGATGACTTTGCAGACTCACCTTTAGTCATGTTTTTGGCAACTACTTTTATCTGAGCAATACTACCAGTAGACAATCGAGTTTGATGACTGTGAGGTTCATTTTTCTTAGTTTCTGTCAATTTTACATGCATATCTTCGACTTGTTCTGGTGGTAATTCTGACTTTTCTGACATTTTCTTCATATTATTACCCATTAATTTAGACCAATTTTTTTTATCAGCTATACCTGTAACTGAAATATGGCATTCCTTTATGTCAGAATGGGTAGAATTTGCAATATCTTTTGACTTGGTGTTTTGTTTTGTCATTTCTGTATCTGATAATACTAAGCGTTCTTTTTCAGCTGAGTTAATAGATGATATTTCAGGATTTTGTACAATTTCAGAGCTTCTAGATCTCCTTGATACAATGTTTCTATCTCCTTTCTCAATGTTATTCTTAGATCTTTCTGTACTTACTGACTTAGATCTTAAATCAGATATGGTGTTTTTCTGCAAAGGACTTTCATGGCTTGCAGATCTTCTAGATGTTCTGTCACTGATTTTGTCCGCAGCTACTTTTGTCTCGGGTGAGAGTTGTGCTTTCTTAATATTTTGAAGTTCATTACTATGGGCTTTGATTCTGTCTGAAAATCTTCTTGATGCATCCTTTTGATCCTGCACTGCAGAGATTTTGGAATCTACCCTTAGTTCATATGCTTCATCCTTGCTTGTTGGCTCAAAAGCTTCACGAATCTTATGTCCTATATTTCTTAAACTTTGTCTTTGTTTGTCCATTTCTGGATCTTTCTTATTTTGGATGTTTTGCCCTTTCTCTGTTTCCTTTACCTTTATTACTGATTTATCTTTTTTGTTAGGTGATAAGGATTTCACATTAACTGATCCGGAAATGCCTTTTCTTATCTCTGCATTCCCTGAAGATGTTTCTTTTGCCAATCTAGCTCGAGTTTGAAACAATTTCTCAGGACTACTCTTTTTTGGTGATGCAGACTTATTAGCAAGTAAGAACTTGCGTCTCTGGTCTCTTTTTGCTGCAAGGTACTCCTTTCTTTTGGAATTCAAGGTAGCATGCTCCAAATTCAAATGAGGTTCATTAGAATTTACCTTGTTAGGATCTAAACTTTTTACTACATCAACTTTATTTCCAGCTGCTGACCTGCTTACTTGTTTATTCAGTTCAATATTTTTAATTTGTTTTGATTTTTTATCATCACTTGACTCCACCTCAGAAGAACTGTTATCTGGAATTTTAACTTCAGTGTGCCTTGTTGCATATCTATGGCCTTTTTCTTCAGTTTCTACTTTTGAACTGGTGGCATTTCCCTTTTTTGAACCTGTTGATAATCGTGTACCATACACTTTCTTGATAGCTGGAACAGTTTTCTTCTTTATTGCTTTACCCTTCAGAGATTTGGCAGTATTTCTAAGACTTACAGCCTTACTTACCCCATTCTGCTTTTTATTCAGTATTTGTTTTGCTTTCTTTTTTCTTTCCCGGGCAAATTTTGAAAGACTAGCACTTTCCACCAATTCAGCCATTTCTTTCACAGTCATTTTGAATTTAAGCATAGGATTATCACTCCAAGTTGGACTGTCTAAATCTCCTCTACTGCTTGTACTTTCAACAGAAACTTCTCTGTCTGTAGATCTCCTTTCAGGACTTCTAAGCATTTCCATAGAAATACGAACACCACTCGACCTTCTTGCTGCAATGTTTCCAGATTGACTACTATCTACAGCTGCATTTTTAAGTTTATCTGCATTTTGTTCTTGCTTGTCTAAATCTGTACTAGTGTGTCTGATACCAGCACCATTAGGAAAGCTTTTACCAGAGATGTCTTCATTGTCGTGAGATACCTGCAAGTCCGCATGCCGGGTTACAGGACCACTGTAACTACTGGAGTGACTACGTTCAAGAAGTTCATGCCTAGGGTTTTGTTTAGCTACCCCAATGTCTATACCTTTACCAGTGTCAACATTTAATTCTACTTTGCTAGAGGTGTCCTTTTTATTCTCTTTTATAGGTAGTGTACCATCAGATCTCCTAGTCACTGGCTTTTTATACTCCTTGTTTATTGTGATTGCATCTTTATTAACAGTTTTCTTGACAGGGGAACTGCTCTTTTCAGAAATTTTATGCTTATCTTTATTCTTGCTGACAGGAGTCTTTCCCTCCATATCATTTAGGTTAGTTTTCTTCGAGGTCTCTTGTAACTCAACTACTGAACCTGCAGCTGACTTAGCATTTAAAGACTTCCTGCTTATTTCTGTATCACTGCCTGGCTGCACTAATTGATCAGACTGCCTATTATCAAGAACCTGTTTTCTTGTTGTTATGGCTAATTCTGCTAATTTCTTAACTTTAGCAACAGAAACTGGAACATCATGTACAGTTTTATTTGCCCTGGTTTTAGAGGAAACATCAATTGCAGTCTCATTTACCGTTTTTCTTTGTTCTTTATTTGCATCAGCTATCTGACTTTTCTTCTGTACAATTTGTGAGCTATAAATTACTTTTTTATAAGGTTTTTCCTTAGCATTTATACAAACTTCGTTCTGCTGGTTTTTTATTATTTCTACAGAAGTACTTGAGATATCACTATCAACTGCAGTACCCTGTATTTTATTTGAAGGCTGATGTAATCCATTCTCTACTTGTCTTCTTGTTCTGATTGTTAAGTTTTCATTAAATTTGGGTATTTCTTTCACATTATCGCTTTTTTCATTCAATGTCCCTTTACTGGTTGGTCTCTTCCCTGTTTCTTTATCTTTTGCTTCTGTAATCTTCACAGGGCTTGCCTCTCCATTTTGGGATTTATTTGCATTATCCACCAATCCTTTACAATGCTGGTAATGACGATGGTAGCTCTTTGCTTTCCAGCAGATTTTTCCACACTTATCACATTTTTTCCATCCTGTATCAAGTGCCAGCATGTTCTTCTTTATGGATTCAGGACTACTTTCATTTGAATCAGTTTCTTCATCATCAAGACTTTTTCTACGTCCAAATTTTCCTTTAAGTTTTGCCTGAATTAACTCTATATAGGACTCAGATTTCGTATGTACTTTACGTAAATGTCTAGCTAAAGCTGTAAAATATGTGAATGATTTTTTGCATGTAGGACAAGTGTATTGCACCATTTTGTCAACATGCTTCATTTTGCAATGGAATTTAAGACCATATGGTGTGGTAAATGATTTGTCACAAGTTCTGCATTTTAACAGCTTCACATCACAGTGGGCAAGCCAAGACCTATCTAATGAGTAGTCATTTACAAATGTCGCCATGTCTGTACCAAGCTCTTCATCCTCATTTAAAGCAACTGTACCATTATCAGCTGTATTTGTATCAGTCCCTACAGATAACGGACTTGTCTTGTCGTTCAATTTTTCAGTCTGATCTTTCATCCCAATGAAATTATCAACAGATTTCCTTGGAGAAGATTTTCTGGACCTAACAGGCCTAATAGATGCTGGTTTATAATTGTTTCCCTGAGTTTGTGAAGACCCTTGCAACTCCACAGGTCTGTTTGCTAACTTTTCACACAACTGACCAATAGTAGGTTTTGTTTTATTTGCATTTAGAACATTTCCTGCTGTATCTTTGCTATCACTATGACCTCTTGTTATTGATTTGTTTTCAGAAGACTGTGTTTCTATGGCAGAATAAGGCGATTTCACTTCACTGACATTTAATATCACTGCATTAGGGTTTGTTGGAATAGACTTCAAAGTCACTGTATTTGTTGATTTAGAAATCTTTTTAGCTTCTACCTTCTCTGCTATTTTTGTGTAAAAGTCGTAACTTTTGGAATGTCCTTCAAATGTTCTTCGTATGACTTTGTCTATAACTGTTTGCTTTGGATCTGTTTTCTGTAAATTTATCTTATCTACTTCTGACAATGTTTCCTGAGGGGATGCAGGCTCAATAATTACAGTATCTTCAGGTTCAATATTTGGTTCTTCAGTTTCTTTCCTCTTTTGTTCCTCATACAAATTGGTGCAATAAACTCTTTTATGTGCAACAAAGTTGGGAAGGCTTCTAAAGAAATTCCGACACACTTTGCATTCAAGTATGACATCACATTCCTCTAGTAACAGATTTCTAACTTCATCTGAACCATAATGAATCCCATTCATAATCTGCTCAATAACTTTTCCTCCAATCTGTATGGCAGTTCTTATGACCGAGAAGTCTATTTCTGGGCTACTTGGTCTCGACCCGTCACCTCTTGAATCCTCACCCTTGGACGACATCTTGAGCTGTGAAAAAGAAATGTACAACATGTTAAAGAGTATAAGGATCTATCATTGGTGTAAGGGGTAGATAGAAAAATTTGTCCCAAGGATCACTATCTGGCATCACGAAGCTTACCGAGTGATCCCAGAATGTAATCTAGAGTGACAGATTTTTCTATCTACCCCTAACACCCATGATAGAATCTTTTTCTTGCACACCTTTCACTTCTGAGCGTAGATTTTTTATTAATGCAGTCAGTTCATTTGCTGATGTCCGCCATATTGTGATGACATTAATGTGTTGTTTAATGACATCATACTTTCAGTGACGTAAACCTTAAGGATGGCGTGCGTGATTCCTTTATAACCAGAGCATATCAAACACATGAGAATTCTTTTTATATTACCCTGGGTAGGATAACCTGGGCAGGATAAGAATTTCTATCCCAGGGTTAAAGTCAGGATTTCCTTATCTGGTGTACAAGAATGAATTTTATACAAGAAGGTCAAGATGGCCCTGTATCACTCACCTGATTATCAAATAAATTTGCCTTTCAGTTCAGGAGAAAAAGTTCAAAATAGATTTCCCAGATAGCTGCCATGGTGGCCATCTTGGATTTATGATTGGACTGTTTTAGCTCTTTTTTTTTATCTACAAGTCACCCTGATGCTTCTACCAAGTTTGGAGTCAATTGGCCTTTCGGTTCAGGAGAAGATGCGAAAAATAGACTTTCAAGATGGGAGTCATGGCAGCCATCTTGGATTTCCGATCAGAATGAGTTTAGCTATTTTGATCTACTAGTCATCCTGATGCTTCTTATCAAGTTCAAGACAATCAGCCTTTTGTTTCAGGAGAAGAAGCAAAACAAAAGATTTTCAAGATGGCGGCCATCTTGGAATTCCCATCGGAACGATTTTAGCTATTTTTTATCAAGAAGTCACCCCTATGCTTCCTACCAAGTTTCCAGTCAACTGGCCTTTCGGGTCAGGAGAAGAAGTGAAAAAATGGATTTTCAGGATAGCAGCTGTGGTGGCCATCTTGGATTTCCAATTGGAATGATTTTAGCTATTTTTGATCTACAAGTCACCCTGATGCTTCCTACCAAGATCCAAGTCAATTGGCCTTTTGGTTCAGGAGAAGAAGTGAAAAATAGATTTTCAAGTTGGCAGCCGTGGCGGCCATCTTTGATTTCCGATCAGAACAATTTTAGCTATTTCTGATCTACAACTTCTCATCCCGATGCTTCCTACCAAGTTTCAAGTCGACTGGCCTTTTGGTTCAGGAGAAGAAGTTAAACATTGATTTTTCAAGACGGCTGCCATGGCAGCCACCTTGGATTTCCGATTAGAACAATTTAGCTATTTTTGATCTACAAGTCACCCCGATGCTTCCTACCAAGTTTCAAGTTGATTTGCCTTTCGGTTCAGGAGAAGTGAAAAATAGATTTTCAAGATGACAGCCTAGGCGGTCTATACAGCTCAATATAAACATATGACCCCCTGGGGTGTGGCCAGCTGCGACCCCAGGGGCTTGATTGGCAGGATTTATGTAGGGGACCACTAAACATTGCTGCATACTAAATATATAATCTGTGGGCCTCATGATTTAAGAGAAGTTTTTTAAATTTTTCCCATTATAAATCTATGGGAGCTAATGACCCCCGGGGCATGGCCAATTTGGATCCAAGGGGCATGGTTGGCAGGATTTATGTAGGAGACCACTTTACATCGCTTCATACTTAATCTATTAGCTCTAGGCCTCATAGCTGGCAGGATTTATGTAGTGGACCACTAAACATTGCTCCATACTAAATAGATAAGCTGCGAGCCTTGTGGTTTCAGAGAGAGATTTCTTAAGTTTTTCCAATTGTTTATGGGAGCAAATGACCCCCAGGGTGTGGCCAGTTTGGACCTCAGGGGCTTGATTGGCAGGATTTATCTGGGGGACCACTAAACAATGTTACATACTAAATATATAAGCCGTAGGCCTCATGGTTTCTGAGAAGAAGATTTTTAAAGTTTTCCCCATTATAAGTCTATGGGAGCAATATATGGGCATGGCAGCCATCTTGATTTACGGACCATGACCATTTGTACATATTTTCAATCCCCCTTTAACACAAGGCTCCACATGAAGTTTGAAGAAATTTGGCACAGGGGTTTCAGAGGAGAAGTCGTTCAAAGATGTGAACAGACAGACGGACAAATGGATGGAGGACGACGGACGGGAAGTGACCACAATAGCCTTCAGCTCAGGTGAGCTAAAAATAGATTTTCAAGATGGTGGTCATCTTTGATTTCCGATCTGAATGATTTTAACTATTTTTTATCTACAAATCACCCTGATGCTTCCCACCAAGTTTCAAGTCAACTGGCCTTTTGGTTCAGGAGAATAAGCCAAAAATAGATTTTCATGATGGCTACTACGACGGCAATCTTGGATTTCTGATCAGAATGATTTTAGCAATTTTTGATCTACCAGTCACCCTGATGCTCCTTGCAATGTTTCAAGTCCATTTGCTTTTTGGTTCAGCAGAAGTCAAAAATAGATTTTCAAGATGGCAGCCATCTGGGATTTCAGATTTGAACGATTTTAGCTATTTTTTGATCTACATGTCATCCCGATGCTTCCTACCGAGTTTCAAGTCAATTGGTTCTTTGGTTCCGAAGAAGCGAAAAATAGATTTTCAAGATAGCGGCCATGACGCCCATCTTGGATTTCCAATCGGAACGATTTTAGCTAGTTTTGATCTACAAGTCACCCTGATGTTTCCTACCAAGTTTCAAGTCAATTGGCGTTTCGGTTGAAGAGAAGAATCCAAAAATAGATTTTCACGATGGCAGCCACGGCCGAGTTCTTGGACTTCCGACCCGAATGAGGACTGCTTAGAGGACTTAGCCTGCCCAGTAAACGTGTGGTAAGGTAAACTGACCGCGCTAGACATGACCCCATTGGGTTGACTGGGCCGTGAAACCTCAACACAAACAAACAAACAAACTCGTTATCACTGGGAAACAAAAATATGGGCGTGTCTCAGGCAGATAACTCCGTAAAAATTTGACAAAATTTGCCCATTAGCAAACCTAAACCAGATCTCCACAATATCAATGCACACACCAAGTCTGGTGAAAATCCACTGATGTTTACTCAAGTTATCATCCGGAAACGAAAAATGGATGGACGAACGTACGACTGACGGACGGACAGACACGCGGGCGTCAAACGTGAAACCATAATACCCCGCCACTAATATGTGGTGGGGTATAAAAAGGTTAACTAAAACTCAAACGACACCCGACTGCCCGTCTGACCCCTGCCTGCCCGACGCCCGCCGGACATAGCTATTTTAAAGGACAGATTTTTTTAAAAACCTGTCCAATTATAAAGTTTCCATGATTAGTAACTAGTTATTGCTGCTCCTGCTGATCATTTTGTGTTTTCAGTTAACATATTCACCCTAAGTATTCAGGGCCAACAACCTCTGTCACCAACCTTGTGATATGTACATAGCCTCGACTGTAACATTCGTCAGATTTACAACAAAATCATAAACAAGGCATAATGCAGTCTCAAGCTACCGAGGGCACAAAACATGTCTATTTTTATCCCCGCGCTTTTCGAAGAAAAAGTGGGGATATTGTGATTCACCCCCCCCTCCCCCCCCCCACGTCCGTATGTCCGTCTGTAATGTCACACCATTGCTCCTAGAACATTTAAGCTAGAATCTCAAAACTTTCACAGGCGATGGCTCTATGGATGATTTTTGTTTTGTAAAACTGACTGATCACTGACTATTTTGATCGTCAACAATAAGCGACAAATAGAAAATATATAATTTTTTTTTTTATTTTAACCCTTTTCCAGGTAATTATGCACAAGCTCTGATAAGAGGGATACCCACACATTTTTCTTATTTCTCAATGAATATGTTGTGGGTACTCATTACAAGTGCCTCAATGAGACATTTCTAATGAGTACCCACAACGTGTTTTCATGGAGAAAAAAGAAATATATCATTACTTTTCGGTTGAAAAAGTGTCTTATTTGGATCTATGCTTATTTCAGCCTTTTTTTTTTTTTTTTTTTTTTTTTTTGCATTTGTTTTTTTACCTTTATTCATCAAAAATCTAAAATGACCACCGCTGTGGTTCGAGCCTGGCTCGGGTCATATGTGGGAAAGCCAAGTTCTGCTTACGGATGGTCAGGTGGTTTTTCTCCGGGTTCTCCGGTTTTCGTCCACCTTCGATGAACGATCGGCTCGATATAAGTGAAATATTCTTGAAAGGGCCGTAAAACCCAAATCAAAAAAAAAAAAAAAAAATAGACAGCTTAGTATTTCATTTTTCATTAACTTAAAAAGTAAAAGACAGAATTTTCCAGTTAGCCCATTGTATTCGGGAAAGTTGTAAAAGGGCAACTGGCAAACAGTGCAGACCCAGATCAGACGCCGCAGAATGCAGCGTCTGATCAGGGTCTCCACAGTTTGCAAATAGTTTAGCCATTTTTCTCTAGGAATATCTAAATCACATAGTCGGACATACCTAAAATTGAAATTGGACTCTTCCAATATATATTGTGGGAGAGTCTATTCAGTCAATAAAGGGTTAGTTGACATTGAAAATTCTTTCTGGTCACCAGTCCCAAGAGGCAAAAGTGACTGATGATTGGTTATAATTGATTGTTGGGACAACACTAATTAGAAGTGCCTAGCTGATGTGCATCTGAATACCACATAGGCCTAGACAAGAGCGGGTATCAGGTTAATATTTTTCTTATTTCTCCATGAAAATATATGTTGTGGGTACTCATTAGAAGCGCCTAACCAATAAACCTCAAAATACCTCATAATTATGTCCAAAATAGCCCAAATATAGCTCCTAAACCTTGGATGTTAGCCCAGACCCTCAGACAGACACTCAAAATTTCAGACGGTATAACATAATACACTTGCCACTTTTTGTGGTAGGGCATAAAAATGCAATTTAACCATTTTCTCATATAAGTCAATGGGAGCTTACTGTTGCCATGGCAAACAAACCAAGAGGCAGACTACTATAATTATAGCTACATGTACTTTGAATTGTCCTTACCAAAGCAACTTTTGTACCAAATAAAAGTCATACTGCTTCAGTGGTTTCGAAGTTGTCATTTGAAAAAGTCCTTTTTCAAAATTGAATGTTGCTGTGGCAACAAAACAAAACAAAACAGCCATCGGTCATAAAACATAAACTGGATAGACAACCGTCAGATGATCATAACTGCCAAATATGGCTCACATCACTTCACTGGTTATGGAGAAAGTGCAATTCAACCATTTTCCTACACAGCTTTCTGTTGCCATTGCAACCAAACCAAGAGGCAGACTGCAACTTTTTGCTTTTTTGAATTGTCCTTAGCCAAGCAACATTTGTACCAAATTAGAGTCCTACTGCTTCAGTGGTTTTGGACGAGTTGTCATTTAAAAAGTTCCCTTTTTTAACTTTAATGTTGCCATGGCAACCAAGCAAAATGGCCACTGGTTATCAGACACATAAACTTGGCAGACAATCATCTAATGATCATAACTGCCAAATATGGTTCATATCACTTCACTGGTTATGGAGAAAATGCAATTTAACCATTTTCCGAATTATAAGTTTATGGGAGCTTTCTGTTGCCATGGCAACCAAACAAAGAGGCAGATCACCACAATTTTAGCTATTCTGAATTGCCCTTAAACAAGCAACATTTGTACCAAATTAGAGTCATACTGCTTCAGTGGTTTTGAAGGAGTTCATTTAAAAAATTCCTTTTCAAAACTGAATGTTGCCATGGCAACCAAACAAAATGGCCACTGATCATAAAACACATAAACTGGGTAGACAATCATCAAATGATCATAAATGCCAAATATGGTTCACATCACTTCAGTGGTTATGGAGAATATGCAACTTTTTGCTTTTTTGAATTGTCCTTAGCCAAGCAACATTTGTACCAAATTAGAGTCCTACTGCTTCAGTGGTTTTGGACGAGTTGTCATTTAAAAAATTCCCTTTTTTAACTTTAATGTTGCCATGGCAACCAAGCAAAATGGCCACTGGTCATCAGACACATAAACTTGGTAGACAATCATCTAATGATCATAACTGCCAAATATGGTTCCTATCACTTCACTGGTTATGGAGAAAATGCAATTTAACCATTTTCCGAATTATAAGTTTATGGGAGCTTTCTGTTGCCAAGGTAACCAAAGCAAGAGGCAGGTCACCATAATTTTAGCTATTTTGAATTGCTTTTACCCAAACAACATTTTTACCAAATTAGAGTCAAACTGCTTCAATGGTTTTTGAAGTTGTCATTTAAAAAATTCCATTTTTGAAATTTAAAGTTGCCATGGTAACCAGACAAAGCGGTCGCTGGTCATCAAACACATAAACTAAGTAAACAATTATCAGATGATCATAAATGCCAAATATGGTTCACATCACTTCCGTGGAGAAAATGCAATTTAACCATTTTCCCATTATAAGTCTATGGGAGCTTTCTGTTGCCATGGCAACAAACCAAGAGGCAGATCACCATAATTTTAGCTACTTTAAATTGCCCTTACCCAAGCAACATTTGTACTAAATTAGTCATACTGCTTCAGTGGTTTTGAAGTTGTCATTTAAAAAATTCCTTTTTCAAAATTGAATGTTGCCATGGCAACCAAACAAAATGGCCACTGGTTATAAGACACATAAACTGAGTAGACAATCTTCAGATGATCATAACTGCCAAATATGGTTCACATCACTTCAGTGGTTATGGAGAATATGCAATTTAATCATTTTCCCATTATAAACCTATGCGAGCTTTCTGTCGATTCAAAGTGTTAACAGACGGACAGACATACACACGGACTGATGAAAAGTGATCACTATAGCTCATCCGGAGCATAGCTCTGGTGAGCTAACAAGATATTCATTCATGGGTCTTGATAATATAGCTATATAAACTAAAGTGCAAAAATTTTGAATTTTTATATGAAAATTCTAAGTCTGTGACCTTGACCTCAAGGTCAGGCCCCGAGATGGGGATGGCACTGAGTGAACTTAAGACCTATATCTACCATCATGCCTCAAATAAATGAAATCCATCAAAAAGGGTCTTTATAATGTAAGGTCTTATAAACTTTGACGCAAAAACCTTGACCCTAGTTCAACGAAAGTGACGCAGATACGAACAAATGAACAGAAAGGTGAAAACTATACACCCCTCAAGATACTTCATATGTCGGGGTATACATACAGCTATGTAACTTTAATGCAAAAGGTTTGATTTTTAAATGAAAATTCTAAGTCTGTGACCTTAACCTCAAGGTGATGCCCCAGGAAGGGAATTTCTCTGAGTAAAACTTTAAACCTATACAATGTATCTGTCATCATGCAAAATATAAATGAAATACATCAAAAGGTCCTGATGATTTTCGCTATATAAACTTAAATGCAAACATTTTGACTTTCATATGAAAATTCTAAGTATGCGACCTTAACAACGCTTATATAAAAACTCTCTAAGTCTGTGACAAGGTCAGGCTGGGAGAGTGGGGGGGGGGGGGGTGTCTCAAAGTCAGGCCCCTGGTTGAGGATGACATCGAGTAAAAAAGTTTAGACCTATGTCTACCATCTTGCTAAATATAAATAAAATCCATTTAAGGGTCTTATAAACTTTGATGCAAAAACTTTGACCCTGGTCAAATTTTGACTTTTATATAAAAATTTTAAGTCCATAACCTTTACCTCAATGTCAGGCCTGGGGTGGGGATGGCACTAAGTAAAGACTTAGACCTATATCTACCATCATGCCAAATATAAACTAGAGCTGGTGTTTGTAAAACACAATGTCCCCAACTACCTGACTCTTTAACACTGCTTGACTCCAACACTGCTTGCCCATGACGGTAATAACAGTACATATATACGAGATTTCAGTGTTATTTTAGTGAAAGGGAAATAACTCAAAAATGGGTGATAATTCGAATAAGAAAAAAAATACAGACCTACTTTTTCATGAGAAATCCATATATGAAATTTCAAAACATTAGCATACTAGGTTCTAAACTTATGCTTTACACAATAAAGCAACAACATTAAAGGCCAGAAATTGCAAAGGACCATAACTCCAACAACATTTCATTTAATGAAAATTTAATCAGGTGATCTACTCCTCAGTCCCAATCAGTATATCAAATATCAAGGCTCTAGCTCAAATAGTTTTTGAGACATCTTGCTAACGAGATTTCAATGTTATTTTATTAAAAGGGCAATAACTCTAAAATGGGAGATAATTTTGATAAGAAAAAAAATACGGGTCACCTATTTTTTCATGAGAAATCCATATATGAAATTTCAAAACATTAGCATACATGGTTCTAAAGTCATGCTATGCACAAGAAAGCGTGACGAACGAACAAACAAATGGCCAAGCCAGAAGCAATATTCACCAACACCCCCCCCCCCCAAAGTCTGGGACTCCAGGGCCTCCAGGACCTAATTTTTAAATATATCCCACCATTTATGAAAAGGATTTAATGAATTTATATGTTATTTAGCTTAAGGATGGTAGTTTTACTCCATAAAAAAGAGTTTCAGAATATTCAGTTTAAATATTTAGAAGTGAGTAAAAATATTTAACTGGACTTCCAGATAATGGCACCAGGAAGTCTTGGGACTTCCTGATTGACAGTTAAAGCAAGCACAGGACTGGCTGTAGTTTCCAAAAAGTGTATTTCGGTTATTTCTGTGACTGACGGTAGTTTTCCATTTTTTATTATTATTATTTCTCTCTGGAGACATTTCTCGACAATGACTAACATGACGACTAAAGGAAACGCATGCTACATGTTGCATATTCCATGCCGACACACTTCAATAAGCAAACAAGGTTAGCCTACCTTGTTGAAGTTCGAACATCACAGACCCTGATCAGTTCATACATCCGCGAGTCTGATACGCTAAACAGCCTATGTATATATTCATAGCTGATCTGGGCTTGAGTAATTTGAATATAAAATGAAATAATTAACTGGTATTCTTTGATCACTAAGTTATTTCAGTCAACTGTTTGTTTTTTTTTTGTTGTTTTTTTTTACTGACAGAGACAAACCAACATGGTAAGTTCCCACTTTTGAGAGACATCAACCTGCTCATCAAAATGATTGTACCTCATAGCAACAGATAAGGCGCTTTTTTCATCCGAAAAATACTGATATCTTTATTATTTCTCCACGAAAACATATGTTGTGGTACTCATTAGAAGCGCCTCGCCGAGGCGCTTCTAATGAGTACCCACAACATATGTTTTCGTCCAGGCGCTTCTAATGAGTACCCACAACATATGTTTTCGTGGAAAAATAAGAAAAATATGTGGATACCCCCTCTTATCTGTAGCTATGGTACCTGTTAGGCAGATACCTGTTAGGCAGATACAGTTTCTAAGTCCCAAAGAATCTGTCCAGCAAACCGTGTGTTCCTTTGTTAAGGTTTACAGCCCTATCAACCCATTGGGATCATGTTGAGCATGGTCAGTTTATCTAACCACACCTTTTCCTGGGCAGGCTTAGTCCTCTAAGCAGTTAACCAGTCTTTGTGCACATTTTTTTGCCAGACAACTTCCCTTCTTGAATCAGTGGGAGAGAGAATGACCACAGAAAATATTCCATGATCAATCTCCATGAAAGAATGTTGCCAGACCTAGCGGGGATCGAACCAACTAAATTGTATCTCCTGATCTCCAGTCGGATGCATATCCAACTGTCACCGAGATCGGCACAATCAATATGTAGCTTCTCATTGAAATGCACAGAAGCGCCCGTTCAGTTCTGGGCTGTTCTTACATGCAATTTTACATTTTGAGTTGTTCTTGCATGAAGAAACCATGTGAATATAGTGGTAATGTCACGTGAAATGGTGGCAGGAACTCACTTTATGAGAAAAATTATCCTATTATCATGTTAGGATCATATTAAATTGTAGAGACAGTGTTGTGCATACACTTCAAATAGGCTGCAACTCGTCAACTTCATTCAAGTCACAGAGCTCTCTAGGTGAATAAAAAATGGATGACTGCTTGTTTATCCCTTTGTCCATTCTCACTGAAAATAGCCTGATAAATGACATGTTTATTTGATGGGTCCGTGTGTACTGGCCAGGGCTGGTATGTGACATTCCTCTGGTGATCCCATCTGAATACACAGAGTGTGTCAAACTTACTGGACATTTAATTGTTGTGAAAGGTGAAGGGGTAACATATTTCACTGAAAATATCTGGCTTTTATGGAGGTAATAGTTTATGGAGGTAATATAGGTCCTTTTTCTGTTGGAAATGGTGATTATGGATCAAAGTTTAGATGTTATTTTTAAGTCAAATTCGGTCCTGCTCACAAAAAATTGGTTTGACTGGAAGACTGGCAGTTTCTCAACCCCTGGCTGGGGTGCATGCATGGGAGCGGAAAAATACAAATTTATGGTTTAAGTCTCCACAAAAGCATACACAAATATAGACAGAGGACTGAGATACGCCACCACCAAATGGGCTAATATATTTTGTATTCCACAAGACAATTTGACAAAAAAATTAGATACTAACAACAAAATTTAATACAAACATTTTAGCACAATGACCTTAAGGTCGCAAGTAGAAATAAAGCTTGGGGTCAAACTGGGGGAACATTACCATAACCAAAAATCTCTGTAAACCTTTGGCATTCTGTCAAACTTCTGTAGCACTTGCTTCTGGGACATCACAGTGGTGCTCAGCTAAGCCAGAAGCCAATGCACATGATCTATTTACAGGTGGAAATTTATGACAGTTGATGTATTAGATGGTTGGTTCGTTTTTGAGAGAGCTAGTTTTCATAAAAAATTGCAAGAAATACAAATTTTTCGAAACTGTTTAATTGTTATGCACATCATCATATAGGTAAATGTTTGCAGAATTTATGGAAATATATAATTTGTATGACTGCTTCGAATCAGAAGACATTGCTAGAAATGTGTTTGTAAAACACTATGCCCCCCTACTATAATATGCTTGTGGATACAAAATGCCAAAGATGAAGGAACATAACTCCGACCAAAATTTGACCAGGTCATCTACATCTTGGTTCCAAACTGCTTGCAAAATTTCGTGAGCCTAACTCAAGTGGGTCCTTAGATATTTTGCTTCCAAGATTTTCAATGGCCTAAGTTTGAAAAGGGGCATTACTCCACCTTGAAGACTTCGACAGAAAAGAAAAAACAAATTGACAATGCGTCATAACTCAAGAAGTATCTGGCAGTATTATCATTCAAATGTTAATCAGGTCATTTACTGATCTTGGTAAAGTCATGTATCTTTTTGATATTAATACCTTTCTAGCAAATACACCTGAACCTCATTATAACACAGTCCATTATAGCATGAATTCAGTTATAACACAGTCTTACCTTGGACCCCATTTTTTCCCCAACAAACCACTTTTCATGATCAGTGATGTCTGAAAAATCACAACCATCTAGTGTCTTCCCAAACAGATAACTTTCTTGCAACTTTTACATGCGAGTATACGGTAGTTAACAATGCTCTAAGCGAACAATTTAATGTATATTGGAGAGATCAGATGAATAACGGCAACTTACCGCAACAGAAATAATTACGTCATTATCCAAACAGTCAAAAAATCAACACTTCACCACTCCTTTTTGCGGTAAACAAGCAATGAACATGTCTCGATCATCAGTGATTGTAGCCTGATAATTAATTTGTTTGTGTGACACGTGTGAATACACTGCAACTGCAAAAAACCAGATGCAGTCGTATGTCCAAAAGATCAAAGGTCACTTTAATCCCAACTATGAGTGATTAAAGAATGCACTGCTTGATCACACCTGACTTTTTGTTGTTGTTTTTTTTTTTTGTTCAACACATTTTGCGGTTTGTTGGTCCCAGATTGATGAAAATAATTCCCAAACAGTTTGGAACCTGACCAGATATCGCATACAGTGACGTCTGATCTGGGTCTAACTGTTTGTATTTTTTTAAAGGCCATAACATGAAAGAATAATTTAAGGTAGATTTCACAGCAAAAAAAAAAAAATGAGTAATGCACCACTTGTACTTGACAAAATTCGGACAGTGCTTAAAATTTAAGCAGACTGGTCAGATCTTGTAACATCTTAAACTGCAAAAACAGCCCATGGCGCAGGCCTTCCTTATTTGACTTGATAGTCCATTAAAAGTAATTTCATTCCGCCTCTCCTGTTTCCTGACATCTTGGCACTTACACAAAGATGGGAACCAGTTGTCTATAAATAGTTATTTAGGAAAACCCTATGGTCAGTTCAATATGGAGTTGGATTAACAAAAAAATCATCCATTTTTCTTTATTTTACATATTTATTGATGACACAATTGTGTAGAAACATTAATGACTAACTACATGTATACACACAATACAAAGCAGCATTAAACATTGGTATACACATTTTAAGCATGAAATTGCTTATTTCATGTATAAACAAACAAATTTACCTTCAGTAGATGCAAGCTTTGATCATCCTCGTTATAGCACAGTTCAGTTAAGTAACAAGGTCCAGTGCTTGGACTGGACTTCAGTGTTAAAACAAGGTTCAGGTGTATATATATATTTTTCTTTAAACCTGTATTAGATGGTAAAAATCATGGGTTGACAATGTGTTTTTAAACAAGGAAAAAGCATGGGATGACTGTATGTTGTTCAATATAATAAAAATGCAAAATTTACTGACTATGAGTATCTGGTTTTAGCCTGGTGAATGCGCACTCCCTTTATGATCCAGTAGTCCTGGGATGACTTCAATTTTCCAATTGTTAACTTTCCATTCCTGAGCAGTAATATATTTTCTGTATCAGCATACGGCATTTACGTTTAATGTTATGCCAGAGCCTGTTCAAATTATCAGGACTTCATCGAGCATGGGAATAAGCTCACTACAAGGCTGTTGAGCCAGGGGTATCAAAAAACCAAACTAGTAGCAACACTTAAGAAGTTCTATGGGAGACATCATGATCTGGTCAATCCCTACAATGTGGCAGTTTCCAGAATTGTTTCTGATGTTTTGGCCAATGACGAGCCACAAATAGACTTCCAAAATCCCAGACATATGCTTCTATCTACATTTCCTTCATTCAGGCCTATGGGCATGGTGGGCGAAGCTTTTTGTTTTTGTTAACCAATTAATGCTTACTATCTGCAGATGCCTGATCACATTCTTTATTCTTGGGTCCATGCATGTTGGTCTGAACATTCTGATTCGTCATTTGTTTATGGATTTATGAGTTTGGATTATGGTTTGGGTACCATGACCACAACTACCATTGGATACCCTGTCAGGACACTAAACTGTATATTTTTCCTCCTACTACATTTTCTCAGTCCCCAATGGTGATGTGCATGTTTATTGGTGAAGGCAGCTGACCTTGATTTTCACCTTTTGTTTAGATTCTTTTCTTTGTTTTTTTGTTTTTATTTTACACAGCGGGTGTAGTGTCCCCTAAAAAAGTAAAGTACACATTGCGTGATAACTTGCAAAAGCTCAATAAAACATCTAACATGGTACCTCACATTTTTGGTTGAAATTTCACACCCCCAAAACGGGACTGGAATGACCTAGCCACAATGAGAACTATATCAAAACAGTTCATTACGTCACAGAGGGTGCTGAAATAGCTCAGTTGGTAGCGAGTTTTGTCGTAAGACTAGCTACACACCTCTGCAATACAGGCGGACAGGACTCGGTATGTGTGTATCTTGGCAGTTCCATCCCGGTTGCAGTGGTTTCACAGTGTATTTTCAGTCCTACAGACAACTGGAAACTACCTGGGCTTTCCTCCACCATCGAACTGTTCTCTGAAGTAATAGATGTCAGTGTTTCAGAGTAATAGAAAGACAGACTGAGGACCTTGGCTTTACAAACAAATCACACTCTAAGGAATATTTTCAGGTTTTAGTTTTCAGATCTTGTAAATGATAATTATACATCCTTGCTGACATACTCAAGCCAAAGGTACTTCAGTTTGCCCATATTCACCTTTTATTGAAACATTCCGAATATTGGTACACTACGAATATGCACGCTGCATTTGACACAGTTATGGCTGCTCGATGTACAATTTGGGCATCAGTTTTACCGCATAATTTCTAATTGCTACAAATATCGGGGTCTTTAAGCATAATAATTCGATAGAAAAGTTTGGACGGATTGTTCGAACAATAAGAATTTATTACTTTTATTCACTGTTTGCATATAATTCAAATATTTTCTTTCTTTTTCGCCTCGCCGCCTTCGATTAAGTTGGGATTCTCGACGAACGGCGAACTGTATTGTGGGAAACCGGAAGTGATAAATTGAAAAATAAAACTGAAAGGTCACATAACAACGCATGTAAACAATGTTGATTTTCAGCTTTTAAAGTCATGATTTAAGATGTCATTCAATTATTTATGAAGAACTTAGTACGTAAGATGCTGTCCTTTCATTCCAAACAGAAATCGTATGGCCTAGTCATTTCTTGGAACAAACAGATCTGGACATGTCTGAATTCCGCACTGAACATATTTTCGTTATTGTAAGAGCTGTACCAGTTGCCAACAATACTTATGTGAACTAAGGAGAAAAACGTGTGCATGGTGCAGGACTTGAATTCAGAACACAAAAAAAAGTCCGGTTATCTACCACCTGACCTAACGGCTAAAGAGTCTCTCCAATAAAAACGATCTCCACCGTCTAACATTGGGACGGCATTTTACCTGTATTCATTATTCATTTATTTTCATGGTTTACATTTAATTTTAATCAGTTATTTGTGTTTGTATCCACTGCTATTACCTTTTAAATTCGCCACCACAGGGCTGGAAAAGTACTGGGATTGTGATTTTACACCAAAATAATGGGGACTAATAAGATTTTTATATTTACCCAATTCTTATTTTTCACGTGGAAGAAAAAGTGCTGGGCTTTTATTACATGTATTCAGTTATCCCGGCAATGAGGTGTATTTAACAGATCCGTGATGAAGGGAAAGACTTCCCCACTATTCCCCAATGGGTTGGGGTGGGGCTAGGGAGGGATACGAATAACTGGTGCATAAGGCATCAACTGAATGCATATCTGTGATATTTTTTTGGCCCCAAATAGGGAGTTTTTGATTTTCAGATAGAGAGATTGGGGTCTGAAATAGGGAGATTTTTCCCTGCTAAAAGTGATCTAATTTTTTGGTGAAAATTCATTTATGTTACACTTTAAAAGCATTTATAATCTAAAAGAGGTAACATGAATTACGTCTATTCATCTACAGCTGTTCAAGATCCAAAGTTAAGACTTCTTTTCATGTGACAGTGATTAAGCCTGTCAAATCAAAACACACTTAAACAAATATGAAATAACTTTCATGTACCCAACAACTGGAAGGTTTTACACTAAATACTTTAAAGTTCTTGTCTCTCTTAACAGAACATGTACTTCATCAACCCCAAAACGAGTCCTTGGCAAACAGTGCAGGCCCAGTTCAGACACTGCTGAATGCAGTGTCTTATCAGGGCCTTCTCTGTTTGCAGAAAGACAACCATTTTCACAATCACAAAATAAAATGGAGCGCCGTTACCAGTCGTCAGGAGCCATGAACGCTGGCTGCATAATAAGCGGTCCATGAGGTGTTAATATTGCATATATTTGCATATATTTTATGTTTGTTTTCAATTAGATTATTGTTGAAACGTTGTTGTTATTGCTATTTCACCTCCATAATGTATTGATTGTAAGGTTTTCCTAAATAACTATTTACTGTATAGATAACTGGTTTCAGTCTTATGTATAAGCGTTATTCCTCTGATGTTTCCTTGTATGAAAATGACCGTTTAGAGCCATGTTAATTACTACCATAGTATGACATTTAAAAGGTGTGCAAACGTTATCTCAGATAGCTTAAAGAAAAATAGGATACTGGTGACAATTAAAATGGTAGAATAGAATGAGTAAATCAGCGAGTCTACGGTCATGGCTGACAATGGTCAGTAGGCAAAAAAATACTTTAGAAAAATGGTCTCGTCGGGAGATTTGGGCTGTCGTGCAGGAGACCGGGAGCAGGGCTTGACATCTGGATATCCCGACAAAATCAGGAGATATCACTTGTATGTGAATGTACATGTCCTCAGTCCTCAATCCACGGCCTCAACGGCTCAGTTGTTCTCATCTGTAAGGGTCGTCTCGACGGTACCTTCTCTCCACACGGGTAACTTTTCTCTATTGTACTTGGAGTAGCAAAGATGTGGACTGAGGATCAAGGCTGAGAGGAGGGACCAGTTGATATACTCCCTCTGAAGCAACAAGTGGCTTCGATGTAGGCTGCCACTTCTTCTCTGATTCTTTCTCTTCATTTGGGAATCTTGATGGTCATCATTGCTCATTAATGTGTAGTAGTACAGGTTATGTAGTCTATCCTGGTGGCCAGATGAAGGTAAAGTGCCTCTCTGTGCTGGTCGTATATGGGGTGCCAGTGGAGCAAGTAGTGTTCTGTGGTTTCAGATTCTCTGCAGGTACATTTGTTGCTGTCAGACAGGCCTAGTTTTTGTCTATAGTCATTAAGTCCTGAGAATCTGGTTTGTAGTTGCAGGATATAACAAAAACTTTTCCCGTTGGGGATATCCAGGTACTTCTTTGTCTGAGTTGATGGTATTATAAGTGAGTGGTAGGTTCTGCCATACAATGAGATGCCCCATCTTTTTTGCCATTTTTTGTGCTGGGTCTTTGTGCTGGCTTCCTTGATTTCTGGCAGGTTGGTCGATCGCTTATCTTCTGGCTGTTTACTGGCATCTGTAGCGGCTTCTTTTGCCAGTTGATTGGCCATCTCATTTCAGATAATACCGACATGCCCTGGCGTCCAGTTTAAAATCTGCATGTACTGTCAGTTTCTAGACTTTACCTGCCCATTAGCACTAATCCACTATTATGTTGGGCACCATTAAAGAAAACCTAACAAGGAAACAAATGCAAGATTCAGTGTTTGAACCTGTGGCCCCTGCTTGCAGGTCAGGTGCTCTGTATACATGTACATAAAGCTGTGTTAACTGGGATGAGAGTCCTACCAATCACAACAGTATATAACAGAACAGCAGTTGAAGGAAGAACTGGAGTTTCACTTTTAGAAACACCATGATTGTATTCTATAGATGGTGATTATGGCAATATTCTGTTACTGTCCCTGGATAGTAAAGAAAGTGGCTGGATTATTTAGTACCTGTACACTGTGCACTATGGTATCAATAGGACTGATAATTTTGCAGCAAGTTGCTAGAAATGTCCCTGTGATCAGTTGTTATGGATCATCAGTCAGTTTTGCCTCTTGTCACTGATGATCAGAAAGAATTTTCATAGTTGACTAATGGGAAAACTCTTTTCTTTAAAAGAACATATTTTTAGCTTGCCTGGACGAAGTCCAGGAAGAGATAGTGCAGTACCCCCGGCATTGGCATCCACATTTACGTTAAAGTTTTTTAAGAGCTTATATTTTCCAGACCATTTGATAGATTTGGTTCATATTTTGTATGATGATAGATACAGGTCCAAAGTTTTATTTGGCCTATTACCTCAAAGTCCCAGCCCATTACTGCAAGATCATGGTCATGGCCTTGGAAATTTTTAATGGTAAAGTTTTTTTAAGCGCTCATATTTTCCAAACTATATGATGGATTTTGTTCATATTTAGTATGATGATAGATACAGTTCCACAGTTTTATTCAGCAATACCCTGCCCAGGCCTGTGACCTCATGGTCAAGGTCACAGACTTAAAAAATTATATAAAATTTCATACACCAAAGTTTCTCAGAAAAGTTGTATGCAAACAGTGCAGACCCAGATCTGACAGCTCCTGCAGGAGCAGTCTTATCAGGGTCTACAATCTTAGCCATTCCATGAAGTGTTTTAAGATGCAACTACAAAAAAAAAAAAGCAAAATTTAGGCCAACATATATGAAATAAATGGTTCAAAATTATAGGACATTTAGTGTCCACAATTCTTTTTGAAGACTAGGGTGGTTTAGTGTTTCTTAAGTAGTCTTTGCTACTAGAAATGCCTGGTTAGATCTTCACTTGGATTTGGTAGGGATGAACTAAAACAGTGTTTTGTGTGTGTGTGTGTGTGTGTGTGTGTGTTTGTGTGTGTGTGTGTGTGTGTGTGTGTGTGTGTGTGTGTGTGTGTGTGTGTGTGTGTGTTACAAGCACCAAATGTTCACCCTTCAAATGTAACATCACGAAAATACGCCTTTTGACCCCCTTAAACCACACTTTTATTTTGTAGTAAAACTGGGGTTTATAGGGGTATACATTATTTTTCTTATTTTGCTAAAACACACAGATTGTGGGTACTCATTAGAACTGCCTCACCAAGGTGGTTCTAACGAGTACCCACAATCTATGTTTTGAGCAGAAATAAAGAAAATATCAGCCCTTTTTTATCTGAAAATGTTTCCTTTTTTGGCTGTAAAATTTTCAATATATTTGAATAGGCGTGTTTTTGTAATGAAATACAGAATAATTGTTGGGCTTGCATAGCGGCTTCCTAATCCAATCAGTGACAAATCACAGAAAAAACATGATGATCAAATTAAATGATAAATCAAGGATGGCAGCTTGGAGGCAGATGTTTAGAATTTGCACAATGCATTATAGCATGGATGTATGGTCATTTTCTATATAAGCTATACATTTTTGTTTGGATACAACACGGTTGCTTAGCTAACACGATAATTGCTTTGGATCCCAGTAATAGTGTTAAGAAGAAGTTGTTGTGTACTTTTGACACTTTTTACATGACAGTTATGTACCGTCAGTAGAGGTGGCTTATCAGGGCTAAGAAGATAATCGATTATCAGTCCTGCCATTTTGATCGATAATCGATTAGTAATCATTGAAGATTTCGTCATAATCTTACCTTTCTGGCTTACTGTCTGAGCATGATTCTTACCATATGTTATACTTTACCATATGTATTTGGACTGACAGACCTTAGCAAACAGTGTAGACCCAGGTGAGATGCAGCGTCTCATCAGGGTTTACACTGTTTGCCACTCATCCACCTACACAATATTGGGAAGTAAATCATACTTATTTTATTGTCAGCGGTGAAATCAGTGTATATCTGGTGAAAATAAAAGTGGTATCAATCACTAGTGAATTGATATCGTATCATTTCACTATAGTGAATAATGCGATTTATATTTTCACTCTTCACTTTGGATGACTTCGGTTTTCTTCACTGTTTCAGAAGTGGATGTTACCTCCACTTCAGATTTTTGAACACCTCTAACTTCTTTGTTTCTGAACTAAACTATCAAATGTTTGTATGCATTTTCTTAGTTAGAATGTAAGGAACATTTTGGTATCAAAATTATTTTGATTCGCCAAAACTTTTTGTTTTTTGTCTCTCCAGCGGTTCACATGTTAAGCACTGCACGTCGACGCCATGACGTTCATGTTTTGTTTGGTGACGTTATTTATGACGTCAGAAATGCGCATTGACGTGTGAACAATAAAATAAAAAGAAAATTTACTCTTTTTCAGTGAATACCATAAAAATTTTCATCTCGTGTAATGAAAACATTCAAATTTTCACTCGTGCTTTGCACTCGTGAAAATACTGATGTTTTCATATCACTCGATGACAATATTTATGGTATTCACAGCAAAAGAATAAATATCCTCTATTTGCTCAAATTTTAGAAAAAGTATAGTAAACAGTTGAGGTGTCTGAATCAGTACGATAAATACGGTAATGTAACAAAAACAGATTCAAGTATTTGATTATTAGCAAATCAGTAACGATAATCATGTTTGTGAAATTTATCGATCAATTAATTGATTATCCAATTAAATGTGGCAGCCTTAACCATCAGTACAGTTATGTACCATCAATATCCTGAATAGCTCAGCTGGTAGCAGGTTTGTCTCATGACTAACTGCACACATCTGCCACATAGGTTTGAGTCAAGCTCGGGACAGGAAAAAATGTGCTAGACACGGTTATGTGTGAATGATTGACTGTCACCTGCTGGGTTGCGGTGGTTTCACAGGTTATTTCCTTGAGAAGTATCCTGGCTTTCCTCCAGTAAGACAGTCTCCCCTTGTAATACTCACGCTGTGAGGTGTTAAGGGTATTGACAAATAAATAAACAAATTTAAATACAGTCAAACCTGAAATTACATCCATTTGGAAAAAGCCTCCAAATGGACGTAATTTTCTTGCAAATTGTCCCGACGAGACAATTTGCATGAAATGTCAAATCCTATTTTCTGGGAAAAAAAATTAAGCAGTTTCAAACTGTCGTCTGCTGATTTTTTCAGCATGCTAAACATTAATACAAACTTTTTTATGTTTCAGATGAGCTGAAGTGAATTCAAGATGGCTACAGCATCTTCCGGTCCACCGCTGCATTTAGACTGGGAAGTTCTATCTCCTGCCGGTCCCGCTCTTGCAATGCATGTTGGCTGTATACTGGGAAACAGCCTGTATATTCATGGTGGCATAACCAAAGCCGGGAGCAACTCCCCATCTGATAAACTGTACCAGTTTGACCTTTCAGGTCAAATCTGGAATGAGGTTAGAGAAGCTGGTTCCCCGGCCTTGAGTCATCATGCTTGTGTAGCACTGCATGATAGGTACATGGTGCTGATTGGAGGATGGAATGGGAGACAGAGAACAACAACAGTATTCGTCTTTGATACGCAAGAGAAACGATGGATGTTTCCGCGGGATCACGGTATGCCTGATGGCGTTGGACTAAGTTCTCATACTGCTACGTTGCTGAGTTCCGGTGAAATATTAGTTATTGGCAGGGAGGGTAGTTTACGATTACAGAGAAAGCATGGTAATGTTTATATGCTTACCGGTGATATTGACAAAGGAGTATTCCGGTACAGCGAGTACACAACAGGCACTGCTTCTCGATCCGGCCATACATCAACTTGTGTTGGGAATAATATTTACATTATAGGTGGTCGAGATGATAGATTGGTTGAAATACATGCTGGGTTCAGTTCACCAAAGAAATGTGGCGCAGTAGAATCCAAGTTTACAGAAATAGCAAAACTTTTGACATCTATGACAAAGCCTCCAAATGGACGTAAAAATCACATAGTGGTTCCCGGTCATGGAGCATTGCTGTTGCATGGTGGGGAGACATTTGATGGTAGAAGCAGGGAGCCAGTTGGAGAAATGTATTTGCTGGTAACCAAACCCCACATAGCCTGGTACAAACTGGGAAATAGCAAAGTGTGTCGAGCCAATCATGTGTGTTGCAGTGACGGTGAACGTGTTTTATTTCATGGTGGCATTGCTGGACGGGGTGTTGTGTATGGAGATACGTATGAACTCAGACTGAAAAGCAGCAGATAGCTTCTTGTTAGAATGAAACCATCATGACAAAACCAGTTCTGTCTTCATTTGTTTGCAACTTACTGCATTTCAGATACACTTTCAGGGGAGGCAACTCCATCAGAATTGTTTTGCCTTTCCATTGAAAAAGGGTCTACTCTTAACTCTTTGCATGCTGGTAATTTTGCGTGCTTTTTTGTCGTATGTGGATTTTTTTTTTAAATTAACTTTTTCAAACAAAAATTTCAGGAATACCATCAGAATGTCAAACAGTTTGCATCCAGATCAGGCCCGACATTCTGTCGGGCCTGATCTGGGTCCAAACTGTTTGCAAAGATCAGCAGATGACAAAAGTTGCCACTAGGGGGGGAAAGAGTTAAAGGAAAGACTTTGCTTTTTTATCGGAGAGAATTTGTTTATTTGGCTTTTTTATCGGAGAGAATTTGTTTATTTGGGCGCAAATTTTTTCCTTTTAGAGTAGACCCCGTTTCAGAGTGGATTGGTGTCCAGGAACGCAAACTACGCAGTCACATAAGTTGTCTCCCTTGTAAAAAACCGCAGAAACTCTACAAAAGTGTATCAAGTCCCCTTAACCTGATCAACAAAATGAATATGGTAAACAAAGGAAGAGGAATCTCACTAGCTTGACCTACTTAACTGTTATCAATCTCTAGGCTAATTCAGCAGACTACAAGTTGATGACATTTTTCTCATTTTTACCAGAAAACAGGATTTGACTTTTCATGCAAATTGTCTCCATTGGAGATTATTTGCATGCAGAAATGTTAAACCCTGTTTTCTTGGCAAAACAAGAAAAAGTTTTCAATATGTCATCAGCTGAAATTTTTACCCAGAATGCTGAGGGTTAAGGGAGATAACTAGCTAACATCATTGTGAACACTAAGAAAATACTACTGTCATATCATGAGAATTGAAGGTAGACATTGTTTGATCTCATGTTTGCACTTATTTTAGCTAACAACTTATTTCAAATGTATATAAAGAAATACAGCCGTCCATATCTGATCAGGTTTATGTGTGTATGTGACTATGTGTAGAAAGAGAGAACAAAACAGTATAATTAGAGGATATTCGTAGGGTCAATCCTGTTTAAGCAAACACCTAAGGAAAAGCCAAAAAAATGGTTGCTTAAGACAGGTGCATGCTTTACACTGGTAAATTTACATATTTAGGTAAAAGATGTGGCTTCTTCATATTAACTCTTTCACTGCCACAGGCGATAATACATGTAATAGGTTTTTGCAAACAGCATAGATCCAGATGAGATTGCTCATAATGAGCCATCTCATCTGGATCTATGCTGTTTGACATTCAGATGTTCAATTTTACATATAAACTTCTTTCCAAGAGATAGTTTGTTAAAATTAAAAGCAGATGACAAATGTCATCTGAAATTTGGCAGCGAAATAGTTAAAAGGTAATAAAATGGACTTGTTCAAATTTTTGGAGAAGTACATATATAGTGAGGAGTTAAAGTGTCCCAGTATATAGGTGGAGAAGTACATACTTTGTTATGGTGAGAAGTTAAGATGTTCCAATATTTAAGCTAAAGATTTCTGAAGAAAGAATATACCATATGCATATTTTTTCTTAAGAAATCTTTAGAATCTTTGTGATAAGCATATTTATTATAGGAATGAATTCCATTTTGTGGGGATTTTATTGATTTGTAAATGCTTGCAAACAAACTTTATGTTAAGTTTGTGATTAATTTGCTAGCTAGCATTTACACATGGATAAAATCTGTTAAAGTGAAATTTCTCTCTTATAATTCTAACTCTGTTATAGTTAGGATCAAAACAGGAGTTAAATCATCTAACTTTAACCCTTGTCATGCTGAGCCTGGATATACCCTACCTTTGTGAGCAGTGTAGATCCAGATCAGTTGGCTTCTGAAGAAGCCAACTGATATGGATCTGCACTGTTTGCCCTTAAGTATGTGAATTTATAGCAGCAATTTCGATCAAGCAATCTGATTGGATGAAAATTAGATGTGGGCGTGGTATCTTGATTTTTTTCAGCATGACAAGCAGAAAGAAAATACTTCCAGGATTCCTGCTCAGCACATTTATTAAAGTATAAATCCTGTTTTAAAAATTGCTATCGATCAATCAAATTGTAGTAAATTAATGTAAACATGTTGAGCTGGATTTAAATACATGCAGTGTTTCAGAGTATATGCATACATGAGGCCAAATAAATTAATATGTATGATAAGGGTAACATGTTAGAAAAAAAAATAGGTAGGTTCTGTAGGAACTTTTTTTTTTTTTACATTTTTAGCTCGGCTGTTTTCGAAGAAAACGACAAGGTATTGTCATAGCTCTGGCGTCGTCTGTGTCTGAGTCGTCGTCGTGCAAAAACTTGGACATTTTGTAATATCTCTGTCATTACTGAAGATATTTACTTGAAACTCCGACTAGTTGTTCATTATGAAAAGAGGAACTCATACCAATAGGGGAGGTAACCCTCAAAATATTTTTGGCACAGTTATGCCCCTTTTTCAACTTAGAATTTTTGTTGAAAAATGGTTTCACTGCGATTTCCCAAGAACTGATGGATGAATTCTGATCATGTTTGGTATTACATAATTATGGCCCTTCCAATTTAATGTATTTAAGTAGTTCTGTTGCTTATAATCAAACATGCCCTATATATTTCTAAAAGAAACTGCAGCCGAGCGTTGGCACCCGCATGCGGTGCTCTTGGTTTTTTTGTATGTAGAATTATAACCATAATTACCAGACATATTTGGACTTGGCACCATAATTGACATAAAATTTTACCAAGTCTGTTTTACTGTCCTTTGATGTGTCTAAAAGTACTGAGAGAATGGCAAACAGTGTAGACCCTGATGAAACTGCTCCTATAGTTTGATCTGGGTCCACACTGTTTGCTCAGACATTCTTGTCCAAATATTTAGCATGAATATTTTATCCCAGTACCGTCTTTTTTTTTTTTTTTTTTTTTTTTTTTTTGAGAAAAGGTGAACAAAATTGTGAGGTTTCACCAGGAAAATTAGGTAGGGTTACCCTAAACACATATATATTTTTATTTGGCCTAAAGAGTATGTTTCAAGGAATGTTATTTATATTATTTGTTGCATTTTGAAGTTTATATCATCCTTGTATTGTCAGAGGTCTTGTTATGTAGGAGTATTTGATGATAATTGTTGGATAATTTGCTCCAATTCTCCATAGAAACATACGATGCGGGTGCTCACTAGAAGTGCCTCAGTGAGGCACTTCTAATGAGTACCCACAACATCTGTTTTTATGGAGAAATAAGAAAAATTATTCAAGAATTTCACCAAATACTCCTATTTATCAAGTCCTGTGTTATGTCATCTTTGCTATCAGCTTTATGTTTAATAACATTATCATTTGAACCATTCCATTTGTAAATGTATCTTTGGGGCATGTGCAGACAGTGAAAGACACATCCATACAGTCTGATGAGATCTTTCCATTACGAAAATATGCCTATTCAAATATACTGAAAATTTTATCACCAAAAAATGAAAAATTTCAGATAAAAAATTCTGATATTTTTCATATTTCTGCTCAAAACATAGATTGTGGGTACTCATTAGAACCACCTTGATTAGGCATTTCTAATGAGTACCCACAATCTATGTTTTTGAGCAGAAAAGAAAACCTATGTATATCCCTGTAAACCCCAGTTTTACTATATAAAAGTGGTGTTTAAGGGGGTCAAAATTATATAGGCATGTTTTCGTGATGACTGGAATATATCAGCACAAAAAGGGCCAGATCAGATTTACTCTGCCCTTAAACTGCCAGTCACAACAATTGTGGTCTGCTTTGTCATCTGCTTGTGATTTTAAAAGTCATTTTTGCAAACATTGTAGACCCAGATCAGACTGCTCCTCTAGGAGCAGTCTGATCAAGGTCCACACTGTTTGCCTGTATGCAAAAATAGGTTTGAAAAATTTGCAAGAATATTCAGCAGACGACATACACAGACAACATTTTCAGATGCAGGTTTTCTTGGCATTTTAAGGGTTAGTAATATTGCAAAATCCTGTCATGATTTAATGCAAAATCTTGTCTTAATTGACTATGCATCAATAACTTCATTCTGTTCAATAGTTTGAAAAAAAATCAAATAAATTTCATTTTTTTTCTACAGTAAAAATGACTGCAAATTAGGCATTAATTCATAAGGTAGGTTAGACTGGCTCCCGTCTCTAGTGACAAAATTTTTTTCTTATAATCTGTTTTAATAATGCACTAAAATAAAACCAAAGTAATATCATAACTATAGAGGCTGGTCACTAGATAGTCATGATATATTTTTGGTTTTATCTTAGAGGATTATCAAACAGGATTATGGGAAAAATATTTAGTCACTGGAGACTGGAGCCAGTCTAAAGGTAGATGTATGTAGTTTGGTGGCAGGTTTTCAACAAGTTCCACTTGTTCAGAACTATTGAAATTTTCATAATATTCTCATGGAACATTGTTATTAAAATTAAAAGTCTGTTGAGAAAAGCAAAAAAAAAAACTTTGATATTTTTTTTTCCCCCAAACATTTAGTTTACTGTAGAAATTGTATACTTCAAACCTATTTTTGGCCATAATTTCTCGCATAAATTTATGAAAACAAGGCACAGAAACAGGAAAGAACAGAAATAGGAAAGATAGGTAGTTCCTGATATATTAACAATAACAAATAAATTTTTATTCGAAATAATATACCAAGCGAATAACTTCTTTCAGAAGGCTGTTGCAGCACAGTTCAATGTAATCTGTCTGATTTTGTTGGCTGACTGGTATTTTTACTATTATGTCCCAAAGATACTTCATGGTTTTCTCTTTTTATTGTAAATACTCATTGCTAAATTTAGACACAATGTCAAAATTGCCATAAATACATTATTCTTGTTAATATATTTTTAATATATATTTTTTTAAAAAGAGAACAAGAAAACATTATTTTTATATGTTTCTAACTTTATATGTTTGTTATTGTTGTCCATGAAAAGCATTTCACCATAAGAAATATTGGGACAGACATGCCAGAGCAAAGTGTAGACACAGATCAAATACCAACGAATGTGGCATCAATATCTGCAATTGTTTGCTACTCATCAGCTGTTTTTAGCCATAATAGAAGATAGTAAAATGGAATTTTTAGCTCACCTGAGCTCTGCTCAGGATGAGCTATTGTGATCACTTTTCGTCCGTCGTCCGTCCGTGCGTCCGTCCGTCCGTCCGTTAACATTTTCAAACGACTTCTCCTCTGAAGCCGCTGAGCCAATTTTGCTCAAATTTCATATGGAGCCTCCTTAGGGTGGGGGAACAAAAGATTGCTAAAATGGTCGCGGTCCGTCGACTAAGATGGCCGCCATGCCCATATATGGTAAAAACCTTTAAAAATCTTCTTCTCCATAACCGAGGATGCCTTGGGGCTGAATCTTTGCATGAATCATCGGGGACGGGAGGTCAACCAAAGTTGCTAAAAGAATTGTCGTACATTGACGTTTGACCTTTTTACGGCAAGGTCAAGTTCGCTTCCCTATGCATTTATATGAGCTCTATACATTTGAATGGGAAAATTGTTAAGAGTTTCAAACGACTTCTCCTCAGAAGCCTCTGAGCTAATTTTGTTCAAATTTCATATGGAGCCACCTTAGGATGGGGAAACAAAAGATTGCTAAAATTGTCGCGGTCCATTGACCAAGATGGCCGCCATGCCCATATATGGTAAAAACCTTTAAAAATCTTCTTCTCCATAACCGAGGATGCCTTGGGGCTGAATCTTTGCACGAATCATCGGGGACAAGAGGTCAACCAAAGTTGCTAAAAGAATTGTCGTACGTTGACGTTTGACCTTTTTACGGCAAGGTCAAGTTCGCTTCCCTATGCATTTGTATGAGCTCTATACATTTGAATGGGAAAATTGTTAAGAGTTTCAAACGACTTCTCCTCTGAAGCCTCTGAGCTAATTTTGTTCAAATTTCATATGGAGCCACCTTAGGGTGGGGGAACGAAAGATTGCTAAAATTGTCATGGTCCGTTGACCAAGATGGCCGCCATGTCCATATATGGTAAAAACCTTTAAAAATCTTCTTCTCCATAACCGAGGATGCCTTGGGGCTGAATCTTTGCATGAATCATCGGGGACGAGAGGTCAACCAAAGGTGCTAAAAGAATTGTCGTACGTTGACGTTTGACCTTTTTACGGCAAGGTCAAGTTCGCTTCCCTATGCATTTGTATGAGCTCTATACATTTGAATGGGAAAATTGTTAAGAGTTTCAAACGACTTATCCTCTGAAGCCTCTGAGCTAATTTTGTTCAAATTTCATATGGAGCCACCTTAGTGTGGGGAAACAAAAGATTGCTAAAATTGTCGCGGTCCGTTGACCAAGATGGCCGCCATGCCCATATATGGTAAAAACCTTTAAAAATCTTCTTCTCCAGAACCGAGAATGCCTTGGGGCTGAATCTTTGCACAAATCATCGGGAAGGAGAGGTCTACCAAAGTTGCCAAAAGAATTGTCGTACGTTGACATTTGACCTTTTTACGGCAGGATCAAGTTTGCTTCCCTATGCATTTGTATGAGCCCCATACATTTGAATAGGAAAATTGTTGAGAATTTTAAATTTCTTCTTCTCTGAAGCCACTGAGCCAAATTTGCTCACATTTCATATTGTGCCTTCTTAAGTCAGGGGAACGAAAGATTGCTAAAATGGTCGCGGTAGGTCGACCAAGATGGCCACCATGCCCATATATGGTAAGACCCTTTAAAAATCTTCTTCTTCAGAACTGAGGATGCCTTGGGGCTAAATCTGTGCACAAATCATCAGGAACAGGAGATCTACCAAAATTGCTGAAAAGATTATCGTACGTTGACATTTGACCTTTTTACGGCAAGGTCAAGTTTGCTTCCCCATGCATTTGTATGAGCCCCATAACATTTATATGGGAAAATTGTTGAGAATTTGACGACTTCTCTGAAGCCACTGAGCCAAATTTGCTCAGATTTTTAGCTCACCTGAGCATGAAGTGCGCATGGTGAGCTATTGTGGTCAGTCAATGTCTGTCATCCATCATGGGTCATGCGGCGTGAACAATTGCTTTAAAGGCCTACTCTTCCTACACCCCAGGGCCAATTGACTCGATACTTGGTAGGAAGCATCAGGATGAAATGTAGATAAAAAAAATAGCTAAAATCGTTCCGATCGGAAATCCAAGATGGCCGCCATGGCCGCCATCTTGAAAATCTTTTTCGCTTCTTCTCCTGAACCGAAAGGCCAATTGACTCCAAACTTGCTAGGAAGCATCAGGGTGACTTGTAGATCAAATATAGCTAAAATCGTGTCGGTCCAAATTCCAAGATGGCCACCATGGCAGCCATCTTGAAAATCTATTTTTCGCTTCTACTCCGAAACCCAAAAGCCAGTTGACTCCAAACTGGTTAGGAAGCATTGGGGTGACTTATAAATCAAAAATAGCTAAAATTGTGCTGATTAGAAATCCAAGATGGCCACCATGGCAGCCATCTTGAAAAGCTATTTTTCGCTTCTTCTCCTGAACCGAAAGGCCAATTGACTCCAAACTTGCTAGGAAGCATCGGGATGACTTGTACATAAAAAATAGCTCAAATCGTGCCAATTAGAAATCCAAGATGGCCTACATGACAGCCATCTTGAAAATCAGTTTTTTCGCTTCTTCTCTTAAAACTAAAAGTCAATTGACTTGAAACTTAGTAGGAAGCATCAGGGTGACTTGTAGATCAGAAAATAGCTATAATCATTCCGATCGGAAATCCAAGATGGCAGCCATCTTGAAAATCTATTTTTTGCTTCTTCTACTGCACCGAAATGCCAGTTGACTCAAAAGTTGGTAGGAGGCATTGGGGGTGACTTATTTTACTTGTAACGTTTAGAAAATTTCAGCATTTTAACCTTGTAAGCAAGATATTTCAAAAACTGTTTAAGCCATTGCCTTGTCATAAGAGTATTGGAAAAATGTTGCATGCCATCTGCATATCTGCAGTGGCGGTTTCACTCAGGTGAGCGAGTTGTGGCCCGTGGGCCTCTTGTTCATATTTTAGAACATGTATGGTACAGTCGCAAGGTGTCCCCTTGGCACTAGATAAGTGTTTTTTTTGGCTAAAATGTTTTGATATTTACCGCATTCTACCTAATTATTGCACACATACCCTTATAAGCGCACAATCAAGCAATTCCGTAGTCTTCAGATTACATCCAGTGTACTCATATCTACTTTTTTTATAAAGGAATATGTTGGGGGTACTCATTTGAATTGCATCGACTTGTCGATGCAATGCAAATGAGTACCCACAGTATATGCTTTTATAAAGAAAATCAGGAGGAAAAAAAAACAACACAAAAACATCGCATAAACATCATTTGAAGAGTCTTCGCTGATCTTTTTCTTCTTTTTTAATAGTGTGCCCTAAGTTGGTAGATACATATTTTATCACAAGTTTTCCAAGTTTTTTTTTGAAAAACCTAAGTGCACAGTGCGGTAATTAGGTTGAATAAGGTATGTAGTGATACTGATTAGAAAAGCCTCAGTGAGGCACTTCAGATGAGATCCTACAACTTATGTTTTCTTGGAGAAATAATAAAACTATTTACCAGGGCCCATTTGTTCAAACATTGTTAGCTTAATGAGTTTGTTAGTGGTCAAAATGTTAACTGTTCTATTAAGTACAATATCTAACTCACAGGTATTTTTGTTGAAAAAATGTGAGTAGCTTTTGCAACTGCAAAAGCTACTCACATTTTTTCAGCAAAAATATTAACGCATTTGCCATATTTTATTGTCAAAGTTTTAACGATACGTTAACTTACGACATTGTTAGTTTTGAACAACTTGGCTCTGATATTCCCTCTGATCTGGCACTGTGGTTCTATTATGTAGGAAAGGTATGGTATTCTGGGCATATATAAAACAAAGGCCCAAATCAGCCTCCTGATTGATGTAAGCTGGTCAAGGCCTTGGCTGTAAGCTGAAAGCAATTTTGGATGCTGCATCACAAAAACATACTGACCCCCATTAAACCCCATTTTTATATAGTAAAACTGGCGTTAACAGGGGTATACATTATTTGTCTTATCTCTGCTCAAAGCCATAGATTGTGGGTACTTGTTAGAACAACCTCGCTGAGGCAGTTCTAACGAGTACCCACAATCTACGTTTTGGGCAGAAATATGAAAAATATCAGCGTTTTTTTATCTGCAAATTTTCAGTTTTTGGAGGTGAAATTTTCTATATATTTGAACAGGCATGTTTTTGTAATGGTATAATATGCCAGTCAGCTCTGACATGAGAATCTGTACTATATGACATGCCTAGCATCTGCACAGTCTGATCAGTCTTCACTGGATGCCTTGGGTTAGGGGAAGCAAACATTTTTAAAAACAGCTACATAATTGTTCATTGACCATGATGGCTGCCCTGCCCATATATTTGAATCAGTCTTGAAGCATTTGAATTGAACTTGGCAGTAATGCTTGTTTTGTTGTCCTCTTTAAATTTGTGTTTATTTATTGTTTTTTTTTGTTCTTGTTTTTTAGGGTAGTTTCTCACATTTGATGCCAAACATGACAATAAATAAAATAAATGCTGCAAAGTGAATGTTTATATTTGGCAGCTTCACTCAGGTGTGAAAATAGTGGCTTTTTGGTCCTTTTGAGATTTTTATACCCCGCCACACAATAGTGGCGAGGTATTATGGTTTCACGTTGGCTGTCTGTGTGTCCGTCCGTCTGTCTGTCCGTCCATCCGTCGTTTGTCCGTCCATCCATTTTTCATTTCCGGATGATAACTTGAGTAAACATCAATGGATTTTCACCAAACTTGGTATGTGCATTGATATTATGGAGATCTGGTTTGGGACTGCTAATGGGCAAATTTCGTCAATTTTTGATGGAGTTAACTGCCCGAGACACGCCCATATTTTCGTTTCCGGATGATAACTTCAGTAAACATCAATGCTTTTTCACCAAACTTGGTATGTGCATTGATATTGTGGAGGTCTGCTTTGGGGTTGCTAATGGGCAAATTTTGTCAATTTTTGACGGAGTTATCTGCCCGAGACATGCCCATATTTTCGTTTCCGGATGATAACTTTAGTAAATAATAAGGGATTTTAACCAAACTTGCTCTGCGTATTGACAGTAAGGAGATCAGCTTTGGAATTGCTAATGGGCAAATTTCGTCAAATTTTTACGGAGTTATCTGCCCGACACACGTCCATATTTTCATTTCTGGATGATAACTTGAGTAAGTAACAAGGCCTTTTAACCAAACTTCCTATATGCTTTGATATTATCAAGGTCTGGTTTAGGATTGTTATCTGTCCCTCCGTCATTTTCTTTCCTGACAATTTCGCAACGATAACTTTAATACATAAACACATAATTGCTATGGCGGGGTATTATGCTTGCGGTGCTTTTATTTTGTGGATCCTTTCTATCGGAAAATTGTGCCATTAAGAGATGATTCACATGAAATGTCATATACTGTTTTCTCTGAAACATGAGAAAAACAAAAATTTATCTGTTAATTTTGTGATAATCATTCTAAGAGTTAACTTCATGCAGTTACATAATAAAATGTGTTATTTGAAAGTTTGAATGTTGTTTTTCTTTTTAAAACAACATATAGCCTCAGTAGGGCTATTCCAGAAAAAAGAATCTGGGAGGGGAAGACGCAGTTGCTATCTTTACTGGTTAGTTTTCAAGTTACTCTGATTCTGTTGGTGATTATGAGAAAAAAAATAATTCTGTGGATAATTGGTATTTCAGTTGCCAAAATTTAATGAAAGATAACAATAAACAGAACCATTGTTAGTCTGTTGTCCATTATGCCCACCATTTAATACTTGAAACAGAAAATGCATGGCCACCTTAAGGTTTTAAACAGTTCACAAGATCACTGCTTGCTCAAATGTCATACATAGCTTTCAGCCTAATGACAATGACAGTCTTTGCCCAACAGGACTCATTAACTACTTTAGCTGCCATTACTAAGAATAAACAAAAATAATTTTAATGTCTCCATAAACACTAGCCCTTAATTAACCCTTGTCCTGCTGAACCCGGATATACCCTGCCTTTGCAAACAGTAGCTCCAGATCAGTTGGCTTCTGAAGAAGCCAACTGATCTGGATCTGCACTGTTTGCCATGAAATATATGAATTCAGAGCAATAATTCAGCTAATCTGATTGGCTGAAAATTAGAAGTGGGCATGGCATCTTAATTTATTCAGCAGGACAAGGGTTAAAGTGCAGTACTGAATCATTTAAGTGCCAAACTCAACTGCATAAGATGTCATTTTGAAATATTCTTTTTATTTTTCAGAGAAAATAAGGCTTGGCATATTATATAAGTTAACACCTTAACTCCTTACCACAATTGTCCTAAAATTTAAACAAATCCACATTTCTTACCTGTGGAGGTGTTTAAGAATTGATGGATGAGTGGCAAACAGTGTAGGCCCTTATCAGATGCCACATTCTGATCTGGATCTACACTGTTTGCTCAGGTCTGTTTGTCTGTCCCAATCCTTTGTGTTATATGGATCTCACAGCTGGTGGATTCTTTAACCTTTACAACTCTCTGGATAAATTCACAGATGACAATTTGATATGTTTTTCTTTCCCAGAAAATAGGCTGACATGCAAATTGTCTCCTTTTCCTTAAGAAACAATTGTGAATTCATAGTAGACAAATAGATGATATTTTTCCCACAAAACAGGCTTGATATTTCATGCCATTTGCATGAAAATGTCAAGGCCTGTTTTTCAGGGAAACTAAGAATTGTCAATAAGCAGTGCCTAGTGTAGCCCACTCAGAAACTTAAATGTAACGGTCCACCATTAATGATGTTGGTGGAGGTGGGGGTGGAGGGGTATAAATAATAAAAGTATTTCAAAATGTCATTTGCTGATTTTTTAACCCAGCATGCTGAGAATTAAAACGAGTAACAGAGACAGTTTCAATATTTTTATTATTTAATATAATATGCTCAGTGTAAAAAGAAAAAAAAAATGTGAAGACAGAAAACAAAGAGACTAGGTAACTAGTTAACCCATAAAAGGCAAGCAAAGTCTGTAGCAGACAACATTTTGGGTTTTTTTTTTTATTGATTTTTCTATTTTCAGGGAAAACAGTCTTGACATTTCATGAGAATTGTCTGCTTAGCAGACATATCACATGAAGTTTTATGACTTATTTTCTATGAAAAATAAAAATAATTGAAACTGCTGTCTGCTGCAGTCGTTATTGGTGCCTTAAGGTATCAAGTTCACAATATATCAAAAATACACAACTATTCTAGACCATATAACTCCTTACCATATTATGTGTGAAATCGGAACAAACCCATCAGACTACCGGGTGATAGAGCTACAAAATATTCCAACATTTAACTCCTTTGCATACCGATCATAAAACTGTAACATGTCCATTTCACTAATGCCTAGTGTCCAAAAACTGCTGACTGAAGGCAAACAATGCATATCTTGATCAAACCGCTCCATCAAGGATCAAATGATCTTTTAGGAATTTCATATTTATCCCAAAATATTGGGATACTTAAACTTATTACCATATTTGTCCAAAAATTTGAACCATTTTATTACAAAAACAAGCCTATTCAAATATATAGAAAATTTCACCTCCAAACAATGAAAATTTTCAGATAAAAAACTCTGATATTTTTCATATTTCTGCTCAAAACATAGATTACAGATTTTAGGACAAGTATGGTAAAAGGGTTAAGCTGTTCCAATATTTAGGGTAAAAATATTACCGTCTTCAGATTACAGCTAGTGTACTTTTTGTCTACCGCTTTATAAAGATATAATATTATGTTGTGAGTACCCATTTGAATTGCATCAACTTGTTGATGCAATTCAAATGAGTACCCACAACACATGCTTTTATAAAGAAAATCAGAAAAAAAAAATTGCAGAGACATCATCAAATAAGTCCTTTGTTGATATTTTTTAAGTGTACCCTCAGCAGATAGATGCATATTTTACCATAAGTTTTCCCAGTAACTTTGAAAAACTTAAGTGCACAGTGCGGTAATTAGGTCAAATACGGTAATTTTAAATGAATTACAACTTGTGATTTCCAACATGCATGTATACTGATATTGGGAAAGATTCTGATATACCATATTTACCTTAAGAACTCGGATGCCTCGACTCCTTACCATACTTGTTCTAAAATTTGAACAAGTACAATTTACTACCCATTGTTGTGTCTAAAAATTGTTGGATGAGTGGCAAACAGTGTAGACCCTGATGAGATGCTGCATTCTAGATATTGGTGGTTTGAGCCACTGAGGGTTAATCAAAGCACGGGGTTAGGAGACAAATGGGAATAATATATGGATGTCTTTTCGATCTTCTATAAAATAATGGTATTTGAGTGTACTCATTGGAATTGCCTCAATTAGGTGATTCTAATGAGTATATATAACATACATTTTCATGATAAAATAGGAAGAATTCTTAAAATATCCCTAAACATTTGTTTTCTTGAGCTGTTGGAAGAAATTTTCTAGGGACTCAAAAACAAGTTTGAATTAGCCAAGGCAAATGAGTCCATTGAGGTTTTACTGTAATGGAGTAACATATTAATAGTCTACCCTGAATGCATTTAAGAAATGAAGATAATTTTTTTAAGTTTCATTGAAGTATGAACAACATCCAGTCACCAGTAAGTAAGTGAACCCCGAAGTGGTTCATGTATTGATTGTGTTGGGGTTTAATGACACGTCCACCCTTGTAGGTCATTTTATGTCGTCTCCCAGAGAAAGGGAGAGAAGAGAAAGTAGAAGAGATGAAAGAGATGAACAGAGAAGAAAGAGGAACAGGAATGAAAGTGAAGAAACAGAAGGAACAAAAACATTCCCCCTCGACCCTTACCTGCTACAAGGATAGCAGGTCTTGCCCAACTGTAAGCTAATATCAGTTGGACTCCCGGTGATGCAAGATACACGACACCTTCGTACCACCTGACCACCACCAAGTGGTTCATGTAAACTTTGCTTGCGGCCCAGTGTTGTTCATACTTCAATGAACGTTAAATAAATTGCCTTTATTACTTATATTTAAATTATTTTCCATCCATTACTTGACTAAAAAATATGGTTTGAGGGCTAAAATTGAAACAAGAAAACAATAATTGCAGCTTTCCTATCAACAGCAGAACAGGGTTCAACTGTTGTCATAACGTCGCCACTGTCCAATCATACTTGAAAGAACCATGAATTATTGATCATTATTTTGACGTCACTTAGTGAACGCGATGTCGCATGAGTCGGTGTATTTGATGGAGTACGAATATCATTATGTCCCAATAGTTAACCCTTGTCCAGCTGAACCCAGATATACTCTGCCTTTGCAAACAGAGTAAATCTAGATCTGTTGGCTTCTGAAGAAGCCAACTGATCTGGACCTGCACTGTTTGCCATTAAGTATGTGAATTTGTATCAGCAATTTGGACCAAGTAATTTGATTGGCTGAAAATTAGAAGTAGGCATGGCATCTTAATTTATTTAGTATGACAAGGGTTAACTATAGGTTTTTCTGTACTTGATTGTTTGGGTTGAGGTTTTTCGGCCCAGTCAACCCAATGGGGTCATGTCGAGCGTGATCAGTTTACCTAACCACACGTTTACTGGGCAGGCTTAGTCCTCTAAGCGGTTAACCAGTATTGTGCACATTCTTTCGCCAGAAACTGACAACTCCATTTCTTGAATCAGCAGAAGGGAGAGAATGACTGTAGAAAATATTTCATGAATATCTCCACGAAAGAATGTTGCCGACCTTGGCAGGGGTTGAACCCGCGACCTCCTGGTCTCCAGTCTGACGGCGCATCCAACTGAGCCACCGAAGCCGGCTCTTCTGTACTTGTACTGAGAATGTAAATAAAAATAAATAAATAAATAAATGCAGCACTAATGACCTACAGTTGCATCAGAAAATATCACTTTATACATACAGTAAGAGGAATAAAATATTCAGAGGACTTGTTAAGGAGGCATATTTGGTGATAATTCTGGGATAATTTTTCTTATTTTTCCATAAAAACATATCTTGTGGGTACTCATAAAGGAGCGGAGCGCCTTGCCGAGGCACTTCTAATGAGTACCCACAACAAGTGCTTTTATGGAGAAATAAGAAAAATTATTTCAGAATTATCACCAAATATGCAAAGCGTATTTGGTGATGATTCTGGGAAAATTTTTCTCCAGTTCTTCATATGTTATGGGTACTCATTAGAAATGCCTTGCCGAAGCACTTATAATGAGTACCCACAACATACGCTTTTATGGAGAAATAAGAAAAATTATCCCAGAATTATCACCAAATATGCCTCCTTAACAAGTTCTCTGGTATTGGACTATCACTTTAAAAATATTGATATATCTGTGCTTGTGTTAGAATTAAATACCATTTCTTGTTTGGTACATGTGTTTCATTGTAAGAACCCTTTCTGCCTGTGATTGCACATTTTCATTAAAAAATTCATTCAGACAGACATCAAGAAAGCTTCCAGCATGCGATAACAGGTTTACAGTAATTGAATCCTCAACAGAACTGACTGACAAAAAAAGAAAAGCGGACACATGAGAAACAAATGATAAAGGTTAGACAAATACATGTAAATTAATACTGATTTTCACCTGTATATTTAAAGGTAAACTTGTAATATTAGTATAAGGAATAATTAACCATTACCCTTGTAGGCATAGTTAACCCTTAAAACGCCAAGAAAACCTGCATCTGAAAATGTCGTCTGCTGAATATTCTTGCAAACTTTTCAAACCTATTTTTGCATACAGGCGAACAGTGTGGACCCTGATCAGACTGCTCCAAAAGGAGCAGTCTGATCTGGGTCCACACTGTTTGCAGAAATGACTTTTAAAATCACAAGCAGATGACAAAGCAGACGACAATTGTTGTGATTGGCAGTTTAAGGGTTAAGTATACTGCAGAAGAGTCAATTTGTAAATAATGGAGAACATATTAATGATATTCCTTTTTATTAGTCACATGGCTGCATCAAAAAACAAATGCAGCATAAATGCTATAAAAATGCATAAAAAATTACAGTAGGAGTATTACAGTAGGAGTCTATCACTTTATAATTACACATACATGTACTAAAAATAAGTTAACAATATTGAGTATGGTAAATCCCCTGAAATTTACATTTACCAAATAGATCAGCTCTAGCAGTGATTTGTTGAGTAATAAATCACTGACTGGAGGTCAGTTGTAATGTAAATCAGGTTTATCTACTTACAACTGACCAACAAACTGTGATCTATTACTCAAAAAATCACGCAAAAGAGCTGATCTATTTCGATTCTAACACAGAAAAAGTAATTGTATCCTTCAGATTCTTCCAACTCTGCCAGTGCGTAAAGAAATCCTGCCGTCAGTTTTCACATAGCTACAGATAAGAGGGGGTATCCACATAATATTTTTCTTATTTCTCTATAAAAACATATGTTGTGGGTACTCATTAGAAGCACCTAACTGAGGCGCTTCTAATGAGTACCCACAACATATGTTTCCGTGAAGAAATAAGAAAGATATCAGCATTTTTCAGATGAAAAAAGCACCTTATCTGTTGCTTTGGTTTTGATAACACTGATGTTAACATGCATTTCTGACGTTGTTGATGCAAGAACAAAGAAGTTACACCATCTAATATCGTGGAAACAAAGACTGACATCAGCAAAATGTCATATGAGGTCACAATGGCGCCAGATAGCGTCACACGTTTCCGCTCAGTGATTTGTTGCAGAATAATTCACAGGTTTTCTCCATTGCCTATACAGGTCCGCTGTGTTAGAAGTGTAGTAGCGCGGCAAAGCGAAGTACAAATAATCAATATGTATGTAAATATATAGGGCACATAAATGACCAGTCTAACTGGTCCGGACCTTTTAGCCTCGTGGTTATGACGCTCGATTACAGATCCAGGGGTACCTGGTTCGATCCCCGGTCGGGGCACTCGACGGGAATATTTTCTTTACAGGTCTATTTCTCCTCCTACTACATTTGGTGCCGTGACCAGGATGTGGTCCGGACCTTTTAGCCTCGTGGTTATGATGCTCGATTACAGATCCAGGGGTACCTGGTTCGATCCCCGGTCGGGGCACTCGACGGGAATATTTTCTTTACAGGTCTATTTCTCCTCCTACTACAGAATTTTTCCATACCTTTTGCTTTTAATGCAATTGTATCTACAAATGTACTTAGAGGAATGGCAAACAGTGTAGACCCTGATCAGACTGCTCCTTCAGGAGCAGTCTGATCTGGGTCTGCACTGTTTGCATATCCCATTTTCTCATTTTTATGCAATCATATCTTATACAAATATACTAAGTCAGTGGAATGGCAAACAAGCACTGTTGCATATCCCATTTTGTCAGAAAATTTGGTGTATGAAATTTTAGGACATTTACCATAAAATAACTGACTATCAACACACTGTTAATAGAGAACTCACAGGCTATAGCATAAACATACAAGCTACTGTTTTCTGGACACATAGGCTACAGCTCTAATTGGTGGAACTGGACAGGTTTGTGACATTTGTTCATTTTTTATTGGGTAGTCAACGCAATGATTTCAGCGGCTGATATGTACACCTGAGAAGGAACCAGTCATTCTTCTTTACTTACACGGATCAGAATATGAAACATCCAGGCAGTAAAATTTGAGCCACAATGTGAGAAAACGTACCTTCTGACATGTGTGTCCAACAAAGACTCAAATCAGCCTGCGCATCCGTGCAGTCTGATCAGTCTTCATTGTCTGCATGAAGAAACTGCATCCTTGGCTATCCAAAACACACCATGAAGATTCTGATCAGATTGCGCAATTGCGCAGTCTGATCAGAATCTTCGCTAGGCGCTCATGTCTGCAGGTACGTCTTCTTCTGTTGTTGCTCATTATATCCCGCTACAGCAGAGTAACTCAGACATGAAAACTCATTACTTTGTATGTATAAATTGAATATGTACTGTGACACAGGACTGCTTACTCCTCTTTTTCAGGCATGCATTTTTTCAACCAGGTAGTTGAGAATATATTCTGCTGAAAATTTGGAAGTGGAATGCCCCAATGACAAATTCCTCTTTTTATTTCCAATACAAAGCACATGGCTAAATATTTCAGTGCAACATGATTGGCTATGACTGCATTTTCCTGGGAAATGGTAATCCCTTAAGACAGGATGATTCCAACCAATGGTCTGCAGCAAAAAATCAAAGGCTACCCCAGTAAAATGTGAAATGATTAATATTTTGCCACTATCCTGTGGTGGGCAGATAACTCTATCAAAAATTGATGAAATTTGCCCATAAGCAATCCCAAACCAGATCTCTACAATATCAATGGGCATACTAAATTTAACGAAGATCCACTGACTGATATTTTTTTTCGCCCGGAAACGAAAATACGAGTGGACGGACAGGCGGACACACAGACTGTAAACCTAAAACCATACTATCCCGCGACTATACAGTATGTTTTTTCTTCAATGATTTCATTAAAACTAGACCTTGAGTTACTAATTTGTTCGATTTTGGACAAAAAAATCTATCAGTAGTCAGACAAACAGCACTAAAATGACTAAACAAGAAGTAAATACCTTATTTATGCAACATATCTAGACAGACAGGGCTCAACAAAATGTAGAAACAGATCAGATACAACAGAATATGCCATTTGATATATCATATTCGACCTAATTACTGCATATATCCCTATAAGCGCAGAGTCCAGCAATTCCATATCTGCAGATTACAGTCAGCGTACTGTTTGGCTACTTCTTTACAAAGGCACATGTGCCAGCCCCTGTGGCTCAGTTGGATGCGCCATCCGACTGGAGACCAGGAGGTCACGGGTTCAACCCCCGCCGAGGTCGGCAACATTCTTTCGTGGAGACTGATCGTGAAATATTTTCTACGGTCATTCTCTCCCTTCCGCTGATTCAAGAAGGGCAGTTGTCAGTTTCTGGCGAAAGAATGTGCACAATACTGGTTAACCGCTTAGAGGACTAAGCCTGCCCAGTAAACGTGTGGTTAGGTAAACTGACCGCGCTCGACATGACCCCATTGGGTTGACTGGGCCGTAAAACATCAAAACAAAAAACTTTAAGTGCACAGTCCAGCAATTCCATAGTCTTCAGATTACAGTCAGCGTACTTTTTGGCTCTTTCTTGTCGATGCAATTCAGATGGGTACCCACAACATATGCTTTTATAAAGGAAATCAGAAAACAAAATATTTCATAAGCATCATTAAAGAAGTCCTTTGCTGATCTTTTTTTAAGTGTATCCCTAGTATAGGTAGATACATAGATTACCACGTTTTCTCAGTAATTTTGAAAAAACCTAAGTGCATGGTACGGTAGTTAAGTCAAACATGGTAGGTCTACGTTGTTTGCTACTCATACAGTAGTTTAAGACACATCAACAGGTAGTAAAATGGACTTTTTCAAATAATTTTAGGACAAGTTTAGTTTGGAGATAAGGGTCAAAATATTTAAATATGGTATGTATCAGTGTGGGGAATCCACATAACCAAATGACTATGTGCTTGGAGTTTGTTACTATTTTTAGTCTCCCTATCAGGTAGGATTTTTTAGAATATCTCTATTTATACCTGATGGAATTTGTTCAAATAAAGCACAGTGTACGCGGAAAATCAAGCTCTTTCTGGTGGTGTAAGCGCTATTCTGCAATCTGGTCTGATTTTCAACATTGTCCCGGTAGCCCAGACTGACAACAAAAACATTCTTCGAATATTCTCTACAATTGGACCAGATCACAGAATAGTGCTTACACCACCAGAAAGAGCTTGATTTTCCGCGTATTCTGCGCTTTATTTGAACAAATTTGATTTGGTTTGAATAGAGATATTTTAAAAAATCCTACCTTATGCAGAGCTAAAAATAGTAACAAACTCCATGTACCTAGTCATTTGGTCATGTGGATTCTCCATACTGTGTATTATTGGTCGGTATAATCCTGGCTTAATAAAATAAATAGTAACAATTTTGGCCTAAAGTCAACACACTTACACCTCTTTATAAGAGTGTTCCTTATAAGATGGTTTTGGATAGAAGACTTTTTAAAGGTGGTCCCCAAAAGTATTGTATCCAACCAAAAATACATAAATTATACATGAAAATTAACTGTTATGTATCCAGTAAAAATGTATAGATTATATAGAAAAATGACCATTTTCTCCTTGGGAGATGATTTGCTTGAAATGTCAAAGCCTATTTTCTGAGAAAAATGATTTTTGTTTTTCAACATGTTGTCTTCTGAAACTTTTACTCAGCATGCAAAGTGTTAATAAACCTGTTCATTTTTGTTATCTATGATACATTCCAATACTGTTGGGTGAGTGGCAAAGTGTGAACCCCAATCAGAAATGGCATTCTGGGGCATCTGATCTGGGTCTACATGATTTGCTCAGGTCTGCTTGTCCGAGTACTTAGGGTACAGATTGCTCTTCTTGAGTATGGTTAAGTATGATAAATGTCCTAAAATTTCGAAAACTTTATTCCACACCTTTTCCGACTGAATTTATATTTTTCTTAAAATCCTTAGTGGAATGGCAAACAGTTAACCCTGATCGGACTGTTCCTAGAAGCAGTCTGATCTGAGTCTCCACTGTTTGCATATGCCGCTTTATCAGAACCTCTGGTGTATGAAATTTTAGGACATTTACCGTAAACTTTCCATTACGAAAACACGCCTATTCAAATATATACAAAATTTCACCTCCAAAAACTGAAAATTCAGATAAAAAACTCAGGTAGTTTTCTTCTTTCTGCTCAAAACATAGATTGTAGGTACTCGTTAGAACCGCCTCAGTGAGGCAGTTCTAACGAGTACCACAGTCTATGTTTTTGAGCAGAAATAAGAAAACTAATGTATACCCCTGTAAACCCCAGTTTTACTATATAAAAATGCAGTTCAAGGGGGTCAAACTTATATAGGCGTGTTTTCATGATGCTACAAAACTTCTCCATCATCTTTCCATTGCTTAAGTGCCTTGCGGTTAAATTTGATATTCTCCCAATGTATCCCATCATCTCTCTGTCGAAAAACAAGTGTCATCGGAAATAAAAAATTCAGAAACCAGAAGTCGCCGAATACAGATCTCATATTTTTTTTAACACTGTTTGTATTTCTAATGGGTACTTTTTTCACCACTTCAAACAATGTTTTCCCATCTACAGTTATAAACAATTGTGATGTGAAATAAAAACAACCTATAAGTCCAAACAAAATTTCTAAATAAACATGGAAAAGCATTAAACAAATATGACCTTTAACACCTCCCCAGAACAGCCACCTGCAAAATGCAACAGGTGGAATAAAATCTGTCCAACTGTCTGCCACAGGCCAAAAAACTTCTTTTAAATATTTATACGTAAAATAACCTCCAAGTCCACCGGCAAGCATGATATAAAAAGTCAGAACTATAAAGTATCGCTGATTCTTGAAACCAATACAATTACCAACGAGAAAACAATGGTGATCTCGCTTTAAAATGCACTTTTTACAGAATTTGCAATGGTGAGCACGAGGTGGAATATGCATATTACATTCTTGACAAAACTCCCATGGAAGGGCTTCCTTTGTCGTCATGTCATATACAACACTACCATTCTGATGACAATTAACTGCTTCTTGAATTAACGGCCGGAACTGATCTGGTGGACTGTCTGTTCGATGATTCACATTGATGTAAGGGTTATCTTTGGATTTCGGGAAACTTGGATCATATAATATCACACAGAGCCAGTTTGCAAATGCATTTATACAGACAAACCAGCACAACAGCCGCATATAGTAAGTAGTCCATGGGTCATAGTCTTGGAAAACATACGGCACTATGTACATCATGAAGACATACAGCTGTGTCGGACCTTGGAACAGCATCAGAACTCTCATTAAATTCTGAAAAAAGAAAACCTGTATTAACTTAAATACTGAGACACCTTAACCCTTCTCTTGCTGAACATGACATGTCCTGTCTTAGCAAACAGTGTAGATCCAGATCAGTTGGCTTCTGAAGAAGCCAACTGATCTGGATCTGCACTGTTTGCCATTAAGTATGTGAATTTGTATCAACAACCTGGATCTAATAATCTGATTGGCTGAAAATTGGAAGTAGGCATGGCATCTTAATTTATGGCCAACTGGCCAGTGCCTATTTCTAAAACTTGTAACTTTACATTACTTTTGTGTCCGCAAAAACTCAGGAAAATGAACTACTGGACAAGATAGTCCAAGAGCATGATTTGGACTTATCAGTCCTCATAAAAAATTGACTTACTGGAGTCAACACTTACAAGTTTCACACATAGTATGATACCAGTGAATGAATTATAAAGTTTGTATCTTTTGTAAGGAAAAGACCTGATAATGCAAACATGTAGCAATGTCATTCTTAATCTTTTCCTAACAAAGAAGGCAAAACAATAGTTGCATTTATTTGGTTAGTACTAATCAAATTATTGTACATCTGTTTCATCACGAAAACATAACTATATAATTTTGACCCCCTTAAACCACACTTTTATATTGTAAAACTGGGGTTTACAGGGGTATACATTATTTTTTTTTATTTCTGCTAAAAAACATAGATTGTGGGTACGGTACTCATTAGAACTGACTTGGGCAGGTGGTTCTAAATAGTACCCACAATCTATGTTTTGAGCAGAAATATGAAAAATATCAGAATTTTTTATCTAAAATTTTTCATTTTTTGGTGATAAAATTTTCAGTATACTTGACTAGGCATATTTTCATAATGACTGAATGTACAGTGCTCTTTGTGATAATTTCGCCTACTGTTTAGAAATGAGACATTTTATCTTAATGAGAATCTTGAAATATTTTATTAAAATGAAATACAAATTTCACTAAATTAAAATGACATGCAAATTTTCCGTTACAATTCTTTTCCTAACATTTAGGAGATTTTGTTTGAATTTGACACAAACGCACCAAGCCAAGCGACAAGTTTCTGAAAATTCCAAGTGAAAATGTTTAACATCAATTGAGATACAGACTTTTATTTTAATTTCCTATATTTCTAAATTCAAAGAGAGATAATCTGAGATGGGCAGAAATTCAAATTAGGTTTGATGCTGTTTGATGCGCATTTTGGATTAAAAAATGATGTGGTTTTACTCCGGCATTTGTACAAGACATTTGTGAACTACAGAATGTCATTTGCCTTATAAGCAGTGAGTTGTGAATGGAAATACCATGTTTTATCTGATGCTATGCCTACATTGCTTGCCACTTACCCAGTAAGAATTCTTTATAAATCTATAGTTGGCCGATATCGGCCCGCTATAGATTTATAAAGAATGCTAGCTGGGTATCGAGCAATTTTTTAGACACAGCAAAAGGTAATCAAATGAATTGTTCAAATTTTAGAAAGTATGGTAAGAAGTCAAATACATAGCTGCAGGTAAGATGGGGAATATACCATATTTGACCTAATTACCGCACATACCCTTATAAGCGCAGTCAAGTAATTTCTTAGTCAGTAGATTACAGCCGGTGTACTTTTATCTATGTCTTTATAAAAGCATATATTGTTGATACTCATTGAATTGACTTAAGGCAGTTCAAAAGAATACCAACAACATATGCTTTTACTGAGGCAATTCAAATGAGTGTCAACAACACAACATAATCTTTCATAATGAGATATAAAAGCATAAAATATGTTATTGGTGCTCATTTAAATTGCCTGGACTTGTCGAGACAATTCAAATGAGTACCAACAACATATGCTTAATAAAGAAAATCAGGAAGAGAATTGGATAAGCATCACTGAATAGTCCCTGTGCCCTTATTAGATTGACATTTTGCTACAAGTGCTTTTCATGTAATTTTGAAAAAAAAACAACAAAACTTAAGTGCACAGAGTGGTAATTAGGGCGAATATGGTAATTCTGTTTTCTCGGTGAAAACATAAAAGGCATTTTTAATGAGTATCCACAACATATGTTTTTGTGGAGAAATAAGATGGCACTTCTAATGAGTACCACAACATAAGTTTTTGTGGAGAAGTAAGACAGCACTTCTAATGAGTACCACATGTTTTGTGGAGAAATAAAATAGCACTTCTAATGTGTACCACAACATATTTTTTTGTGAAACAAGAAAAATATCAGCAATTTTCTGCTGAATAAAGTGCCTTATCTGGAACTGTATAAATACTCAAGAAAATACAGTAAATGTCTCTTTTCTGGTCAGTTAACCCTTAACCCTAGTCCTGCTGAACCCGGATATGCCCTGATATTGCAAACAGTGCAGATCCAGATCATTTTAACACGATCTGGATCTGCACTGTTTGTCATTATGTGAATTTGTATCAACAATCTGGATCACGTAATCTGATTGGCTGAAAATTAGAAGTAGGCGTGGCATCTTAATTTATTCAGCAGGACAAGGGTTAAAGCACCAATCACAACTACAAAGGATGACATTTTGATTTTTTTTTTTTTTTTTCAGAGTAAATAAGTTGACAATGCATGTGAATTGTCTGCCTAGTAGACAATTCACACGAGCTGTAAAAACTTATTTTTATTGAATAACAATAATTATTATTATAAAAAAAATTATTGAAATATTATCAAAATAGCAAATTTTTTTTTTTTTTTTTTTTTTTTTCAGAGAAACTAAGTCTTGACATTTCCATTTCATGTGAATTGTCTGCCAAGCATGAAATTTCAAGACTCTTTTTTCTCTGAAAAATATTTAAAAAAAAAAATAAAAATTTTAGAATTTCGTCTGCTACAGATTTTACTTTGTGCTTTAAGGGTTAATGTTGATACAGACATGTTAAGTTCTGAAAATAAAAATTAGCGAGATTCTGAAAAAAAAAAGTAATGTGATCTCTTTTTTTTACATTTAAATAATTATACTGGGAAATTTCTGAAAAAAGTAGTGAGATGTTGTCTAAAACTGGGTTTTTATAGCCAAATATTAGTGAATCTGACTAAAAACTAGCGAGACTTTAGATGTCTGTTGCTACATGTAAGTACACTAACCTGAGCCCCACTGGTACCCCCTGTCTCTTTCTTTCTCTTCCACTGCTCCCTCCAATTCTCCATTAAAGATTTATTGGGGTCATGGTCTGCAGGTCGACCAAACCATCTGTTACTTCCCTTGTTGGACCGCTGTACCATGTCTTCTGTTAAAACAGGAAAACACAACACCGAAAACTGCATTTACTCTAATATTATCATACTTGTCTTAAGGCGCGTTTTTCAATCCAAAAGTATTGATATTTTTCTTATTTCTGCACAAAAACATATGTTGTGGGTACTCATTAGAAGTGCCTCGCCAAGGCGCTTCTAATGAGTACCCACAACATAAGTTTCCATGCAGAAATAAGAAAAATATTTACTGCATACCCATCGTTATCTAGACCTATGTTAAATAACCCTTGTCCTACTGAATAAATAAAGATTCCACGCCCACTTCTAATTTTCAGCCAATTGGATTACTTGATCCAGGTTGTTGATACAACTTCACATATTTAATAACATAACAGTGCAGATCCAGATCAGTTGGCTTCTTCATAAGCCAGCTGATCTGAATCTACACTGGCTCAAACTGCCAATGTCTGGAACAAATTTCAATTGTCCCAAACATGTTCGAACTTTGAGATATTGAAGTTGGACTGTAGTTTATGTCTTAACCCTTGCCATGCTGAATAAAAAGATGCCACGCCCACTTCTAATTTTCTGCCAATCAGATTACTTGATCCAGGTTGTTGATACAAATTCACATATTTAATAACAAACAGTGCAGATCCAGATCAGTTGTCTTCTCCATAAGCCAACTGATCTGGATCTACACTGTTTGCAAAGGCAGGGTATATCCGGGTTCAGTAGGACTAGAGTTACTAGTTGTCAAAATATTTCGGTAGTGGTAAACAGTTAGGAGCAGAACTTCTTGTAGACTACAAGTTAAAACAAGATAGTCATGATGGCCCTGTATTGCTCACCTGAGTATCATAGCACTTAGAGAACCTGACCTAGAAATGATCAAGGCAAACATTCTGGCCAAGATTCATGATGATTACATACATAACTAAGACAATGTAGCTTAATGGGTTGTGAAATATAGGTCAAGGTAAAATATGGATGACTGCATTTATGAGGTCATGCTAAAATGTATACATGTGCCAAGTATCATTGCTGTAGGACCAATAGTTAAGGAGAAACAGACCTGTGATAAAAGGTCATAAGTGACCCAGTTTCGAACTTGATCCAGAAATCTTGAAAACAAAAATTTTGAGCAAGATTTATGATGATTTCTTAAAAAATATGACCTCTAGTGTTAAAAAGGTTTGCCTTTGCTTTGGCCTGATGACCTTGTTTTTGATCCCAAGTAAGCCAGTTTGGAACTTGATCTAGAAATCATCAAGATAAGGATTTTCAGCAAAATTTATGATGATTACTTAAAAAGTATGACCCCTATATAGAGTTTTAACAAGGTTTTACTTTGATTTTGCCTGGTGACCTAGTTTTTAATCCCAAGTGACCCAGTTTCAAACCTGACCTAGAAATCAAGAGGGCAAACTTTTTTCGCAAGATTCATGATGATTACTTAAAAAATGTGACCTCTAGAGAGTTAACAATGTTTTTCTTTGATTTGGCCTGGTAACCTATTATTTGATGCCAAGTGACCCAGTTTCATGCTTGACCTAGAAATCATCAAGACAAACATTTTGAGCAAGATTCATGATTACTTCAAAAAATGTGACCTCTAGAGTGTTAATAAGGTTTTCCTTTGATCTGGCCTGGTTTTTGACCCCCAAGTAACCCAGTTTCAAACTTGACCTCGAAATCACCAAGACAAACATTAGGAGCTAGATTCATGATGATTACTTCAAAAATGTGACCTCTGCAGTGTAATAACGATTTTCGTTTGATTTGGCCTGGTGACCTTAGTCACCTAGTTTTTAACCCCTGATCCAATGCTGTGTTCAGTAGTGACTGATCTAGTCTACACTGTTTGATCAGGCCTCATCATCATATCATATCATAATCGGACTTTTGATTAACGTGCAGGTACAGGGGCAACATCACATCAGTAGACCCCCTTCCAGATAGCTGGCTTGCTGCACGCATGGCAGATCTCACACCAGATCTCCTGTTATGTCTATCATGAGGGTTGACAGCCGAGAGCTTCCACTCTCTGCAATCCCTCTCTGTCAGCTGCTTCCATGTCATTTTGGGCCTCCCAGGCCCACGCTTTCCATCAACCTGTATGTAAAAGGCTGTCTTAACTGCACCATTGGAGCGTTCCACATGTCCATACCATCGGAATCTTCTCTCCTTCAGAATGAGGTCCAGATCCTCAATGCCAAGCCGCACAAGTAGCTCATTGGACCTGGTGGTGACAATGTCTTGCGGCCTGACATTGCAGATCTGCCTGATCATTGCCCTGTCATTTTTCTGCAGACGCTGGAGGTTCGGCTTTGTCAATGGCCAAGTCTCACTGGCATGGAGCATTGCGCTCTGCACACAAGAGCTGTACACACGGCCAAGTGTTTTGAAAGAGAGGTGGCGTGAAGAGAGAACTAATAGCAGGTCCTTGAACTTCTTCCAGGCGGTTTTCACACGTGTTGTGGTTGAGAGTTCACAGCCACCTGCTGCTGAGAGCATGTCTCCTAGGTAGCAAAAGGAAACTACCACCTCAAGCTTGTCAGGTCCGACCTGGACTTCCTTCTGTGGTCTGCCATCCAAGGGGCGTGCAGTTCCCTGGCACCAAGTACATCTATAGTCAGGATCCTTTTTCAAGCGCTTGAGCCCACTGCATTTCTTGTGCACCCAGTGCTTGCAGCCATTGCAGAAGATGCTTTTGCTGCCCACTCCAGTGCGACAGACAGTGCATGGAAACTCGCCTGAACTCTGCAGAAAGTCCAGTCCTGTACCGCAGATCATGATCTTTGTCTTTCCTGCATTTACTCTGAGTCCTTTCTTCTCCATTGCTTCTTTCCAAGTCAGGAGCCTCCTGACACATTCCCCAAGTGATTCAGCGATGATAACAAGGTCATCGGCATAGAGGTCCTCCCAGGGGACCCCAGAGCGGAACTCTCGTGATAAGGCTTCAAGCACAATGATGAAGAGCAGTGGGCTGAGTACTGAGCCTTGGTAAACACCAACCTTCACTTCAAACTCTTCACTGTACCCCTCACCAACACAGACACGGCTCTGCGCATTTGCATACATCCCCTGCACCAGTCGCACAATCCATTCCTCCACACCAAGTTTTCTCAGCGCCAACCAGATGACCTTCCAAGGTACTCGATCAAATGCCTTCTCCATGTCTACGAAAGCCATGTAGAGTCTCTTATTGGCAGCTAGATACTTCTCTTGCAGCTGCCTGACAACAAAGATTGCGTTTGTAGTGCCACTGCCTGGGACGAAGCCAAACTGGGAATTGTTGATTGACACCAACTGTCTGATGAGGCCGTCCACAATCCTCTCCAGGATTTTCATAACCTAGCTGCTCTGTCAGCTTGAGACTGCGGTAGTTGCCTCTTTCCAATGCATCCCCTTTTCCCTTGTAGAGGCAGACAATGAAACTCTGCTCCCAGTCAGAGGGTACCTTGCCATCATGAATGATTGCAACTGCGAGGTCATGGATCATGGAGGCGCCCATGTCTTCTCCAGCACTATGCCTGAAGGGCCCGGTGCTTTGCCAGCCTTCATCTGTGAGATAGCCTTCTTAACCATATCAATGTGATTGGGATGGGTGGGCCTTCCACTGGTGGTTGATATGACAGGTGGTCTGGGTCCCAGTCAAACTCAATGTTGAGAAGCCTTTGGTAGTGCTCTAGCCAGGCCTTCTGCTTTGAGTCTTCGCTCATTGACATCTCTCCTGCATCATTCTTCACAGGTTTGTCACCAACAACATCAGTGTTCTCTCTTCTAAACTGGTTAGCAAGGCGGTAGACTTCTGAAGACTTGGGGTCAATATTTTCGTAGACCTTCTTGTCGGCTTCTTGATGAGCATGGTGCACTGCATGTCTGGCATTTCGTTTGGCTGCATCGTATGATGCCCTAGTGCCTTTACCAGCCTTCCAGGCCTTGAAAGCCTGTCTGTCCAAATACTTAGGGTAAATACAGTGCACTTAATCTTTACCACCATGTGGGAAAATTCAGCAGATCACATACTTGCCCTGCCGCAGCAAAGGCCCAGGGCATAAATTAATCCACCCAGTTTGATCAGGGCATTACGAAAACACGCCTATTCAAATATATAGAAAATTTCACCTCCAAAAACTGAAAATTTTCAGATAAAAAAACTCTGATATTTTTCATATTTCTGCTCAAAACATTGATTGTAGGTACTCATTAGAACTGCCTCACTGAGGCAGTTCTAACGAGTACCCACAATCTATGTTTTTGAGCAGAAATAAGAAAAATAATGTATACCCCTGCAAACCCCAGTTTTACTATATAAAAGTGGGGTTTCAGAGGGTCAAAATTATATAGGCGTGTTTTCGTGATGGTCTTTACAATTCCATGACTAAAATTAAAAACAGAAAACAGATGAATATTTCTCACAAATATATGGTCATATAAAAAGACCCTGTGCAGGCTAAGCTGGATATTTGATGTTCACAAATAAATGAGGCCTGCCCAGAAAGGGTACCTGTTCCCTTGAAATAAATTGGCATTTTCCCTTGGTCCCCAAAATAAAAAACTTGGTTTTCTATGTTCCCTGTTCTCCTTAATTTTCTTTGTTCCCCTTTTCCCTTCTTTTTTTTTATGTTTGTTCCCTTGCTACCCTGAAATAAATGACCTTGTTCCCGTGTTCTCCAAACCCCCTGAGAGGGCCTCATAAATGAAGGACAAAAAGGCATTTCGAAAGCAGGATTCAAACCTGTGACCTGCTGCTTGCAAGTCAACTTAGTTCATCCATTGTAGTTGGGAGACCCGTAAAAGGGTAATTGGCAAACAGAGCAGACCCAGATCAGATCAGGGTCTCCACTCTTTGCAAATAGTATTAGCCATTTTTCTCTAGGAATATGTAAAACTCTCAGCCGGACATACCTAAAATTGAAATTGGACTCTTCCAGTATATAGTGTGGGAGAGTCTATTCAGTTTACAATGGGTTAATTGGCTCAATATTCCTGACAGTCACCACATCTCCCCATTCTATAGTCCGAGTCTTCTCTGACGTTTCTTTATAATGGCAAATATCAATACAAAAAAAAAAAAAAAAGCCATTAAAATATCTGAGAAGACTCGGAATATCTATTCTAGGGCCTACATTTCAACTGCCAGACATCCACTGCAGCTATAGTTGCAGGAATGACCCCCGGGGAATGACCAGGATTCTGCAGTTTTTTTTTTCCCCGCTGCATACTAGATCTAGCATAGTCCCTGTTAGGAAATTGGAGTATAATTTTACAGCTAAGACCTACTGCTTTGAGTCAAATTTGTGTATTTGAGTATTTTATTCTTTCCTGCAAATCCCGAATTATTTATTTCTGTATGGTTCAGAATAACTTCCGATACAAATTTAAAACTTGGAAATGAACAAACATAGATATAAGTTTTACTGACTTACTGAATAACAATTTATCTGGTAATTCTTATACCTTTCAGTTCGTCCTTTTCCTTTGTAACCGACATGCATGAACTTTTAATTGACCAATTTTGTCTCAACGTGTTTTGTGTGTATTAAGATTTTGTGTAAACAGAACATGTGTAAAGTTCACCTGTTTTGGAGAGTTGCCCATAGTTACCAGGTACAACAATCTAAGGGAAGGAACTTCTTCCAATATAGCTTTCATGAAATGACTGATTATTTCCCTTGACATCCGATATAACAATGTAAAGAGAAAAATAGGGAAATCTGAAAAAGGGAAATCTGAAAAAAAAAAAAAAAAAAAAAAAAAAAAAAACATTACGAAAACATGCCTATTCAAATACACTGAAAATTTTACCACCAAAATATGAAAATTTTCAGATAAAAAATTCTGATATTTTTCATATTTCTGCTCGAAACATAGATTGTGGGTACTCGTTAGAACCGCCTCGGCGGGGCGGTTCTAACGGGTACCCACAATCTATGTTTCGAGCAGAAATAAGAAAAATAATATATACCCCTGTAAACCCCAGTTTTACTGTAAAAAAGTGGGGTATAAGGGGGTCAAACTTATATAGGTATGTTTTCGTGATGAAAAAAAAAACAAGAAATCCGCGGAAAGCGATGTCGCACCTGCGGGGATTAAGTCATACAAGTTCCTATTTGTATTGAAAAAAATCTATTTTGCAGCATTCAAGAAATTGATAGGTTAGAAAAATGGACGATGTAGAAAATTTGGAATATTGGCTTGCAAAATTTTATCTGAACCTGTCCATTATTTCACAAGATATTGACTTTGAGCGGATATCATTTTTGCCCATTAATCAAGGCCAGTAACTCAGCTGAAAATTGACGAAATCCCAAGCTAGGTATTGTTAACAACAATATGTATGCAAAATATAATCCCAATCCATCAATTCTTTCACAAGATATTGAGCGGAAACCAATTTTGGGGATAAATCAAGGACCCCTAACTCTGTTGAAATGAATCTGAGATTTATGTGCAAAAAATATGCACATCTTCAGACCATGTCCTAATCATATGTGAAGTTTCAAAGCTATTAGCCTAAAACTGCAGGAGGAGTTGCGCTCACGAAACACCCACTGACTATAAGGGTTTTAGGCAAAAACTGACAAAGTTAACAAAGCGAAAAAAGTTGAAAAAAAAATCTGAGATTTATGTGCAAATAATATGCAAATCTTCAGACCCTGACCTAATCATCTGTGAAGTTTCAACACTATTGGCCTAAAGCTGCCGGAGGAGTTGCGCTCACGAGACACCCACCCGCATCTACACACCATGGCCAAAACATCTGTTAAGTCTCAAAATAACTGGCCAAAAACTGTAGGAGGAGTTGCGCTCACGAGACACCCACTGACTATTAGGGTTTTAGGTAAAACCTGACTAAGTTAATAAAGCGAAAAAAGTTGGAAAAAAAATCTGAGAATTATGAGCAAACAATATGCACATCTACACGCCATGGCCAAAACATCTGTGAAGTTTCAAAATGATTGGCCAAAAACTGTAGGAGGAGTGGCGCTCACGAGACACCCACTGACTATTAGGGTTTTAGGTAAAAACTGACTAAGTTAACAAAGCGAAAAAAAGTTGGAAAAAAAAATCTGAGAATTATGAGCAAACAATATGCACATCTACACGCTATGGCCAAAACATCTGTGAAGTTTCAAAACGATTGGCAAAAAAAACTGTAGGAGGAGTTGCGCTCACAAGTCAATTGTTGACGAACGGACGAACGGACGATTTTAGGTAAAAACTGACTAAGTTAACAAAGCGAAAAAAAAGTTGAAAAAAAAAATCTGAGAATTATGAGCAAACAATATGCACATCTACACACCATGGCTAAAACATCTGTGAAGTTTCAAAATGATTGGCCAAAAACTGTAGGAGGAGTTGCGCTCACGAGACACTATTAGGGTTTTAGGTAAAAACTGACTAAGTTAACAAAGCGAAAAAAGTTGAAAAAAGAAAATCTGAGAATTATGAGCAAACAATATGCACATCTACACGCTATGGCCAAAACATCTGTGAAGTTTCAAAACGATTGGCAAAAAAACTGTAGGAGGAGTTGCGCTCACAAGTCAATTGTTGACGAACGGACGAACGGACGATTTTAGGTAAAAACTGACTAAGTTAACAAAGCGAAAAAAAAGTTGAAAAAAAAAATCTGAGAATTATGAGCAAACAATATGCACATCTACACACCATGGCTAAAACATCTGTGAAGTTTCAAAATGATTGGCCAAAAACTGTAGGAGGAGTTGCGCTCACGAGACACTATTAGGGTTTTAGGTAAAAACTGACTAAGTTAACAAAGCGAAAAAAGTTGAAAAAAGAAAATCTGAGAATTATGAGCAAACAATATGCACATCTACACGCTATGGCCAAAACATCTGTGAAGTTTCAAAACGATTGGCAAAAAACTGTAGGAGGAGTTGCGCTCACAAGTCAATTGTTGACGAACGGACGGGTCAAGGCACGCCTATATCGCACCTGCGTACTAACACAGGTGCGACAAAAAACGTGAAGAGTCCCTAAAAATCCTAAGCATAGGGGCAGACGAGCTGAGCCAACAGCGCAGATCCTTCAAAAAGCGGTCTTATCAGGGTCTGCAATGTTTGCCACAGGTCCATTTTACTACATGTTGATCTGTCTGAAAGCTGCATCACGAAAACACGCCTATATAATTTTGACGCCCTTAAACCCCACTTTTATATAGTAAAACTGGGGTTTACAGGGGTATACATTATTTTTTCTTATTTTGCTAAAAAACATAGATTGTGGTACCCACAGTCTATGTTTAGAGTAGGAATATGAAAAAATATCAGATTTTTTATATGCAAATTTTCCATTTTTGATTGTAAAATTTTCAATATATTTGAACAGACGTGTTTCCGTAATGTTGAGTGGTCAAATTTTAAGACAGTTATGGTAAAACGTTAAGGTGTCCGAACATTTAATGTAAATGCTGTATATCATAGATTCTTCATTACGAAAACGCGCCTATTCAAATATATTGAAAATTTCACCACCAAAAACTGAAAGCTTTTAGATAAAAAATTCTGATATTTTTTTTTCTTGTTCTAACGAGTACCCACAATCTATGTTTTTGAGCAGAAATAAGAAAAATAATGAATACCCCTGTAAACCCCAGTTTTACTATATAAAAGTGGGGTTTAAAGGGGTTAAAATTATATAGGTATGTTTTCGTGATGCGACTGCTTCCGTTCCACAATATTATTCATATTGTATAAGAGTGGTTTTGTCGCAATAACACTCTCGAAGTATGGCATCCAACTCTAAAGATCCGACTGAAGACAAAAAAAAAAAGTAAAGAAATATTGAAAAATCTAAAAACAAAAGAATGCACTGGAAGATTCCCGACTGGTCCTTTTTGGACGTTTTTTTCTTTTCTTTTTTAAATCCATCCTTTAAAATAGCGATGTCCAGGCGGGCGCGCGGGCGGGTGGGCGTCGTCCCAGGTTAACCTTTTGGTAACATTTTTTCAAAGTTATATGTTACCTTTATTCTTCAGTGGATTGCTTTCATATTTGGTAGGGATGAAGAGGAAGTCCAGTAGGGGTTTCCCATGCAACTCTCACGGTCTTCGTTATTAATAAAAGAAACGTGCATAATGCCGTTGGGCGTTTTTCTTGTCTATAGTATCAGTCAAGTATGGTTTTGTCGCAGTACAACCACTCCCAACATATGACATCCCACCCCAGAGTTTCCACTGCTCTGTATTTCATGAACATCCCGTCCACTGGCTTACAGACAAAATCTGACCTTTTATAAATGTTTTAGACGGTCAAAAGCATCAAAGAGCTTATGTCAATTGTTATATACCAGTCATGCCATCTTTAAATAAAATTTATCTTCCTCATTTAATCTTATCTGTTGATACTATCGTTTTTAGGTCGTTTGCTGCAACAATACCAGAGTGCCACACCAAACGCTAAATTACAACTTGTGATTTTATTTTTCTCATTGTTTCAAGTATTAGATATGTACGACATCAAACATAATGCACTTTTACCTACTCCCCACTTTCCGTTCCCGGCCCAATAAGTTGGGCACGGAAGTCCATATTCTGATATTTGACACTGTGTTTTGTGTAAGGACATTTTGACTTTGTGCTTTGGACATTGTGGCTACTTATTTTCAAGTTTTGTTTTCGCTTTCAAAAATTTAATACTTTCTTTACTAATGGTTTGTGTCTCTCTGTAAAGTTGTAGAAAAAAAAAAGCCAAAACCGAATAAATTAAAAACAAACACACTTTTCTAACACTCTACAGTCGAACCTAAATAGCTCGAACACCGACGGCTCGTTTACCATGGCTAATTCGAACTCGTTTTTGAGTCCCTACGAAATTCGTCCGATAACTCAAGAAAACAAATATTAGAAAAAAAAATTATCATGAAATTGTATGTTGTGTGTACTCGTTAGAATCGACTCATCGAGGCGATTCTAGTGAGTACACTCAACATACAATTATTGTGTAGAAAATCGAAACAAAATCCCTAAATTATCGTTATTTGCTTTCTGACCTGGCGCCATGATTAACCCTCAGTGGCCCGAACTACACATATCTCGAACAAATTTCAATTGTCCTAAAGAAATTCGAGCCATTGAAGTTCGACTGTATATTGTAATGTACACATAGACTCCTATTCAAATTCATAAAATCACAATGTGGAAAAAAGATAAAAAAAAAATGTAAATTTGAATATATAATTTATTAAAGAAAAATAGTAATGCAAATTACTTGCATACCCAAAACAAACACTAGATGAATGCTCGATGGTAAAATGGACATTCAATAAGATGAATTTGAAATTTTATATAAATGACTTATATCCTCAGGTTGTCAACATTTATGTAAATACATGAACAAATATGCCTCGGGTGCATATGCGGACAGCGAAGGCCCAGATCAGCCTGCGCATTCGTGCAGTCTGGTCAGGACCTTCGTTGTCCGTATATGGAATTAGTGGACATTGCAGAATAATATATTGAAATACACATTCAGATCCGGGTCTTTACTTGCTCGCATGTGTCTGGAAGACACTTTTCATTACGTCACGGCTCAGATAAACGCATGAGCCGGGGCACGTCTGCACATGCGCCCAGTGAAGACTCAGATCAGCCTGCGCATCCGCGCAGGCTGATCAGAGTCTTCACAGGGTACTTAGTGGTAGCCAAATATCCAAAGCGTCTTCAGGCGGACAGCGAAGACTGATCACCCTGCGCGCATCTAAGTCTTCGCAGGACGCTCTAGACTGCTCCACATGATCTCGTATTTACGATAGTAAATTTGTCGAACTGTGGAGCAGTCTAAGGACGCTCAGGCAATTTTGGGATGCTGCGCCCCGGCTCAATATGTTCAACTTAGGACACCGATACTATTAACCGTGCTTATCTTAAATACTGGGACAGGCGGACCAGAGCAAACAGTGTAGATCCAGAGCAGATGAGGCAGTACGCAGCCACCATGGTCTAATTTATTTGCCACCCGTCAAGTTATTTTAGACACAAGAATTAGTAGTAAAAGGGCTTGTTCTAATTTTGGGACATGTATGACAAGTATTTAAGGTGTCCCAATATTTATGGTAAATACGGAACCCCCGGTTCACTTAACGCTTAGCATACTGGGTAATAATTTCAGCAGACGACACTTTGATTTTTTTTCTTATATTTACTAGATCTAGAACATAGGATTTGACATTTCATGCAAATTGTCTCCTAAGGAGACAATTTGCATGAAATGTCAAAACCTATTTTGTTGGAATATTAAAGAATTTTTTTTTCAAAATGTCGTCTGCTGAAAATTTTACCCAGCATGCTAAGCTTTTCAATCTCATGAAACTGGTATCATCTTACTTGTCAACAACAGACGAGCCAGTATGTATGTGTTGAGTATCTGTATTGTAAACAAATTGCAATATTGTAGGAAATTACCCAACAGACGAGCCAGTATGAATGTGTTGAGTATATGTATTGTAAACAAACTGAGAGAAACCAGATTTTGAAGAAAAGATCAGAAAGATCATTAAAGGGAACGTATTAACTTTCAGAGGAGGCAGTAGACCTGCGCAGTAGACTGGCTCCAGTCTCCAGTGACTAAATATTTAACCCCACGTTTTTTTTTTTGTTTGTTTTTTTTCTTAAAAAGCGATGGGGATATTGTTAACGCCCCCATCCATCCGTCCGTCTGTCTGTCCGTCACGCTATCTCCTTCTAAACCACTGGGCGGAAGTATACCAAACTTGCTACATCACTTTCCCTCATGGTAAGGGTGTGCGAGAGCAACATTATTTTTTCTAAGCGTCCGTGCGTCCGTCGTCCGTCCACTTGTCTGCCACACTATCTCCTCCTAAACCGGCGGCATTAAACCAAACTTGTTACATAACTTCCCCTCATGGTAAGGTTATGCGACAGCAACTGCGTCCGTGCGTCCGTCGTCCGTCCATCTGTCTGTCACGCTATCTCCTAAACCACTGAGCGGAATTCAACCAAACTTGCTACATAACTTCCCCCTATGCTAAGGATGTGCGAGAGCAACATTATTTTCCCCGTGCGTTCGTCGTCCGTCCATCTGTCCGTCACGCTATCTCCTCCTAAACCACGGTGCGGAATTCAACCAAACTTGCTACATAACCTCCCCTCATGGTAATGGTGTAGGAGAACAAATCCAACCGTCCGTCATGCTATTAGCAAACAAACGTAGTGATTTGCGATGGCGCGCCATCAACTGCGCATTTTACCACCAAAAAACCGAAAGTTTTCAGACAAATTTCCGAGGCGGTTCTAACGAGTACCCACAATCTATGTTTTTGAACAGAAATAAGATAAATAATGTATAACCTTGTAAACCCCCAATTTTACTATATAAAAAATGGGGTTTAAGGGGGTCAAAATTATATAGGTATATTTTCGCGATGAAATATTGGGACACCATCAGTCATTAACCCTTAAAACGTTAAACAAAATTCTAGCAGAGGGCATTCTATAGTTTGATTTTTTTTTTTCAGAGAAAATAAGACTTGATGGCTTATGCTTTTAAGTGGGGTTAAGGGGGTCAAAAATATATATAGGTATGTTTTCGTGATGGAATATTGGGACACCGTCACTCATTGACCCTTAAAACGTTAAACAAAATTCTAGCAGAGGGCATTCTATAGTTTGATATTTTTTTCAGAGAAAATAAGACTTGATGGCTTATGCTTTTAAGTGGGGTTTAAGGGGGTCAAAAATATATATAGGTATGTTTTCGTGATGGAATATTGGGACACCGTCACTCATTGACCCTTAAAACGTTTAAACAAAATTCTAGCAGAGGGCATTCTATAGTTTGATATTTTTTTTTCAGAGAAAATAAGACTTGATGGCTTATGCTTTTAAGTGGGGCTTAAGGGGGTCAAATTATATAGGTATGTTTTCGTGATGAAATATTGGGACACCATCAGTCATTAACCCTTAAAACGTTGAAAAAACTTCTAGCAGAGGGCATTCTATAGTTTGATATATTTTTTTTCAGAGAAAATTAGGCTTGATGGCTTATGCTTAATATGGCATGTCAAACTTTATTTTCTCTGAAAAGTACACAAATAAAATAAAATAAAATAAAATAAATGAATAAAAAAAAATCAAAAGGTTGTCTGTGGCAGTTGTGATTAGGTTCTTCAAAGGTTAAGATACCTGATAGGGTTCTTTACATTACGAAAATATGCCTATTCAAATATACTGAAACTTTTACCACCCAAAAATGAAAATTTTCAGATAAAAATTCTGATATTTTTCATATTTCTGCTCAAAACATAGATTGTGGGGACTCGTTAGAACCACCTCGACGAGGCGGTTCTAACGATTCCCCACAATCAATGTTTTTGAGCAGAAACCAGAGAAATAATGTATACCCCTTTAAACCCCAGTTTTACTATATAAAAGTGGGGTTTAAGGGGGTCAAAATTATATAGGCATGTTTTCGTGATGAAAGGTTAACATACCTGATTAGGTTCATGAAGGCGTAACATACTTGATTAAGATCTTCAAAGGTTACCATACTTGATTGGGTTCTTTTAGGGTTAACATTCTTGATAAGATTCTTTAAGGGTTAACAAACTTGATAATATTCTTTAAGAGTTAACATACTTGATAAGGTTCTTTAAGGGTTAACATACTTGATTAGGTTCTTTAAGGGTTAACATACTTACTTTAGGTGCTTTAAGTGTTAGCATACTTGACTGGGTTCTTTAAGGGTTAGCATACTTGATTGGGTTCTTTATGTGTTAATATATTTGATTAGGTTCTCTAAGAGTTAACATACTTACTTTAGGTGCTTAAGGGTTAGCATACTTGATTGGGTTCTTTAAGGGTTAGCATACTTGATTGGGTTCTTTAAGTGTTAAAATATTTGATTTGGTTATTTAAGCGTTAACAAACTTGATTGGGTTCTTTCAGGGTTAACATACTTTATTAGGTTCTTTAATGATTAACATTTTTGATTAGGTTCTTTTAGGGTTAACAAACTTGATTAGGTTCTTTAAGGGTTAACATACTTCATTAGGTTCTTTAAGGGTTTACATACTTGATTGGGTTCTTTGAGGGATAACATACTTGATTAGGTTCTAAAGGGTTAACATACTTGACTGGAGTTTTTTTTAAGGATAAACATACTTGATTAGGTTCTTTAAGGGTTAACATACATACTTGATAAGGTTTTTTAAGGGTTAACATACTTGAATATGTTTTTAGGGTTAACATTTTTGATTAGGGACTTTAAAGGTTAACTTACTTGACTGGGTTCTTTAAGGGTTCACCTACTGAATAGGTTCTTTAAGACTTAACATGCTTGATTGGGTTCTGTAAGGGGGGACATACTTGATTAGGTTCTTTAAGGTTTAACTTACTTGACTGCGTTCTTTAAAGGTTAACAATAATTGATGGGTTTTAAGGGTTATCATTCTTGATTAGGTTCTTAAAGTGTTAACATACTTGATAAGATTCTTCCAGGGTTAACATACTTGATTAGGTTCTTTAAGGGTTAACATGCTTGATAAGTTTATTTCAGGGTTAACATACTTGATTAGGTTCTTTCAGAGTTAACATACTTGAATAGGTTTTATCAGGGCTAATTTACATACTTGATTGGGTTCTTTAAGGGTTAACATACTTGATTGCGTTCTTTAAGGTTTAACATACTTGATTAAGTTCTTTTCGTTTTAACATACTGGTTTAAAACTGCAAAGTCTGAGTTTGTCTCTGTTTGTTTCTAAAAATGCTGGATGAGTGGCACACAGTGCAGACCCCGATCTGGATTCCTGTCGTGTCAATAATGGTCCGATATAGATTTAAGTAGAATGCCAGCTGGGAAGATTGTACATTATATCATAAATACATGTTCAAATGCCTCATTATCCTAATTATCATAACTTGGTCGTTTTTGTCCGAAAAATGAAGAAACTATAAATTCCAAATATAGTATAAATATGAAGCACCAACAGTACATCAGCACAGGCATACATGCTATAATATGATCCTTCTTGAACACATACAAGAAACAATATAGAACATTCGGGGTATAAGGTCTACCTACATTTTCAGCATCACTCGTTTTTCAAATTTACCAAACTGGTCTGAGTGAAGCAATAAAATTGTTTGTACAATAACATTTGCATTAAATGCTATTTTCCCCTTCTGTAAAGTTTTAAAGGACTACATAATTTTACTAATGGTACACAAAGAGACGTTTGCTAACACATGCTGTATACATATGAAAATAGTTTTACTTAGCTTTAAAGTTAGGATAGCACAATTTAGTGTATATTTCACAATTTTATAGACACAGCTAAAAGACTGAATCACTGTCCTGATTTTAGTTAATTTTGTGCCATCACGGCACAAAATTAACTAAAATCAAGAGAGTGAAAAATATCATATTAGTCCACATTATTGATGGCACATGCAGTGACTGCATAAACAATTTGGTTGATTATCATTTTCCAGAAATATAAAAATAAGGAATAGCACTGATTCTAACTATGGTGACACAATCTATGGTTTTCTGACATTCACAAAAATACACACACATTACATAATAATGTATTGTTATAAACTACTGAAAACAAAGCATGTTTTGATTTCCAACATTAATCAAATATAGTCGACTCCCGTTATATCCACTTCGCTTATCTCAAATAACCGCTTATCTGGTCGCTGTGTTAACATGGAAGTCTAACAACAGGTAATAGAACATTTTGAAAAAGAGGAGAAATTGCTCCTAAGATATTAATAGGTCCAAGATACCTTACTGACACTTCACCTCTCAACTTAGGTATAAGGTCGCTCACAGGCTGTAGTAACACATAACTCCAATAATTATCTCCCTTTCTTCAGCCAGTACAAATGTGAACTAACAACAACCTAAGATCCTACCTAACATGCATTACGGAAACATGCCTATTCAAATATACTGAAAATTTTAGCACCAAAAAATGAAAATTTTCAGATAAAAAATTCTGATATTTTTCATATTTCTGCCCAAAACATAGATTGTGGATACTCGTTAGAACCGCCTCGACGAGGCGGTTCTAACGAGTACCCACAACCTATGTTTTCGAGCAGAAATAAGAAAATAATGCATACCCCTGTAAACCCCAGTTTTACTATATAAAAGTGGGGTTTAAGGGGGTCAAAATATTATAGGTATGTTTTCGTGATGAGCATTAAACACAACCGTAGACGCCCTGTACATACAATCACCAGCAAAACGGAGACTCACGTATGCTCGAGCACTGTCTCACTCTTTGACAGAGGCTTGGGTCTTGGTTCCACACGAACATATGTATACATTTATAAAACCCAGATCCCAAGTCTTTGTCACTTGGACCACAACTACTCTTTCAGAGGCGGAACAACTGGTGAAGTACCCTCTCTCACATGATTCGGCCTAGGAAGTCCCTCAAAGATGCCTCTCTCGGAAATATAGCAATTATAACTTAGTATTTCTTTTTTAGCTTTCGAGGCGTGTTCTTTCTCTCCATAATTTATTCTTGACTATACTAGGAATATACTACACACCATCTTTAGCTTATTTAGACTACGCGATTGAGCTAAGACTGGAAGTGCTCCTAACTCCTCCTCCACAAGTTTCCTTAGACTCTGGGCCCTCCTATGCCTAGTGAAAATCGTCACGACGTACAGAGATCCATGACATGGTAACGGACAGAGAATAACACATAGCAAAAAACGCCATGATGTTAGTTTAAATACAGACTTTCAAAATTCTGTAACTGTCTGTGTGGACGACTATTTACACGCACGGTGTCTGGGCGAGGTAACCTACGAGTAGTTAGAAATTAACTAGGTCCGTTTCAATCTAACCCAGGAGTCCAGTAAAACTAATCCGGATTTTACGGCGCTACCTCTATGTGACTCAACTGTCTGGTAGCGTTAAAACCCTCAATGTCTGTCTTTCTGTCTGTCTGTCTGCAGTTCCCTTACAATTTCTACATAACAACTCCATCATCCCGCCATTTCTCGTTTGCATTATGTTCAACCTTTATACCCTCCCAATGTATCCCATCGTCCCTCTGTCTGAAAACGAGCACCATGGGAAACAGAAAGTTTAGAAACCAGAAATCGCCGAATACTGATCTTAGATTGCGCTGAACAGTGTTGGTGCTTTTGATAGGAACTTTCTTTGCCACTTCAAACAAGGTTAATCCTTCCACTGTCATGGCGAATTGTGAGGTAAAATAAACCCAGCCTATAAATCCAAACATGAATTCTAAATATACATGAACAATCATAAGACAAATATGTCCTTCCGTAGCTCCCCATAACCACCGCCATATTGCAATGGGTGGGACCAGATCTCTCCAGTCGGTTGCCACGGGCCAATACACTTCCTTTAAGTATTTATAGGTGAAGTAGCCACCGACAGATCCGGTAATCATTGCATAAAAGACTAGAACAATAAAATATCGCTGATTTTTGAAGCCTATACAGTTGCCCACCATAAAACAGTGATGATCTCGTTTCAAAATACACTTTTTACAAACTTTACAATGGTGGGCACGCGGAGGCACGTGGATTTTGCAGTATTTACAAAACTCCCATGGAAGTCCTTCTTTTGACGTCATATCGTAGATGACACTTCCGTTTTGGTAGCTGTTCGTGGCTTCTTGGATCAATGGTCGGAATCGATCCGGCGGATTATCGGGTCGACGATTCATATCAAAATAGGGGTTATCTTTTGTGTTATAGTAACTTGGATCATATAGTATGACACAAAGCCAGTTCGTGAGTCCATTGAAGAAGATGAACCAACATAACACGCGCATATAGTAAATAGTCCAAGGATCGTTGTTACGAAATATGTACGGAACAATGTACACCATGAAGTCGTACATCTGCGTGGGAGCATGAAACAGCATCAACAGCCGCATCAGCGTCTGAAAACGATATAATAATAATAATAATAATAATAATAATAATAATAAGACAAAATATTTAGACGTAAACGTCTTACTACCGGCGCAAATTTTGTTCACATCACGAAAACATACCTATATAATTTCGACCCCCTTAAACCCCACTTTTATATAGTAAAACTGGGGTTTACAGGGGTATACATTATTTTTCTTATTTCTGCTCAAAAAGAGATTGTGGGTATTCGTTAGAACCGCCTTGACGAGGCGGTTCTAACGAGTACTCACAATCTATGTTTTGAGCAGAAATATGGAAAATATCAGAATTTTTTATTCGAAAATTTTCCTTTTTTGGTTGTAAAATTTTCAATATATTTGAATAGGCGTGTTTTCTTAATGTGTTTACATGGAGATATGGGACAAGGGTATACGAAAGTTTAATAAATTTTCAATGTAACAGGTAAAATCGAACAACAATGTGATTCTTTAACTTTCACTGCCACAGGCGATGATAATAGGCTTTTGCAAACCGTCTCATCTGGATCTACGCTGTTTGACATCGGTCTTTCAACTTTACGTATAAACCTTGTTAAAAAAGAAAAGCAAACGACACATTTCGTCTGAAATTTGGCACCGGAAGAATTAATGTTTGCTTTTATTAAGCTTTATGAAATTTCTTGATTAAAATGAAAATAAAATAGACACTAATCTGCTTATAACACAGTTTGTTTTAAGATTTTTTATATTTGCCGGGATCGTCACAAACCGACGTCCCGGCAAATATAAAACGTCCTTAATGAGCTAATCGAATAGTCTACCATATGCAAAAATCGAAAGCTATATTAAGAGACCGGCGCGATTCCCGCGCCGGTCAATAATTATAATAATAATAATAATAATAATACGTTGCTCTAAGCAGAAAATAACCTTATGACAAATGCAGCCAGCCCAGATCCAGATTCGGGTCTAAGCTCTTCGCCAAGAGAATGTTTCAGCTTCATACATTATGCTAGCGACCAGCGTAGAATCTGATCAGACTGCGCGGGGGCAGAGGCGGAATTTAGCATGGTCGCATATGTCATAAGGTCGTTTTTCTATTTGGACAGGCTCAATAAAGTATGTTTATTATAAACATTTGCTTTGTTTACTCGACTACTTTTTGGGTCGCTTGTTTAGAATCGAGCCATAGTATACAAAGGCCAAAATTTCCTTACGGTAGTTGTCCACGTGATTATCATTGACCAATAAAATCAAACCGCCTTTGTACGAAATCTCGGTAACGGCTATTAAATGCTGCGCTATTCTTGTCGCTGTGACGTCAAAGTGCAGTTTAAAGAGGATTATCTGTAAAACCTGGAATTGGACATTGGCAAACAGTGCAGACCAGATAAGACGCCGAAGAACGCGGCATCTGATTAGGGTCTACACTATTTGCTTAAATTATAGGAAGTTATGGATTAAATGAAACAGTCTTACGTCCCCTTTTTGATATCATTTTCCTTGGTTACACTCAGAGACAATCGACCCACCAGTGCTTTGATTACAATCGTATTCAGACACCTTACCGTTATATGACAGCTTACCTTTTAGTTAACTCTTTCACTGCCACAGGCGATAACAATAGGCTTTTGCAAACATCATAGATCCTGATGAGACGGCTCATAATGAGCCGTCTCATCTGGATCTATGCTGTTTGACATTCAGTCTTTCAACTTTACATATAAACTTCTTTTCAAGCGATAGTTTATAAAAAAAAAAAAAAAAAGCGGACGACAAATGTCGTCTGAAATTCGGCACCGAAATAGATAAGCAAGTCATTTTAGCATCTGCTTATGTGTCTTAAACGGCTGGTTGAGAGACAAACAGTGTACACCCTGATCAGACGCCGTCTCTTCTGGTGGCGTCTGATCTAGGTCTACACTTTTTGCTCAGACATGTCAGTCCGAATACGCAGTGTAAATATGGTAGCATATTCTGTGGAATAATTCTCTATTATGTAAATTATGCTTTTCTAGGACATATCAACATAACAACACCGTCACTTTTAATAATATCAGTAATTAATTTTATGTTTCTACTTAACTCATTTATGCCAAGTGGACTCTTCTACCTAAACTCTTTGGACAAGTTCATTTCTAGTTTAAGGAGTGTCTGCAACACCGTCACTTTTAATAATATCAGTAATTAATTTTATGTTTCTACTTAACTCATTTATGCCAAGTGGACTCTTCTACCTAAACTCTTTGGACAAGTTCATTTCTAGTTTAAGGAGTGTCTGCAATACCGTCACTTTTAATAATATCAGTAATTAATTTTATGTTTCTACTTAACTCATTTATGCCAAGTGGACTCTTCTACCTAAACTCTTTGGACAAGTTCATTTCTAGTTTAAGGAGTGTCTGCAACACCGTCACTTTTAATAATATCAGTAATTAATTTTATGTTTCTACTTAACTCATTTATGCCAAGTGGACTCTTCTACCTAAACTCTTTGGACAAGTTCATTTCTAGTTTAAGGAGTGTCTGCAACACCGTCACTTTTAATAATATCAGTAATTAATTTTATGTTTCTACTTAACTCATTTATGTCAAGTGGACTCTTCTACCGAAACTCTTTGGACAAGTTCATTTCTAGTTTAAGGAGTGTCTGCAACACTGTCACTTTTAATAATATCAGTAATTAATTTTATGTTTCTACTTAATTCATTTATGCCAAGTGGACTCTTCTACCTAAACTCTTTGGACAAGTTCATTTCTAGTTTAAGGAGTGTCTGCAACACCGTCACTTTTAATAATATCAGTAATTAATTTTATGTTTCTACTTAACTCATTTATGCCAAGTGGACTCTTCTACCTAAACTCTTTGGACAAGTTCATTTCTAGTTTAAGGAGTGTCTGCAACACCGTCACTTTTAATAATATCAGTAATTAATTTTATGTTTCTACTTAACTCATTTATGCCAAGTGGACTCTTCTACCTAAACTCTTTGGACAAGTTCATTTCTAGTTTAAGGAGTGTCTGCAACACCGTCACTTTTAATAATATCAGTAATTAATTTTATGTTTCTACTTAACTCATTTATGTCAAGTGGACTCTTCTACCTAAACTCTTTGGACAAGTTCATTTCTAGTTTAAGGAGTGTCTGCAACACTGTCACTTTTAATAATATCAGTAATTAATTTTATGTTTCTACTTAACTCATTTATGTCAAGTGGACTCTTCTACCTAAACTCTTTGGACAAGTTCATTTCTAGTTTAAGGAGTGTCTGCAACACCGTCACTTTTAATAATATCAGTAATTAATTTTATGTTTCTACTTAACTCATTTATGCCAAGTGGACTCTTCTACCTAAACTCTTTGGACAAGTTCATTTCTAGTTTAAGGAGTGTCTGCAACACCGTCACTTTTAATAATATCAGTAATTAATTTTATGTTTCTACTTAACTCATTCATGCCAAGTGGACTCTTCTACCTAAACTCTTTGGACAAGTTCATTTCTAGTTTAAGGAGTGTCTGCAACACCGTCACTTTTAATAATATCAGTAATTAATTTTATGTTTCTACTTAACTCATTTATGCCAAGTGGACTCTTCTACCTAAACTCTTTGGACAAGTTCATTTCTAGTTTAAGGAGTGTCTGCAACACCGTCACTTTTAATAATATCAGTAATTAATTTTATGTTTCTACTTAACTCATTTATGTCAAGTGGACTCTTCTACCGAAACTCTTTGGACAAGTTCATTTCTAGTTTAAGGAGTGTCTGCAACACTGTCACTTTTAATAATATCAGTAATTAATTTTATGTTTCTACTTAATTCATTTATGCCAAGTGGACTCTTCAACCTAAACTCTTTGGACAAGTTCATTTCTAGTTTAAGGAGTGTCTGCAACACCGTCACTTTTAATAATATCAGTAATTAATTTTATGTTTCTACTTAACTCATTTATGCCAAGTGGACTCTTCTACCTAAACTCTTTGGACAAGTTCATTTCTAGTTTAAGGAGTGTCTGCAACACCGTCACTTTTAATAATATCAGTAATTAATTTTATGTTTCTACTTAACTCATTTATGCCAAGTGGACTCTTCTACCTAAACTCTTTGGACAAGTTCATTTCTAGTTTAAGGAGTGTCTGCAACACCGTCACTTTTAATAATATCAGTAATTAATTTTATGTTTCTACTTAACTCATTTATGTCAAGTGGACTCTTCTACCTAAACTCTTTGGACAAGTTCATTTCTAGTTTAAGGAGTGTCTGCAACACTGTCACTTTTAATAATATCAGTAATTAATTTTATGTTTCTACTTAACTCATTTATGTCAAGTGGACTCTTCTACCTAAACTCTTTGGACAAGTTCATTTCTAGTTTAAGGAGTGTCTGCAACACCGTCACTTTTAATAATATCAGTAATTAATTTTATGTTTCTACTTAACTCATTTATGCCAAGTGGACTCTTCTACCTAAACTCTTTGGACAAGTTCATTTCTAGTTTAAGGAGTGTCTGCAACACCGTAACTTTTAATAATATCAGTAATTAATTTTATGTTTCTACTTAACTCATTTATGCCAAGTGGACTCTTCTACCTAAACTCTTTGGACAAGTTCATTTCTAGTTTAAGGAGTGTCTGCAACACCGTCACTTTTAATAATATCAGTAATTAATTTTATGTTTCTACTTAACTCATTTATGCCAAGTGGACTCTTCTACCTAAACTCTTTGGACAAGTTCATTTCTAGTTTAAGGAGTGTCTGCAACACTGTCACTTTTAATAATATCAGTAATTAATTTTATGTTTCTACTTAATTCATTTATGCCAAGTGGACTCTTCTACCTAAACTCTTTGGACAAGTTCATTTCTAGTTTAAGGAGTGTCTGCAACACCGTCACTTTTAATAATATCAGTAATTAATTTTATGTTTCTACTTAAATCATTTATGCCAAGTGAACTCTTCTACCTAAACTCTTTGGACAAGTTCATTTCTAGTTTAAGGAGTGTCTGATCAGTATTTATTATTGCCATGTTTTATAGGAATGCCTGTAATTAATGCAAACTGTATAGACCCTGATCAGACGCCGCGTTCTGTGGCGTCTGATCTGGATCTACACTGTTTGCCAGTGTCTCATTTATGGGACGCTAGGCACAAATGAGTTAATTTCTCAGAATATATAGATTGAAATGCAAATCATTCTTCTGGTCAGATTTATCTGTACTTCGAGAAAAGTAGCATGATATGTGATATTCTTTTTAAGGTTGTTGATATCCTCCATTGACAATCGAACTTCAGTGGCTCGAACACATTTGGGACCGTGGAAAAACTTGTTCTAGACATTGGGTAGTCTGAACCATTTGGGGTTAACCCTTCTCTTGCTGAACACGACATGCCCTGTCTTAGCAAACAGTGTAGATCCAGATCTACACTGGATCTGCACTGTTTGTCATTAAATATGTGAATTTCTATCAAAAACTCGGATCAAGTAATCTGATTGGCTGGAAATTAGAAGTGGACGTAGCATCTTAATTTATTCAGCATGACCAGGGTTAATCATAGCGCGAAGTCAGGAGACAAATAAGGTTGTTCTAGGGTCGTCTAATCGAGCTTCTATAAAATAACGATGTGTTAAGTATACTTATTAGAATCGCCCCGATGAGGCGATTATAATGCGTATAAATAACATACATTTTCATAATAAAAAACAGGAAAAAGCAAAAAAAAAAAAAAAAAAAAAAAAAAAAAAACAACAACAACAACAACAACAAAAAAACAACAACAACAAAAAAAAAAAAAAACAAACAAAAAAACATTAAGGTATCCTTATACAGTCAAACCTGTGTTAGTGGTCACCTCTATTAAGCAGCCAACCTGTATTAAGCAGCCGGAGGAAAGTTGCCCGAAAATTCATATACCTATATATTTGAACTGTATTAAGCAGCCACCTGTCTTCAGCAGCCACATTTTAAGCTTCCCATGGGTGGCTGCTTAAGACAGGTTTGACTGTATATGTTTTCTTGAGCTATCGGAAGAATTTGCTAGTAATTCAAAAACCGAGTTCGAATTAGCCACGGTAAACTATTTAACGGTGTTCGAGTCATTGAAGTTTTACCGTATTACCCCCAGCAGACACATGACGTTAATACAACGTAGCCTCAACGTCGATGCAACGTCATGACGTTGCATTGACGTTGAGCCGACGTTGTATAAATGTCATGTGCCCGCTGGGCCACTTTCTTTTGGTCCCTTTCATCATAATTACCAATAGTGTCAAAATTTAGGGAAGCGGTATTCGTGTGCATTTTATTTACATGTATCTATTTTTTTTTACAAACCTGAGAAAACTTAGCACTGGATCCAGGATTCTTCTTTATCCCCTTATGCTCCCTAAAGTTTTCCAGAAAAGATTTATTCGGGTCATTGGTGTACTTCGGGAGTTCATACCATTGGGTGTCATCCTCCTCCACCCTCCCCTTCCTGTGCTGCATGTCTTCTATCTCTAGAAAAAAAAACATAAATACAGTTGACTCTTGTTATCTCAAAGACTGATAACTGAAACTACTATTAAATTAGTAGGTTTAACTCATTACAAATGTATATGCATGCTCCTAACAGATCCAAATGACAGACGATTCAACGAATTGAAAACGTTGATACATGAAACGTAACTTTTATTAGTTTACGACACAACAGCTATGATATATGATTTGTTGCAACTAATTCTTAGTGATTTTTTTATAAAAGGGTCAATTTTTATTTACAACAATGCATTTTCTTTCAGCCTGAAGCCCCCCCATCCCGCGTCCCGCTCTTCCTCTACAAATCTCAAATATAAGTCGGCTTTCAAAAGATGTGATACCGCTGGTCCCGATAGAGCGTGTAATAGTGCAGGCCGCTGTGCCGAATTTTGGGCTCCCGTGTGCAAATCTTGTTAAAATTGATCCAAATACATTTTCAACATTAAAATATATATTCTTTCAGATAAAATATGTTGCCAACTTTTGTTTCTAGAGTTGACGCCATGGTGACGTCACAAAACATGTTACCGTCATTTACGTACAAAATACATGTAGAAGGGGATAACTAACAATGTCTGAATTAGACAGGCGACATATTTAGCCCCAACTTACATATCCTGGACAGAACTTACGAGGGTGAGTTAATAAGTAACCAGCTTAACTTATTTCCGGTTGAGATCCACCTCTTCTTTTTCGATGTAATTGCCCTCTAGTGTGATGCACTTAGACCAACGGTGTTCAAGTGCCATCAGCCCAGAACTGAAAAGGTCAGGGTCCTTTCCATTGACCCACTTCTCAACTGCCGTCACGACTTCTTCATTAGACCGGAAATGAGGTCCACGGATATCCTTTTTCAAGTTTGGGAATAGGAAGAAGTCGCTAGGAGCTAGGTCAGGCGAATAGGCAGGATGTGGTATTAATTCATACCCGTTTCGCTCTACAGCATCCATTGCAACTTTGCAAGTGTGGACTCTCGCGTTGTCCTGTTGCAGCAAAACACCTTTAGAGAGTTTATCTCGGCGTTTTTCACGGATGGCGGTTCTCAGCTGGTTTAACAAGTTTGCATAGTACACTCCAGTTATTGTACTTCTCTTGGGTAAAATGTCCAACATAATAACACCTTTTGCGTCTCAAAATAATGTGGCCATCACCTTGCCAGCAGATGGTTGCGTCTTGAACTTCTTTGGCCTCGGGGACCCAGGCCCTACCCACTGACGACTCTGAGCTTTATTCTCTGGCTCATAATAATGACCCAAGTCTCATCTACAATCACCAGACGCAAAAGAAAATCATTTTTTTAACCTAAAACGCTTCAACAAGGCGCTGCATACTGATGCTCTGGTTGCTATTTGCTCATCGCCAAGGGATTTGGGAACCCAACGGGCTGTTAGCTTGCGCATACCTAAACGATCATGTAAGATTGTTGAAACGCTACCATGTGAAATGCCTAATGCCTGCGCTATTTCTTCCACCTGAATTCGCCTATTCAGGGTAGCTGACGGGCCGATAACGGCCCGCTGTAGATTTATAAATAATGCTAGCTGGGTGGGTGGCTATGGCTACATTAATCAATTTATACTATGAACATGATAAATGGTGCATAATACGTTTGAATGAAGGATAAAAGTTGCACAGGAATCAATAATGAATACAACTGTTGTGTTATCCTGGATTATGAAAAACTTGATGAAAAACCTTCAAACTAGCTTTAAATGACATTTATCTTATCTGCCCTTACTAACAACTAATCATTAAGATTTATAAAGTGCATACCTGAAAATATATATAATATTGCCTATAAATAGAATAGATCGAGAAACGTATAAACTTAGTCCTATGGCGTGTAGTGGCTATGTGCATTGAGCCATGCATTAGAACGTGCATAACAAGTTAATAACGACACATGCGTTGTAAGCAAGGAAAGACCGATATTTTATTTAAGGCCTGGTCAATATTATTGAATTTAACTATTACAAATCTCAACTGAACCTAACCGACCCACCTGAGATAAAATTATATGATAAATGATTATGTATGTGCAAGTAGATTTTTAATGAACGCAATATTTGAACGCCTGTTACAAAACATACTCGGTATTTAGCCTACTGTTTCCTTGAAATGGGATAAGAAATTTTCATTTTCACTTATGATGGGCCCAAATGGGGTCAACATCTATTTAAAGGCAAAATTATGCAGTTTTTAATATACTTAATCTACGTTCAGCTTTTATTTTAGAGTAACGGGCCTCTTGTTCCTTTTTGCTTGGTAGCTTGGTTGATCCAGTGGGTCAGAACGGAATGGGGATGTTGGGTCACGTTCCCTAATATGGCACGCAGATAAGTAATTAGGTCTACTTTTGACAAAAATGTTATTTAAAATGGCCATTATCCAACTGAAATTTTATTCCATTTGTTCAAAACATCGTTAGCTTCACGGGCTCTTTAGTGGTCAAAATGTTAATTGTTCTAGTAAGTACAATATCTAATTCACAGTTATTTTTGCTGTAAAAATGTGAGTAGCTTTTGCAAATGCAAAAGCTACTCACATTTTTCAGCAAAAATATTAGCGTAATACGTCATATTTAATGATCAAACTTTTAACGATACGTTAACTAACGACATCGTTAGTTTAGAACAACTGGGCCCTGATGTATAAGCCTCTAATTCTCTTAAAATCGTATTCTTTTTGTAATAGGTAGACGGAATCAAAAACAAATGAGGTAAGGGAGGGTCATGCTCCTCGTGAAGGGGCACCTGTGGGGTTGAAATACCTTCCTTATAGATAATCTTGAATTTTATAAACATTTTTTATTTTCAATATATATTTCTTGAGACCTCATTTCTAATCAACTTGATATAAATTTGCTTACCAGTATGGCAGGTACTGTAGCCATTACGAAAATACGCCTATTCAAATATACAGAAAATTTGACCATCAAAAATGAACATTTTCAGATTAAATATTCTGATATTTTTCATATTTCTGCTCAAAAACATAGATTGTGGGTACTCGTTAGAACCGCCTCGTCGAGGCGGTTCTAACGAATACCCACAATCGACGAGGCGGTTCTAACGAGTACCCACAATCTATGTTTTTGAGCAGAAATAAGAAAAATAATGTATACCCCTGTAAACTCCAGTTTTACAATATAAAGTGGGGTTTAAGGGGGTCAAAATTATATAGGCGTATTTTCGTGATAAATTACAGGTAATTATGGGAATATAACCTAGTTAGGATCCGAGGATTTGGGTAATATATTTTCTTCCCTATGGTAAACTACTGTAAATTAAAGGCATTTCCTAATTCATTCTTGTTTCTTTCAGAAGTCAAAGCCTTGATAGTATTATGCTTCCCGGTAAACACATAACGTCCCAACAACGTCGTTACACCGTCGCTGCAACGTCCTGACGTTGCAGTAACGTTGTAACGACGTTGTAGCGACGTTGTGTGTTTGCTGGGTTACAAGTCTGTTAGACATCCTTATCCAAACAAGAATGGAGAACAGTAGTATTATGTTCCGTGGCAAGGAGTCCAGGGTAGATCAGAATATATTCTTAATATAAATTTTCTAAGTTTTTCATAAATTTCTACAGTTAACTCTCGTTATCTCGACCTCGCTTATCTCGAATAACCGCTTATCTCGAAGTGGAAATCTGGTCCCTGCCTAAACATGAAAATCTAACCACAGGTAAAAAATATTGTGGAAAAGAGGAGCAATTTCTCCTCTTTTCCACAATATTTTCAATATTTTCAATATATTTCTAAATTTAAGAGTCTAATTACACATATAATTATTAAATGTGATTGTTTGAATTTTTTTCTCCTCAATTCCGCAAATCTGATATATCGAAGTACGGATATCTCCAAGTATTTCAGAGAGTCCCTTGGAATTCGAGATAACGAGAGTCGACTTTTATTTTTATGTTTGGAGACTCAGACTTGCACTTTCTGTAATTATGCTTAGTAGTTTGGTCATATATGTCCTGATACAAACAAGATTTGAAATCTGTATGGACTCAGTCCCTACTAAGAGCTCCATAAGGATTACGTTAGTCCTATTTAAAGGCGAATTACCATTATTTTATATACACTTTTCTGTTTCATTTATTATTTCTGAATTTCTTTCAGTCAAGTATGCTTTGTAGTTTAATAGGTCAGTTCAGTTCAGTCCCTTAACCTTAAAGGCTGTTGGGGTACTACTACTAATATTGCAACACGTCTTCTCCATCTTTTTCTGTCTTCCGCTGCCTTTGGTGAATAGTCAGTACCCAGTCTGCTCTCCTTCGTCCTTCCTCCTTTCACTGTTCATTACGAAAACACGCCTATTCAAATATATAGAAAATTTCACCTTCAAAAACTGAAAATTTTCAGATAAAAAACTCTGATAGTTTTCATATTTCTGCTCAAAACATAGATTGTGGGTACTCGTTTGAACCGCCTCGTCGAGGCGGTTCTAACGAGTACCCACAATCTATGTTTTGAGCAAAAATAAGAAAAATAATGTATACCCCTGTAAACCCCAGTTTTACTATATAAAAGTGGGGTTTAATGGGTCAAAATTATATAGGCATGTTTTCTTGATGTCTACAGAATTGTCTTCGACATGCAAGACAATCTTGTGATGTAGCGATACCATCTGAGATTCCACATCTTTATCATGGCTAGGAAATCGTCAAGCGCTCCGACTGAATCCTGGATCCTGTAGCGAACCTCCTGATTTATCACATGATCCTTGTATGAAATATACTTAAAACCAAAAGTAACTTGTCACTCTTTATTAATGAATAATTTTGTTTCTACTTCGATTTGGTTGTAATAAGTTAGTTCAATTGTTTTTCACAGTTAGTCTCAACAGAATTCAAGAGAGATCATTTGTGTAAGTGATTCCAGTCTCAAGTTACCTGCCTTTTCACCAAAAACAGTATTTTCACATTTTCTCACAACTTCAAAAGCAGAACATGATTTTCGATACAAAATCTGAAAGTCCATTGTTTGTCGATAAAATTCCCTGCAAAACATTTTTTCAGTTCTACCTGGCTAATTAATGGCAATTACTCAAATTTGCTTTACGTTGAAATTACCTCCCTTGCATAAAAACAATAGTAAACTTTCGTTTTCAAAAAGCCATCTCCGATATTTTTTTGGAAGTTTTAAACGGCAATTTGTTTGGACCTCTACAGAGAGTGTATGACCAGAAAAAGATGCGAAAGTTCTTATCATGTCAAATGAAAAATGGATGGCAATTACCTGTAGGATTTCCAATACAAACATTGTTAAGTTTGATCAAATGGCATTCTCGATAAAAATCAACGCGTTCTGAAGTTGTGCAATAGATGATGCAGACTTTTTTTTGTTGATTTAAGAACAATTTCAATACATGTCTAAGTGAATAAAGCGTTTTCGCCTGAAAAAAAAAACGTATTTAAGGTACAGTTACCTTCCAAAAGTGAATTAATGTCGTAACTTTTGATTTTGACCCCTTCTGTTTTGACAGAGACCCGTTTGATAATCTGTTTCACAAAAGGGCTCAACTACTGCGTAGCATATGTACAAATGATTGTTTTTTAACATCATTAAAACAGTTTTTACATTTCACTCAGCAAAAGTCAGTAAAGCGTATGAATATAAGCTGTAAAGTTACTTTTGGCTTTAAGTATATTTAGAAACCTCACATCACGAAAACATGCCTATATAATTTTGACCCCCTTAAACCCCACTTTTATATAGTAAAACTGGGGTTTACAGGGGTATACATTATTTTCTTATTTCTGCTCTAAAACATAGATTGTGGGTACTCGTTGGAACCGCCTCGTTGAGGCGGTTCTAACGAGTACCCACAATCTATGTTTTGAGTAGAAATGTGAAAAATATCAGAAGTTTTCATCTGAAAATTTTCAGTTTTTGGTGGTTAAATTTTCAGTATATTTGAATGGGCGTGTTTTCGTAATGAGATAGCAGCTCGACTAAATACTTTTGAGTCTTCTTTCAAGCTCTGCTATAAGCGTCAAATTCTCACATGAACAAAAGAAGGATAATATGAGTGGCTGCATCAGCTTAACTTTACAAGTAAGTGAGATGTTCTTGTCCTTCTACATGACTTTGTAAAGAACTGATGCTATCTGAGCAATCCTTGAAATGATTACTGGTTTAAACCTCTTGTTAGAGATGATTGATCCATCCCAGATATTTGAAGTTCTCCACTGCTTCTAGCCTCTGATCTTTTGTTGTGTTTTTTTTAACTCAAACAAAGATGTGGATAAATATGCTCACATTCATTAGTAAGGATCCAGTGATGGAGTAAAATACGCCATGCCTCTGTTGTGGCAAAACACTTTTGAAATAGTTTCTACTTTAACTAGAGCTGGTGTTTGTAAAACACTATGCCCCCAACTGCCTGACTCTAACACTGCTTGACTCCAACACTGCTTGCCCATGACGGTAACAACAGTACAAATATATGAGATTTCAATGTTATTTTATCAAAGGGAAATAACTCTAAAATAGGAGATAATTGGGATAAGAAAAAAATACGGGTCCCCTATTTTTTCATGAGGAATCAAAATATGAAATTTACTTTTCAAGATATCTTGCTCACAAGATTTAAGTCTGATTTTTTCAAAGGGGCATAACTCTAAACAAATATGCTAGACAAGAAAAGAAAAATACGGGTCAGCTATTTTTTCATTGGAAACCCAAATATAAAATTTCAAAACCCTAGCATGCAGGGTTCTTAAGATATGGCATGCACAAAAAAGCTTGACGAACTGACAAACAGAAGGATGGACAAATGAAGGCAAAATAATACGCCCCATCAATTTCATTCGAAATTAGGTCATCTACTCATCGCTACCAATCTATTCATCGTTTCAAGACTCAAGCTTCAATAGTTTTTTTTAGATATTTTACTGACAAGGGAAACATGCCCAAATTTACAAAGGGCCATTACTTACGGAATATTTTTCAGATTTTACAAAAAAAGTTAGTCAGGTCATCTACTCATCAAATTTCAAGTCTCTAGCTCTAACAGTTTTTGAGATATTTTGCTGACAAGATAAAAATGCCCAAAACAACAAAGGGCCATAACTCAATAAGTATTTTTCAAAATTTATTCAAAAGTTAATCAGGTTGTCTACTCATCATTTCAAATCCATTCACCACATTTCATGGCTCTAGCTCTAACAGTTTTTGAGAAATTTTGCTGACAAGGTAAACATGCCCAAAATCACAAAGGGCCATAACTCAAGAAGTATTTTTCAGAATTTCTTCAAAAGTTAATCAGGTCATCTACTCATCACTACAAATCCATTTACTAAGTTTCAAGCCTCTAGCTCTAACAATTTTTGAGATATTTTGCTGACAAAGTAAAAATGCCCAAAATAACAAAGGGCCATAACTCAAGAAGTATTTTTCAAAATTTCTTCAAAAGTTAATCTGGTTGTCTACTCATCACTAACAGTCTATTCATCAAGTTTCAAGGCTCATGTTCCAATGGTTTTTTGAGATATTTTGCTGACAAGGTAAAATTGCCCAAAATTACAAAGGGCCATAACTCATGAAGTGTTTTCAGGTTTTTCTTCAAAAGTTAATCAGGTCATCTACTCATCACTACAAATCCATTTACTAAGTTTCAAGGCTCTAGCTCTAACAGTTTTTGAGATATTTTGCTGACAAGGTAAAATGCCTAAAATTACAAAGAGGCATAACTCAAGAAGTATAAAACAAAATTTCTTCAAAAGTTAATCAGGATGTCTACTCATCACTACCAGTCTATTCAGCAAGCTTCAAGGCTCTAGTTTCAATAGTTTTTTTAGATATTTTGCTGACAAGTTGAAAATGCCCAAAATTACAAAGGGCCATAACTCATGAAGTATTTTTCAGAATTTCTTCAAAATTTAATCAGGTCATCTACTCATCACTACAAATCCATTTACTAAGTTTCAAGGCTCTAGCTCTAACAGTTTTTGAGATATTTTGCTGACAAGGTAAAAATGCCCAAAATTACAAAGGGCCATAACTCAAGAAGTATTTTTCAAAATTTCTTCAAAAGTGAATCAGGTTGTCTACTCATCACTATCAGTCTATTCATTAAGTTTCAAGGCTCCAGCTCTAAGGGTTTTTGAGATATTTTGCTGACAAGGTAAAAATGCCCAAAATTACAAAGGGCCATAACTCATGAAGTATTTTCAGAATTTCTTCAAAAGTTAATCAGGTCATCTACTCATCACTACAAATCCATTTACTAATTTTCAAGGCTCTAGCTCTAACAGTTTTTGAGATATTTTGCTGACAAGGTAAAAATACCCAAAATTACAAAGGGCCATAACTCAAGAAGTATTTTTCAAAATTTCTTCAAAAGTTAATCAGGTTGTCTACTCATCACTACCAGTCTATTCACCAAGTTTCAAGGCTCTAGCTTTAATAGTTTTTGTGACATTTTGCTGACAGGATTGCATCCATATTTTTTCAAAGGGCCATAACTCTGAAAAGGGGCATAATGCTGTCAAGAAAAAAAACAAACACGTGTCAGCTATTTTTTCATGAGGAATCCATATAAGAAATTTCAAAACAGTAGCATTCACGGTTCTTAAGTTATGCTATGCATCAAAAAGCGTGACGAACGGACGGACGGACGGAAGGAAGGACGGAGAGACGCACGGACGGGCGGACGGACGAACAACCCAGAAGCAATATGCCCCTCCAACTTCTTTGAAGTTGGGGGCATAATAAATACTTTACTGAGTCAGCCTCTCATTTCTTTCGAATTATTATGTTATAGGTAAGTACCTTGATACAAACAAGAAAGGTGGTGTGCATGACTAGAGCCTTCTGACTAGAAAAGAGTGTTCGACTTAGCGGCCCCCAAAATCAATGCACAATCACTGTTAAATATAACAAAGGGGGAATAAAAGCAAAAGTAAGAAAGGCAGAGTTGTCATTCTTGTACGGAATACGTCATCTCGTCCTATTCTATATTTCTACCAGGTACCATCAAAATATTCTGAAGGGTATTCCAGTTACAGAGCAGACAAGAAATCTATTTCAAACAAAACAAAAGGAGATAACTCCAAAAGTAAGAAAGCCAGAGTTGTCATTCTTGTACGCCACACGTCGTCTGGTCCTGTCCTACATTTCTACCAAGTATCATAAAAATATTCCAAAGGGTCTTTGACTTAGAGAGCGGACACGAAATCAATAGATAATCACTGCCAGACATAACAAAGGGAGATAACGCCAAAAGTAAGACAGTTAGAGTTGTCATTCTTGTACGGGACACGTCGACTGGTCTACATTTCTATCAAGTATCATAAAAATATTCCAAAGGGTCTGACTTACAGAGCGGACACGAAATCAATGGATAATCACTGTCAGACATAACAAAGGGAGATAACGCCAAAAGTAAGAAAGCTAAAGTTGCCATTCTTGTACGCGACACATCTGGTCCTATTCTACATTTCTACCAAGTATCATAAACATATTCCAAAGGGTCTTTGACTTACAGAGCGGACACGTAATCAATGGATTATCACTGTCAAATATAACAAAGGGAGATAACGCCAAAAGTAAGACAGCCAGAGTTGTCATTCTTGTACGCTACACGTCATCTGGTCCTGTTATATATTTCTACCAAGTATTATAAAAATATTTCAAAGAGTCTTTGACTTACAGAGCGGACACGAAATCAACGGATAATCACTGTCAAACATAACAAAGGGAGAGAACGCCAAAAGTAAGAAAGGCAGAGTTGTCATTCTTGTACGTTACACGTCGTCTCATCCTGTTCTACATTTTTACCAAGTATCATAAAAATATTCTAAAGGGTCTGACTTACAGAGCGGACACGAAATCAATGGATTATCACTGTCAAATATAATAAAGGGAGATAACGCCAAAAGTATGAAAGGCAGAGTTGTCATTCTTGTACGCGACTGTTCTACATTTCTACCAAGTACCATCGAAATATTTCAAAGGGTATTGGAGTTACAGAGCGGACACGAAATCGTTTTCAAATAAAACAAAGGGTGATAACTTCAAAAGTAAGAAAGCCAGAGTTGTCAATCTTGTATGCGACACGTCATCTCGTCCTGATATATATTTCTACCAAGTATTATCAAAATATTCCAAAGGGTATTCAAGTTACAGAGCGGACAAGAAGTTTTACGCCGATGCTGATGCTGACGCCGACGCCAACGGGATCCGTCCCAAAAATACAATACAAAATGGCGGCCGCTTTCACCTCTGATTTTGTTGCGAAGGTAAATATCATGTGACTATCAGAAAATGCCCGGACGACCGAGGTTGTCTATATCTCGTTTCTGCAGGGTGTAATAAATCACCGGTCAACAGTTTAGTATTGCGGTACACGTTGTAAAATTTCGAACAGTAAACTATTCATTTCAAAACGGGAAATTCGAAAATTTCTATGAGGTAAGTTACCAGGTTTAAAAAGGGAGGCAATTGAATTTGTTATTTCTTTTTGCTTCGCTGTTGAGAAAACAACACAAATTGAAGGCGTTTTTTCTTTCGTAATGTGCATGTATGTTGTAAACAACAGACGACTGTGTAGGTATGTTTCTTTTGTGATATACTTTATAGACCCATAGGAAACGTAAGTGACCGATAATTTTACCTTTGCGGAAGAAATAATGTGATTGTGTTTTTTCACGGATAAAAAAAGTTGAAATATTAATATTAAAACAGCTGGTGGGTCTGACAGAAAGAAGTTCAAAGACTGTTAAAATATCGTTTAGAATGCATTTTTGGGAGTCCGATTTCTCCTAAAAGGATTCGGTGCCAGATACACCGACGATAGCCGATGCCAAAAATCGTAACTTTAGACGTGCTCCGAAAAGATCCGTTTCTTGTCGATATTTTGGTCTGGGTGAATTTATAACTATCTGTAAATTACTGCTTGGAATATACTGTGCTGTCGTATTCTCACATACGAAATCTATTCATGCTTTGTATTGCCAAGAGTTTTCATAAAATACACATTCAATGGTGAAAATGCGGTTTCGTGCACTGTCCCTTCAGTCAAATTCAACCAGAATGGCACATGATTCGTTCAAAGCCGCGCCCACAAAGTACCAAAGTGCAATCTTCTGTTCTGGTTTCTAAATTCAATCTATTGAGCATCACGTGGACCATACATCTTCAGAACCCACCTATCGGTTCTTTTTATCCGCCACCTCAAATCCCTTCCCTACCATTTTCCTCCGAAAGGAACGCGCAACGCATAGTTCCTCCAAAAGGCACCGTTATGGTTACCCACCGTGTTCAGTGGTCAGTACACTTTTTTCCTAGTTCCGGTTTTTAACTGATTAAGAATAAGGGAAAATCGTCATCAAAGACACGACCCCAGCGTTTATACAATGTCGCATCAACATCGATGCGTTCGCATCAACATCGATGCGACGTTGCATCGACGTTGATGCAACGTTGTCTCAACATGCGTGTCTGCTGGGGACAGCGGTAAAAGTAAAAAAAAAAAGAAAAAAAAAAAAAAAAGAAATATTAGTATAGTTTTGTCGTTCATTTCTTCTTCATATATCTGAAAAAAAATAGGGGGAATACTACCTTATTGACAATCCGATTTTCACTAGCGACCCCATGCTTAACATTTAGTAAAATATGTAAATTACATTCGACAAGATATCCTTTAAGTAGAGTCAAATAAAACATATTTTACCAGCTAAAGGGTGGAACATACTTTTCAACATCTCCCTATAATGATTTTAAACAAAACGCATGTAAAAAAATACGCATCCGATTTTGTGAATTAGTTCCGGGTACTACGAGTCCGGGTAAAGTTACTTTGTGTTACACACATGCTCATATCGATGCAGTGTACGTAAAATAATTGACACACGTGACATAATAAAAACGCGGGTAGGTTTTCTTTGAAAGGAAGTACATCTATTACGCTCGGGTGGGTGGTGGGGCGGGGTAACTTAGGGGTAATTTTGGTACGGACGTGCGAGCCAGTATTTCAAAACCTACCCCGTTCATATACCTGGCCTTTGAAAAACGGACCCATTCATATACTTGATCATCCAAATGTTGACCTATTCATATACTGCCCTTTGTTTTTTTGTACCCATTTTTTGCTGGTTGTTGGACAAATATCACAGTCAATTCATGTAATACCAAGAGGATAAGCAGCCTCGAAAAATCTCTGAGCGAAAAATATGTGCATATACCAGGATGTCAGAAAAATGGGGCCTTTCACATAGGAATCCAGAAAAATTGGGCCATTCATATACTTTTTGTTGAAAAAAGGGGGCCAATCATACACCTGGCAGCGCTGAAAAAGGGGGCTATTCGGCACGCACATCCATACTATGTCATATATAGGAAGTTACCCTCCCCCCCCCCTCTCCCCACACACCCCCTCCCACCCGAGCTATTACGACACATGTCATGTTTTCAGACTACCCTGAGCCTTGCCATTTGCAACCTCATCACGAAAACATGCCTTTATAATTTTGACCCCCTTAAACACCACTTTTATATAGTAAAACTAGGGTTTACAGGGGTATACATTATTTTTTTCTTATTTTTGCTCAAAAACATAGATTATGGGTACTCGTTAGAACCGCCTCGCCGAGGCGGTTCTAACGAGTACCCAAAATCTATGTTTTGAGCAGAAATATGAAAAATATCAGTTTTTTATCTGAAAATTTTCAGTTTTTTGGAGGCGAAATTTTCTATATATTTGAAAAGGCGTGTTTTCGTAATGTGGGAGTGTGGATACTTATTTCCTTTTCCAGATAACAGGAGACAATTTGCATGAAATGCCACAGCCTATTTTCTGAAAATAAAAAATAAAAATGAAATATTTTAACTCTAAGATGCCAATCAGAACAATTGTTGTCTGCTTTGTGGTCTGCCAGTTAGTTTAAAAGTCGTTGTTGCAAACAGTCTGTACCCAGATCAGACTGCTCCTCTATGGAAGCAGTCTGATCAGGGTCCACACTGTTTGCCTGTATGCAAAAATATATTTTGAAAGTTTTCAAGAAGATGCAGCAGATGACATAAACAGACGACGTTTTCAGATGCAGTGTTTCTTGCCATGTTGAGGGTTAAATGGCGTCTGCTGATTTTTTACCCAGCATGCTACGCGTTAAAATCTAATGTCTGGCTCAAAACGAATGTGTATCGTACGAGTACATGTGTTGTATTGTAAACCAGATTTTGAAGATATAGAAAACGACAATAAAAGACCAATCCATACTAATAAGGGGTCTACCCTAAACGGAAAGAAGTTTACGAAGGGAGGCAAACATTTTGGTAGAGTTTATTTCCCTGATTATGCATAAAATCACTTTAAATCCTATTAAAGCAGACTGACATTTCCCAAGCAGGAACATGGCGTTGAATAAATTGGATCAATGTCAACGTTAAATAAACATTGATGTCAACATTGAATAAACATTCATCTAATGTTAATGCCATCTCCTATGCTTGCTTTAACTTTCAGTAGTACGCATTTCAACCCATTTAAGCCTAGCGTCCCATAAATGGGACATTTGCAAACAGTGTAGACCCAGATCAGACGCCGCAGAATGCGGCGTCTGATCTGGGTCTACATTGTTTGCATTAAGTACAGAAATTTCTCTGGTAAGTAATAATCCTAAAAACAAATCAGGTACCCCTTAAATTGGAAATTGACGGGTCCAAGGAGTTATTATAGAAGAGTCCATTCGACATATAAATGGGTTAATAACAATAGACAGCAATGTAAAACAGTTTATTTTTTTTATTTTCCAAGAAAAGACTTTCTCCCATACGTAGATGTAAGGCTTGAATGTTTCACTAATAAGGACAGATTATTAATGACCATCTACTAGTTTTGCCTAGATCATGCTAAATGTTAACTGAAGTACATGGCATACAATATTGTAAATGTAGGTAAGAAAGTAATGGCATCACGTGGTCATGAAAGAGACAGCAGAACTTTACGCTTGTCGATACAAAATGCCAAAGTTGAATAGGGACACGTCACAAGAGTAATCCAAAGTTCACCAAAATCTACACATTGGTTCAAACTGCGTGGCAATGCAAAATTTCAGGACCCTATAACCAAGTTGGATTGGAGTTTAATGGCCCTGTCAACACTATTAAGGTCATGTCGAGCCGATCAGTTTACCGAACCACACTTTTCGTGGGCAGGCTTAGTCCTCTATCAAGTTAACCAGCATTAAAGCATATTCTTTCGTCAGAAACTGACAACTGCCCTTCTTGAATCAGCGGAAGGGATGAGAATGACCGTAGAAAAGATTCCATGATCAATCTCCTCGAAAGAATGTCGCCGGCGGGGATCGAACCCGCGATCTCCTGATCACCAGTCAGAGGCGCGCATCCAACTGAGCCACCGAGGCCTCTTTCAAATGGTTCCTTAGATATTTTTTATGTACGGACGAACGGATGGACAGACGGACAATCACAAAGCAATATGCCCTCCCAACTTCTTCGAAGTTGGGGGCATAAAACGAGGGCAGATATACCTTCCACAAAACTCGATGAAACAATAGTAATGAAAATTGAGCACTTAAACTCGTAAAATTGATGAAGTTTGTGAAGTTTTATTAAAAAAAAAAAAAAAAACTAACCAAAAATTATCGACATAGTTTCCTACAGAAACAGCTGCCTGAAATAAAGAAATGTCATTACGAAAACACGCCTACACAAATATATTGAAACTTTCAGCTCCAAAAAACTGAAATTTTCCAGATAAAAAATTCTATTTTACGTATATCTGCTAATAACACAGATTGTGGGTACTCGTTAGAACCGCCTCGCCGAGGCGGTTCTAACGAGTACCTACAATCTATGTGTTTGAGCAGAAATAACAAAAGTAATTATACACCTGTAAACCCCAGTTTTACTATATAAAAGTGAGGTTTAAGGGGGTCAAAATTATATAGGTATGTTTTCGTGATGTTGCTCGATACAAAATTACACAATCGGTTTACAGATTGTCCGTTAAATTCCAATGCAAAAAAACTGTAATAGCAAGAAAAATATATGAAAACAACTATGCGTAAACAAAACTGCTGCATTCGCAAACAAAACAGTTTCCAAACAAACACGAAACACAACAGTTTGTACATTACGTACATCATAATACATTGTAAAATGCAACATTATCTGTATTTTATCAACTATAAAAGACTACTTCGTCACTTTTTCCCAAAACTGGAGGAATTGTAAATAACAATAAAATATATAAACCAACAATATGTCAGCGCGGGAATACATACAAAGTATTACGATGAACAATAAACATGTTTAAAATTATATATATGTTGTTGTAAACTTTAAGCTATTGTCTTTGCCAAAAGACAATGACATTTGCATCTTTTCAGGCATAAAAACACACACACACACAAAAAACAAAAAAAAGAACCCCCCCCCCCACCCCCAAAAAAAAAAAAAACCCACTAACTTTAGGGTGTCTTAAACAACCGGTCTAGCATCTGATTCTATAGTCAAAATAAAACTGTATGACAGCTTCAGGGAAATATACAGACTGGCTCCAGTCTCCAGTGACTATTTTTTTATATAAACTGTTTAATAATCCACTAAAATGAAACCAAAGTAATATCATGACTATAAAGGCTGGTCACTAGACTAGTGACCAGCCTTTATAGTCATGATATTTATTTGGTTTTATTTTAGTAGATTTTCAAACATAATTGTGAGAAAAATATTAAATCACTGGAGACTGGAGCCAGTCTATGAAATATACAGTATATGACACATAAAGATTGCACAAAATGCACATTTGGAACACTAAAACAATACAGTTACAAGCATGACAATTCAATTGGACGTCTACAATTCGCAATATGCATTGTACTTATCGTGGTGTTATGGCCATCTTTTCCTAACGGCACCTATAGATATGCTGTATTCACGAAATTGTTTTAAAAAGTTTGATATGTATCCCCACATCATAATTCATCACTTATTGTGACCTGTTTACTGATGTAAAATTCACAGGTAATTTCAACAAATTTAGTAGCATTTTATTTTCAAATTAACAGATTGCGTTAATACTTACAACAAAAATACTGTGTTCCCCATCTGAAACGTTTTAAAAAGACCGCATATTGTATTAACAGTACACAAACGTTTGCTAGCACTGACTCTATAAACAATAATTTCAGAGTAAGACTGGCACAACTTGGTGTATATTTCACTATTCAACAAAAAAGAAAGCTACTTAATAAACACCATATTTCAGTTAATGGCACAAAATTAACTTAAATAAAGAAAGTAAAAACTGTTAAATTCTTGATGGCACATCGTCGCTGGCGTTTCTTAAATTTGACATCTGAGCCGTGCATGACAGACGGTATCTTCAGAGGCATCTTCGGGGAGTATGTATACAGTAACGATCCAGATCAGACTGCGTAACCGAGCAATCTGATAATGGCCTTTGCTTTACACCCACATAATCTACAGAATACAATGAATCCGTAAGTGAAGAGCGAAGGCTCTGACCAGATTGCGTGGATGATCTGGGCCTCAGCTGTCCGCATATGCCTAAGGGCATTTTTTTTTCTTATGGCGCGGTTCATTAACCAATTACAGTAAAATTTCAATTACTCGAACACCGTTCACTCGTTTGCCGTGCTAATTCGAACTTGTTTTTGAGTCCCTAGGAAATTCTTCCGAAAGCTCAAGAATACAAATATTTAGGGAGATTTTAGAAATTTTCATATTTTATCATGAAAATGTATGCTGTGTGTACTAATTAGAATCGCCTCATCAACGATTCTTATGAGTACACTCAATATACAATTATTTTAAGGAAGATCAAAAAGACATCCATATATTATTTCCATTTATCTCCTAACCTAGCACTATGATTAACCCTCAGTGGCTCGAACTACCCATATCTAGAACAAATTTTCATGGTCTCGAAGATGTTCGAAACATTGAGGTTCGACTGTACATTAAAGCGACATATTCTATAGTTTCATAAAACAATGGCACAACAATTATTTTACTTTTCAAAAATATCAATAAAATGAAACTGCTGTAATATATACTGTTTCAAATGACTGACTGACAGTGACTGCACAATTTGACTGATTAACATTTCCTTGATGCATTACGAAAACATGCCTATTCAAATATACTGAAAATTTTACCACCAAAAATGAAAATTTTCAGATAAAAAATTCTAATAGTTTTCATTTTTCTGCTCAAAATATAGATCGTGGGTACTCGTTAGAACCGCCTCGACGAGGCGGTTCTAACGAGTACCCACAATCTATGTTTTTGAGCAGAAATAAGAAAAATATTGTATACGCCTGTAAACCCCAGTTTTACTATATAAAAGTGGGGTTTGAGGGGGTCAACATTATATAGGCATGTTTTTGTGATGGCATATAAATAACGTAATAGCACTGCTTCCAACTAAAGATGACGCAGTGTATGTTTTTTTTCTGACATTAACAAAAATACACACACAAGTTAGCTATTATTCTATATTGCTTCAAATACTGCCAACAAAATGTCATCGGTCGAGCTTAGTTACATGGGATAAATTAATACACAAAGTCTTTATTTTTGTTTTATATTCTATTCTATTCCAAAACCCCATTTGCGGTCTATTCCCTACTCCCTGACATTCCCTCCAATAGCCCCATGTCCTGGTCTCTACAACTAACAATGCATATACCGTTTATCCACCTCATGCTCGGACTCTATTATGTTTCAGTGCATTTGCCATTTTGATCTGCTACCCAGTAAGCATTCTTTATAAATCTATAGCGGGCCGTTATCGGCCCGTCAGGGTAGCTGACGGGCCGATAACGGCCCGCTATAGATTTATAAAGAATGCTAGCTGGGTAGTGATAAGTTTATTCTTTTCACCTTGTTCGTACATGATTGTATATTATGTGAAATTATTGATATAGGAATATTTTCAAATCATTGGTTATTTATTGCAGACTATTTTATAGCTATATGAGATACATTGTAGTAAAAGTAAGTTATTTTGTATTTTAAGGAGTTTTGACACTGCAAGACAAAGAAATATGATGTGTATTGAAACCCGTACTCACTGACATAATATCGCGTACATGTTTATTTGATTATTCTTTAAATGCTCCAGGGCATTTGCGTTTTGATCTGCAAGTGATGTCTATCCTTTTGACTTGTTCGTACATGACTGTATATTATGTGGAATTATTGATGAAATTTAAGATGATTGTCTATGCCCATGTCTTCATATTTTATTATGATGTCAGCCATTAAAGATCATGACTTGTTGACCATCTTCCATGTATTTGTTAACCCTTCTCTTGCTGAACACGACATGCCCTGTCTTAGCAAACAGTGTAGATCCAGATCAGTTGGCTTCTGAAGAACCCAACTGATCTGGATCTGCACTGTTTCTCATTAAATATGTGAATTTCTATCAAAAACCCAGATCAAGTTATCTGACTGGCTGGAAATTAGAAGTGGGCGTGACATCTTAATGTATTCAGCAAGGCAAGGGTTAACATCCATTGAAAGTCGAACCGGAAGCGGTGAAAAAACATGTTTTGATTTCTAACATTAATGAAATATATCAAAGTTAAATAATACTGGTAATGACACACGGAGCAACAAAGTAAGAAAAGGTACCTTCTAACACATGCGCTTTCGCGCAGTCTAATCAGAATATTCATTGTCCGCATGAAGAAATTTGCGATTTCTAATATTAACACTGCATGCTGCATAAAAATTTCAGCGAACGACATTTTGAAATATTTTTCTTAGTTTTCCTAGAAAATAGGATTTGACACTTCATGCAAATTGCATGAAGTGTCAGATCCTACATTCTAGGAAAATGTCATCAATTTGTCGTCTGTTGAATTTGCCCATAGCATAGTAGGAGTAAATCAAATATATCAAAGTGCCACAAAACCATACTGAAAATGACATAATACAGCTTTCGCATTCCTACAGTACTAAAAGTTATACAGTCAATACTCTTTATACCAACACTCGATACAACAACAAAATTCGTTTTAATGACAATTTCAATGTCACGAAACCTTCGCTCAAAGAGTGGGGGTGGGGGTGGGATGAGGGCAGTTAAGGAGAAATTATGCAAGGATATTGCATTAAAACTTCAAGCAACATATGTTTGGATATTTGTGAGAATCGCCTCAATGAGACGATTCTAACAGAATCCACAGCATAATGTTCTACGAGGAAATAAGAATAGAACATGGCCTTTCTTACATATCATTCTGTCCATTAAGGGTTCTTTATAACAGCAAATTCATCTTAATGGCAACAGCTTTTGGAAAAAAATGCTGTCGTTGTAACGAGGGTTCACTGTATAAAATCGTATGAGCCACAACGTGAGAAAACGTAACTTCTCACATGTTCGCCCATCGAAGACTCAAATCAGGCTGCGCATCCGCACAGTCTGATCATAATCTTCGTTGTCCACGTGAAGAAACTTTGCTTCTTTGGCTATCCGAAAGACGCCCAGTGAAGATTCTGATCAGACTGCGCGCATGCGCAGTCTGATCTGAATTTTCGCTGAGCACAGATATTGGAAGGTACGTTTTCTGACGTCGCAGCGCGTACTATTTCCAATCATTAATGGCACACTTTGGTACAGTACATAGTAGTTGCCATTTTTATTCAAAATACTGGTATCAAAATATGCTTTGTTTTCCTTACTTTAATACGAAAGTAGTTTTTTTATGATCGTTTCAAAAATATAACAGATGATACCCAGGGGAAGATGCCACAATCACGAAGCACAGCCCTCCCGAGGCATCAAAGGAAGGAGAGATGAGGAACACATACGGACAACACAGACGCCATATATGAAACTACAGACGCACATAGGAAGAAAGAAGAACTTTAAGAGAGGAACCAGGTGGTTCCCAGGCGGTTCCTGTGTTGCAGTTCTTTGCTCGTATGTCTTTTACGACAAATGCGCTCTTTTATTTTGTCATTGTTTGTTCCTCATCTCTTCAGCACATCGGGAAGGTTGTACTTTGTGCTTATGGCCTTTCCTAGGTAACTTACGTTTAAGCTTCCAGTACCCTTGCTGGACACCATTGCAAGCTGGTGCTTCTGTTGCTGTTTCAATTCCCATCACGAAAACATGCCTGTATAACTTTGACCACCTTAAATCCCATTTTATATAGTAAAACTGGGGTTTACAGGGGTATACATTATCTTTCGTATTTCTGCTCAAAAACATAGATTGTGGGTACGCGTTAGAACCGCCTCGCCGAGGCGGTTCTAACGTGAACCCACAATCTATATTTTGAGCAGAATATGAAGAATGTCAGAATTTTTTATCTGAAAATTTTCATTTTTTGGTGGTAAAATTCTCAGTATATTTGAATAGGCATGTTTTCGTAATGCTATTCGTTAGTTCGTTCTGTGTTTTGACTTACTTATCACGTTATATCTTATAGCCTCTCTTTTCTCCTCAGTCTGTACTGTTTTTCAACTTATATGTGAAACAGAACATTAAAACAACTAGATACAATAACACAGGATAGCTTGTGTTTCATATAGCTCTAAATATGGCACGTGTTTCAACCAAAAAGTGTTGAAATTTTGCTTAATTCTCTACCAGTAGATATGTTGTGGGTATTCATTAGAAGCGCCTCGGCAAGGCGCTTCTAATGAATACCACATCATTAGAAGCGCCTCGGCGAGGCGCTTCTAATGAATACCCACAACATATGTTTTCATGGAGAATGAAGAAAAAAATATTGATCTGATACACCCTCTTGTCTATAGTTATGATTTCAACACTCACTACCTTCATAACAATGTAATAGTAATGAGCTGTTGCAAGGTATTTATAGCACAAAATAATTTTATGCCTGAACATTAAAAAATAGTTATATTGGCACAGAACAACTTGTATTTCAACTTTCACCACATATATAAAATAAAAGTGATGATCTTTTTAAAGTAACTGATGGCACAAGATTTGTTTTCCAGCATCGAACATATACATGGAAATGAAATAGTGCGGTACAATTTTTAATTGCTGATGTTATACATGCTCTGAATTTGAACAGTTAGACACTGTATAAAATTTACAATGAAATAATCTCACACAGTTTGAAACTCGGTGGTGGGGGGGGGGGGGGGGGGGGGGGTGGGGTGGGGTGGGGGGAGGGTAGGGGTAACTTTCTATGTATGACATAGTACGGATGTGCGTGCCGAATGGCCCCCTTTTTCAGCGCTGCCAAGTATATGATTGGCCCCCCTTTTTTTAACAAAAAGTATATGACTGACCCTATTTTTCTTGATTCGTATGTGAAAGGCCCTACTTTTCTGACATCCTGATAAATGCGTGTATTTTTTGGCTCAGAAATTTGTCAAGGGTGCCCGTTCCCTTGGTATTCAGTGAGCTGACTGTTATATTTTTATATTTGTCTAACTACCAGCAATAATTGGGTATAAAAGTCTAAGGACAGTATATGAATGGGTCAATATTTTGGACGATCAAGTATATAAATGGGTCTGTTTTTTCAAAGGCCAGGTATATGAATAGGGTAGGTTTCGAAATACTGGCTCGCACACCCGTACCACATTTACACCCAAATTACCCCCACCCCCGCCCCCACGAGTTTTGAAACAAATGATGGCACAATATTCGTACATCAACCTATCAATGCGTAGTCCTTAAAATGACGGATGGTCAAACATAGTTTCCACAAAAGATTATCAAATACAGGAAAATGATGTTTCACCGAAGTGCTTAAGAACAGTGCTTATCCAAACATGATTAACCCTTCTATTGCTGAACACGCCATGCCCTGTCTTAACAAACAGAGTAGATCCAGATCAGTTGGCTTCTGAAGAAGCCAACTGATCTGGATCTGCACTGTTTGTCATTAAATATGTGATTTTCTATCAAAAACCCGGATCAAGTAATCTGATTGGCTGGAAATTAGAAGTGGGCGTGGCATCTTAATTTATTCAGCATGACAAGGGTTAATTATAAGCGAATATAGAACTTAAAATGCAGCACAGTCGGCCTTCCAATGCATAAATATACATGAAAGAAAGTTTACATATTCTTTTATGAATAATGGAACAGTAACCCACTGCTAAACAGTTGTTACATATAAATGCAATGTTTTCCAACGGATGTCACCATAGAACTAATGCTACAGGAAAGACTGCATTTATATACTCATTATGTTAGATAATTTCGTACTACTTCTGAAGAAAGAGTATATTTCCCCTTTTAGAGTAGACCCTTTTTAATAAGATACAAATCAACAGAATTATTTCCCTTGAACGTGTACACGTTTTCGTAAAGAGGAATGTCTACATTTTCAGGGGTGGCAACTTTGAAAATGGTTGCCTTTCTCTCTATTTGTACCCCTTCTGAAAAGGGGGTCTACTCCAAAGGAAATAGTTTGGTCACTTGGGAAAATGTTATGGCACAAAATTGCTCGCCGAGGCTTTTTCTAATGCTAACCCCAAAAAAGGAGAAACATATTTCGTCTCGTTTTCCCTCTTATCTAGAACTCTGACCTATACAGCATGGATGCCCGGTATGGTACTTCACTTTAAACGCAAACCTTAACAGGAGCAAGAAAAAGTATAAACCCTCCAGAAATATTGGCAGGGATATACATTTTCGAACATATGGCAACAAAATGGTAATGGCACATTAGATACGAACCCCGCCCTGAGATAATGAGCCTTCGGGGCGTAAGCGGATAGCGAAGCAGCGAAGGAGCAGATCAGTCTACACATCCACGTATCTGCTTACAGGATCTTTAGATATTGTACATCACGAAAACACGCCTGTATAATTTTGACCTCCTTAAACCCCACTTTTATATAATAAAACTGGGGTTTACAGGGGTATACATTTTCCCTTATTTTACTAAAGAACATAGATTATGTGTACTCGTTAGAACCGCCTCGTCGAGGCGGTTCTAACGGGTAACCACAATCTATGCTTTGAGGAGGAATATGAAAAAATATCAGATTTTTTATCGGAAAATTTTCCTTTTTTGGTTGTTTTGAGGAGGAATATGAAAAATATCAGATTTTTTATCTGAAAAATTTCTTTTTTTTTAGTTGTAAAATTTTAATATATTTAAATAGGCGTGTTTTCGTAATAAGAATATATTGACATATCGTAAAAGCTCGTGTCAGAGTGTGCGGGCTTACCTCTGAGCTGGGTCTTTACTGTTTGCACATGGCCCAATACTTTTCTCAGAAGGATTTTATTTTGTGCAGCAAAGCAATTAAGAAGTCACAGGAGTTGTCTCCACTGACCAAATATGGTGGAAATTTACCAAGTGTATGTATTTCCCTTAAATGTTTACATAACGACTCCATCATCCCGCCATTTCTCGTTTGCATTATGGTCAACCTTTATACCCTCCCAATGTATCCCATCGTCCCTCTGTCTGAAAACGAGCGTCATGGGAAACAGAAAGTTTAGAAACCAGAAGTCGCCGAATACTGATCTTAGATTGCGCTGAACAGTGTTGGTGCTTTTGATGGGAACTTTTTTTGCAACTTCAAACAATGTTTTTCCATCCGCTGTCATGGCAAATTGTGAGGTAAAATACATCCATCCGATAAATCCAAACATGAATTCTAAATATACATGAACAATCATAAGACAAATATGTCCTTCCGTAGCTCCCCATAACCACCGCCATATTGCAATGGGTGGGACCAGATCTCTCCAGTCAGTTGCCACGGGCCAATAAACTTCTTTTAAGTATTTATAGGTGAAGTAGCCACCGACAGCGCCAGTAATCATTGCATAAAACGCAAGAATTATAAAATAGCGCTGATTCTTGAAGCCTATACAGTTGCCCACCATAAAACAGTGATGATCTCGTTTCAAAATACACTTTTTACAAAATTTACAATGATGGGCACGCGGAGGCACGTGGATTTTGCAGTAATTACAGAATTCCCATGGAAGTCCCTCTTTTGACGTCATATCGTAAATGACACTTCCGTTTTGATAGCTGTTGGTGGCTTCTTGGATTAATGGACGGAATCGATCTGGCGGATTATCGGGTCGATGATTCATATCAAAATAGGGGTTATCTTTTGTGTTGTAGTAACTTGGATCATATAGTATGACACAAAGCCAGTTTGTGAGTCCATTGAAGAAGATAAACCAACATAAAACTCGCATGTAGTAAATGGTCCAAGGATCGTAGTCGCCAAATATGTATGGAATAATGTATACCATGAAATCGTACATCTGAGTAGGAGCTTGAAACAGCATCAACACTCGCATCAGCGTCTGAAGAAGATAGAATAATATTTACTGTGATGTTTATATGTTTACTGGTGAGGAATAGCCCAGCTAGCATTCTACACAAATCTATAGCGGGCCGTTTTCGGCCCGTCAGCTACCCTGACGGGCCGATAACGGCCCGCTATAGATTTATGTAGAATGCTTACTGGGAGGGCCCTTAAGCGGACCGAACACATTTGTAGTTTAGAGCTGCATCAATGGCGAGGTTCCGTGACAATATAATCAGTCCAAGCCCCTCCCCCACCCCCTCCATCAGTGGTTTGTGCTGATGTCCGTTCCAAGGCGGATATTCTTATCCTTTTTGTTGTAATCGCGTTCTGTATGCCCACTCTGCCTTTTTTTCATGCGCTATGTTTTCTCATTATTATGGTAGCTAGCACTGTAATTACATCCATTTGGTTTTTATTTTCTGTGTTTGTGCTTTCATCGTTTCATCACGAAAACATACCTATATAATTTTGACCCCTTTAAACCCCACTTTTATATAGTAAAACTGGGGTTTACAGGGGTATACATTATTTTCTTATTTCTGCTCATATACATAGATTGTGGGTACTCGTTAGAACCGCCTCGCCGAGGCGGTTCTAACAAGTACCAACAATCTATGTTTGAGCAGAAATATGAAAAATATCAGAGTTTTTATCTGAAAACTTTCAGTTTTTAGTGGTGGAATTTTCAATATATTTGAATAGGCGTGTTTTCGTGATGTCTTTGTATTCTCGGTTTAAGGGTCTAGAGCTGCTTCAGGAGGTAACGGGTGAGGTTTCGCCCGAGTAAATCGGCTTAAAGGCTCCATATTCCTCAAAAATAGACATTTTTTATCCAAGAAAGGTTTAATGAATTGATACATAATATTAATATTGTCATAAAATGTGGCACCTAACAGCCTGTAAAATTTCAGTTAGTCCCTCGTCCTTGAAATCAAATGATTTTATTGTATCTCTGAATTAATGTTGGCACATTAATTCAGCGATACGATAGAAAAATCATTTCATTTTTGACCCAGTTCAAGAACGAGAGACTAAATAAAATTTTACAGGCTGTCGGATGCCACATTTTATTCGTGTTTTAATACCATATATCAATTTATTAAACCTTTCTTGGATAAAAAATCTCTATTTATTTTAGGAATGTGGAGCCTTTAAGCGCCCATACTCTCCTACACGTACTCTTTCTGTTGACCGTTCCGAGTTGACTCTTCTGTTGCAGTTCTTTATTCGTACGCATTACGAAAATACGCCTATATAATTTTGACCCCATTAAACCCCAGTTTTATATAGTAAAACTGGGGTTTACAGGGATATACATTTTTTCTTATTTCTGCTCAAAAACATAGATTGTGGGTACCCGTTAGAACCGCCTCGCCGAGGTGGTTCTAACGAGTAGCCACAATCTATGCTAAGAGCAGAAATATGAAAAATATTAGAATTTTTTATCTGAAAATTTTCAGTTTTGAGGGTGAAATTTTCAATATATATTTGAATAGGCGTGCTATTGTAATGGTGAGGTATTGTGAATGTGCCTTTTTTGCCATCGTTTGTTCCTTCGATGTCTTAGGAAGGGTATGCTTCGTGATTGCGATCTTTCCCGGCTAACTCATATACAGTCAACTCGTTATCTCGAAATCCAATGGATTCTCTGAAATACTTCGAGATATCCGTACCTCGACATATCAGATTTGCAGACTAAAGGTAAAAATAAATCGAACACCAACAACTCACAAATATGTAATGTGACTCTTGAAGTTAGAGAAGTACTGAAAATATTGTGGAAAAGAGGAGAGCAATTTCTCCTTTTTTCCACAATATTTTGTTACCTATTGTTAGATTTCCATGTTGAAATGGGGGACCAGATTTTCACTTCGAGATAAACGGTCGAAATAACGAGAGTCGACTGTATATCTGCCGGATTTGTTTGGTTTACCGGAATCCTCGCCTGTCTAATTAATAGCAAACTGTCTGCTGCATCAACATTTGTTGGCTATAAAAGACTAGCATATTGGCGCAATTTGATTGATTTAATCCTTGCCATGCTGGATAAATTAAGATGCCACATCCACTTCTAATTGTCAACCAATCAGATTCCTTGATCCAGAATATTGATATAAATTCACATACTGAATGGCAAACAGTGCAGATCCAGATCAGTTGGCTTCTTCAGAAGCCAACTGATCTGGATCTACACTGTTTGCAAAGTCAGGGTGTATCGGGTTTCAGCAAGACAAGGGATAGGATTTACTTCATGGTATTTGAATGCACAGAAATTGCATATTGACACAATTTAATTTTATCTTTTTCCGCCATTACCAGAAATATTGCTGAATAAAGTTACCAACAAATTAAAGTATTTTATAGTAATTAAGGCAAGCAAAGCTCGTTTGCTTCTAAGCTCGTTTTTTTTTTTTTTTTTTTTTCACAAACCTGAGCAAATTTTGCACTGGACCCAGTATTCTTCTTTATCCTCACATGCTCCCTAAAGTTCTCCAGAAAAGATTTATTCGGGTCATGGGTGTACTTTGGAAGTTCATACCATTTGGTGTTGTCCTCCTCCACCTTACCTTTCCTGTGCTGCATGTCTTCTGTCTCTAAATATAAATGTAAATACAGTTTACTCTCGTTATCTCAAACACTGATAACTCAAACTACTGCTTAAGTCAAACTAAACTGGTTTAGTTAACTACAGTCGAACTTCAATGGCTCGAACATCTTTGGGACCATGGGAATTTGTTCGAGATATGGGTAGTTCGAGCCACTGAGGGTTATTCATGGTGCAGGGTCAGGAAGCAAATAGCAAATATTTTGGGAACTCTTTTTCGATTTTCTACACAATAATTGTATGTTGAGTGTACTCATTAGAATCGCCTCGATGAGGCGATTCTAATGAGTATACACAACATACAACTTCATAATAAAATAAGAAAATTCCCCTAAATATTTATTTTCTTAAGCTATCGGAAGAATTTCGTATGGACCCAAAAACGGGTTCGAGTTAGCCATGGGTAAACGAGCCATCGGTGTTCGAGCTATTGAGGTTCGGCTGTATATGCATGTTCCTTACAGGGTTCTTTTTAACTGCAAATACGTAGTCCTGGACTCCTATTTTGGCTGTTGGGTGTTTAGCAAAATTACAAAGTGGTACTCCTAGATTAAAAAAAAAATGGCTTAGGGATTCCAACTTTCAAATTCTTATTTAGAACCCTACCTAACATTGGTTTAGTCCATTATATGCATGTTCCTAACATTTCAACTTACCCGGCAGGCACATGACGTAAATATAACGTCGCCTCAACGTCGATGCAACGTCATGACGTTGCATCGACGTTGAGGCGACGTTATATTTACGTCATGTGCCCGCTGGGTATGTTGTCTCAAATTAATGTTAATCAAACCAAACATTCTGTCCCTTGGAGTTTGAGATAATGAGAGTTGAATGTACCGTGTTCATCCAAAGCATTGAGACAGACAGGCATGAGAAAACAGTGTAGACCGAGATCAGACGTAGCAGACGCGGCGTCTGATCTTGGTCTTCTCAGTTAACCACTTATCATGCGGCGTCTGATCAGGATCTACATTGTTTGCCACTCTTCCTGCGGCGTCTGACAAAGGTCTACACAGTTTGCCTCTCATCCTGCAATTTCAGAAACATCTCCAGGTAGTCAAATGTTTATTATTATTTATATTTTTGTTCAAATTTTAGGACCTGTATGGTAAGGAGTTGATGTGTCCGAATACTTAGGTATTGTGTATCCAGGAAGGCCTGGATTCTACATGTTCATAGTTAGATAATTTGAAAAGAGGATTCTTTGGAATCTACCAAACAAAACTACAAAATGAAGTTACCCACTGCCAGGTAAGGCCACAATAATGAAGCCCTGCCTTCCCGTGGCACCTAAACTGGCTCCGGTCTCCGGTGACTAAATCTTTATTCTTATAATCCTGTTTGATAACCCTATAAAATAAAAGAAAAACAAAATAAAATAATATGATGACTATAAAGGTTGGTCACTAGAGTGACCAGCCTCTATAGTCATGATATTATTTGGTTTTATTTTTAGTGGATTATCAAACAGGATTATAAGAATGAATATTTAGTCACTGGAGACTGCAGCCAGTCTACGAGACACCGAAAAATAGAGAAATGAGAAACAATGACAATACACAATAGCTTATATACTGATACAAAGAAGAACTGCGACAAATCAAAATCAAATCATAGCAAAGTAGCAGAATCGTGTCCTTAACGCGAACCTCCGGCCATGACTAACGAGACAGCCAAATGTCAACAAACGGGTAAGTTCTCCTGACTTATTGATTTTTCGTCAATTTCATAGACATATTTTGAAAAATCGGACAATGCTATTCCCAGCAACTTTCATTTCTACTTCGGAAAAGATAGGTATGGGCTTGAAAAAAAAATAAGCGGCTAATTTAAATTTCAATTTCACTCGGAGATGGGTTATTCTTGTTTTGACTTTTTTTTCCAATGCAAAATGAAGGTATTTTCAGCTATCTGGACTATGCAATACCTATTTAACATACGAGGGGAGTTCAATGTTCGTAGAACTCGGGGTTTAACTCACAGATTGGAAGATGGTTTCAACATTATTTTTCAATATAATCCCCCTTTACTTCAATGCATCTGGCCCACTTTTCTTTTAAGCAGTCTATGCCTTTGAAATAAAAGTCGTCTATTTGGTCCTCAAACCAAGCATCTGTAACAGCCTTGAGCTCATCATCGTCTCGAAATCTCGTTCCACGCAAGTGGGATTTCAAATTTCGAAACAGATAATAATCACTTGGGGCCAGGTCTGGGCTGTATGGCGGGTGATTTAATTCCTCGAACTTGCACTCACGAATAGCCCCTTGTGCAACTCTAGACTTGTGCACAGGGGCATTATCATGCAAAAGAAGGACACCAGCAGCTAGCTTTCCCCTTCGTTTTTCTTTAATAGCAACCCTTAATTGTTTAATGACATTGGCATAGTATTCTCCTGTAACTGAAGTACCAGCAGGCTTGTAATCTATCAATATAATCCCTTTGGAGTCCCAAAACACCATGGCCATTACCTTGCTGGCTGATGGTTGGGTACGAAATTTCTTAGGTGGGGGTGAGCCAGGGTGCTTCCATTGCATGGACTCTTTTTTAGTAACTGGGTCCCAGTGGTGAAGCCAAGTTTCATCTCCTGTTACAAGACGAATGTGAAAGTCTTCTGGATTGGCATTGTACACTTCCAGAAGTTCTTGACTTGACTCCACCCTTTGCTGACGATCTTGCATGTTCAGGTTTCTGGGTACCCACCTGGCAGATACTTTTGACATGCCTAAATGTGCATAGATTATAGTATAAACACTTCTATTAGAAATACCACATTCTGAAGCAAGTTCGGCAACTTTGATTCGGCGATTGTTTAGCACAAGTCTCTCAACACGGTCGATCATCTCCTGGCTGATGACATCAGCAGGGCGACCTGGCCTTGGGTCATCTTCTAAGGAGTCTCGCCCACGTTTAAATTCTACTGACCACTTTGCTACTGTTGAATACTTTGGGCTACTATCACCATACAGATCAGCCATGCGCCAATGGATTTCTTTGGCCTTTGCACCCTCCTTAGTGAGGAACTTTATGACTGCTCTGAATTCAATATTCTGACTTTCCATTTTTGCCTACTGGTATAGGTTTTCAAACAAAAAGTAAGAGCAAAAATGTACGTGTTGACTGAACGGCTGTTATCATTTAACTGACAAAGGTTTACACTGCACAAAAATGAAAAAAGAAATCTTGAATTGTATAGAAAAATACCGAGTTCTACGAACTTATTGAACTACTCTCGTATCAACTAAAACGCACTGCAACCTACGTCTACGTTGGAATAGGCCTACATAAGCTACTAAATTTCCCAAGCATTTGTTCCGGGGACTGAAATATTTGTGCCGAATATGACTTACGAGGCAGACTTCCTCTTACGGGGACATTAACTCTTACAGGGACAAGAATGACAACTGCCAGGTGTCTGATTACAAGGCCTGATTATCTCTTACGGGAACATTACACATTATAAGAATGCCCCGTATTTAAAAACTTGCAGATTTTAGACCATCACGAAAACATGCCTATATAAGTTTGACCCCCTTAAACCCCACTTTTATATAATAAAACTGGGGTTTACAGGGGTATTCATTATTTTTCTTATTTCTGCTCAAAAACATAGATTGTGGGTATTCGTTAGAACCGCCTCGCCGAGGCGGTTCTAACGAGTACCCACAATCTATGTTTTGAGCAGAAATATGAAAAATATCAGAGTTTTTTATCTGAAAATTTTCAGTTTTTTGGAGGTGAAATTTTCCATATATTTGAATAGGCGTGTTTTCGTAATGAAACCAGTTTCAAAATATTCCATTTACATATAAAAAATCAAACACCATGAAAGATTTTGCAAATGAGACAGCATGTGTCAACATGGTTTTGATATGTAGCTTTTGCATATATTTGAAGCTCTCCATTGAGTAAAATCATATAAAAGTTTCGTTATACTGCCGTAAATATCGCTTTGTGATGTATAGGCTATTTTGTCTCCATAAGGGATAGTCGGGCTCGTACATCACGAAATCATACCTATACAATTTTGACCCCCTTTAACCCCACTTTTATATAGTAAAACTGGGGTTTACAGGGGTATACATTATTTTTCTTATTTCTGTTCAAAAACATAGATTGTTGGTACTCGTTAGAACCGCCTCACCGAGGCGGTTCTAACGAATACCCACAATCTATGTTTTGAGCAGAAATAAGAAAAATATCAGAATTTTCATCTGAAAATTTTCACTTTTATGGTGGTAAAATTTTCAGTATATTTTAATAGGCATGTTTTCGTAATGAGTCATATTCGGCACAATATTTCCCGGAACAAATGCTTGGGAAATTTAGAATCTTATTAATGTATTTCAACGTGGACGTGGGTTGCAGTACGTCTTATTTGACATATTAAATAAGCATTTCATAGCCCAGATAGCTGAAAATATCTTCATTTTGCACTGGGGAAAAAGTCAAAATAAATATCGGACTACCCTTCTCCGGATGAAATTGAAATAAAATTAGCCGCTTGTTTTTTCGAGCCCATACCTATCTTTTCCGATGCAGAAGTGAAAGTTGTTGGGAATAGCATTGTCCGATTTTTTTTAAAATATGTCTTTGAAAGTTACTAAAAATCAATCAGGAGAACTTATCCGTTTATTGACATTTGGATGTCTCGTAAGTCATTGCCGGAAGTTCGCGTGAAGATTTTGAGTGCATAACCAGCGGCTACCCATTACGAGATTACCAGATGTGTACAGTGAAAACGTTTCTGGGGTGGAATAAATCTAAAGAGCATAACGAATCCCGTGAATAGACTGCAGTGCATCGCTGTGCAGGCTGATTTGAGTCGATTACTGTTCGCACATGACACCTGCTCCTTTAGATGTAATAAAAAGTCGGGATCTCGGCTTTCAATGATGTGATACTGTTAGTCCCGGTCGGCAGTCTGGGCTCGACTCTCGGGCTAAGTATTTTATTTTTTCTGCTCTTATTCTTATTTCTTTATATCATACGTATGACATACTGCTGTATTAAATGACATCAAATTATCCGCTAAAAGTATAAAAAAAAAAAAAAATGTTAAGTTTTCTTTAGCCTTAAGTGACTGCATTGTCCCGATAAGGACATGCCAACAAATAGAGCGTACAACTGGTAAAAATAACTACACCAACATTAAATATTTACCTATTTTATTTTCCTTTCCGAAAGACATGCACTCACTACCAAAGCTTCCGAGATGGCATGTGGAAAATGTCAGAAGTCAAATCTAAACATGTTATCGGTTAAATGTGTACGGGACCATTGTTTATTTACACAAAAACTGTGTAAAATTATGGCTGTTTAGACTGTTGCTCCGGGTTACCGAGTTATAGCGGTCAAAGGGAGGCAAGTCATTTTAAAAACTTGATGGAAAGTTTACTGAGCTACTTCCCACTAAAAAAAAAAAAAAAAAAAAAAAGATTATTAGAGTTTTAACGATTATCGAAATGTCCGGTAAATGTCCTAAAATTTCGAACGCTTTATTTCATACTTTTTTTGCCAAATTTTTGGTTTTTATATACAGACAATCTTCTTTAAACCGACACCCGATACAACGACAAAATTCGTTATAATGACAAAATTTGACTGTCACGAAACCTTCGCTTAATAGGTAACAATAAGTCACAAATTATGTAAGAATATTGTATTTAATACTTTAAAGAAACATATGTTTTGGATATTTGTTAGAATCGCCTCAGTGAGGCGATTCTAACAAATATCCAAAACATATGTTCTATAGGGAAATCAGAACAAAACAAGACCTTTCTTACATATCAATCTGCTCATTAAGTATTCTGTACAACGGCAAATTCATTTTGATGGCAGCGTCTTTGGGAACAAATCTTGTCGTTGTAACGAGAGTTCACTGTAGTTCTTTCTTACAATACTTAGTGGAATGGCAAACAGTGTAGATCCTAATCAGACTGATCATCCTTTATGAGCAGTCTGATCTGGTTCAGCACTGTTTGCATATGCCATTTTGTCAGACATTTCAAAATTTTAGGACATTTACCGTATGTACTGGTTTTTTCCTATGAAGGTTTGGATCAAAGGGGCCCTCTTAACCCGCCCCTGGTCCGGTCACTCCTTATCGATTCCTGTAGCTAATGGCAACAGGTGCAAGACGCCAGAACAAAACATTCGCGACTGTTTTGCACTTCTTAATGCAGCTCAGCCTTGCCTGCGTTTAGAAATGCTAATCATCCTCGACTGCATGGCCGCAAACTTTTTTCCTGGACCTCTGTTTCTGTTAGCGGTCGTTATTAGGCAGATATACATCTGGTGCAAGGGTTGCACTACTGAATTGCAGCTGCCTTATTGACTGTATACGCACGTTGAAAATGCGGAGCACAATCCTCTACACTGTTGTAGACACTGTTTAATATATTATTCCCCGGGTGTGTGTGTGTGTGTGTGTGTGTGTGTTGGGGGAGGAAGGGAGAGATAATGGGGGCGGGGCGGGGCAGCGTGGGGGTGGGGGTGGGTGTGTGTGTGTGTGTGGCGGGGGGGGGGGGTGCGGGGCTTTGTATGTCTTGGAAACACTATGTTTTGTGAAAGTAGCCTTTCCTGGATAGTTCTATGTCTGTCTTGTTGATAAATTCGGCGTACAATGTGATCTGGAAGCTTGGTGGATGCCGTTTCCTATCGTCGTTAATCCGTTTAAGCCTAGTTTTGCGTCCACGGACATCGGCAAACAGTGTAGACCCTGATTAGACGCCGCGTTCTGCGGCGTCTGATGAGGGTCTACACTGTTGGCATTCAGTTCAGAAATTACTCCAAAACATGATAATAATAATAATAATAATAATAAAACTAACCAGATATCCCTTATAGAGGAAATGGACCTGTCCAAACCGCTAAGGTAGAAGAGTTCATTCGGCCTGAAAGGATTAATAACCGCATTCCGCGAATTATAATTCGTCTGTGTTCGTGTCAAAGATTGTATGTGTTCTTTTGATGCCTTGTGAACTCTGTGTTTTGTGACTGTAGCCTCTCCTGGGTAGCTTCTCGTCTGCATTTATTTATATTTGCGAAATGTATTTGGTACTTGAAGTTGACCCATTTATGCCGAGTAGACTCTTCTACCTTAATTTTTTGGACCGGTCCATTCCAAATTTAAAGGGTGTAGGTCGTTTTTAAAGATTATTATTCATTATAGCAATTCCTGTGCTTAATGCAAATAGTTTAGACCCTGATCAGACGCCGCGTTCTGCGGCGTCTGATTTGGGTCTACACTGTTTGCAAAGGTACCATTTATGGGACGCTAGGCTTAAATGGATGTTTTTTTTTTTAATTTAATTTAATTTATGTAATTTGACTCCTGAAGTTAGAGATATATTGAAAATATTGTGAAAAAGTTTTTTTTCCACAATATTTTGTTACCTGTTGTTAGATTTCAATGATAAAACAGGGACCAGATTTTCACTTCGAGATAAGCGGTTATCGAGACAAGAAGAGTCGAGATAACGAGAGTCTGTTGTAGTTTGTTCCAAGAAGGACAGTTGTCAGTTTCAGTTTCTAGCGAAATTTTACGCACAACTACTGGTTAACCGCTAAGAGGACTAAACCTGCCCAGGAAAAGTGTGATGAAAAAGTGTGACGACCGGCTCAACATGACCCTAATAATGTTGACTGGGCCGTCAAACTCCAACTCTACCGACAATTATTAGAGAAAATCTTGTTCTTAATGCAAAGAGTGAAGATCTTGATCAGACAACCTGTTCTGTGGCGTTTTAACTGGGTCTACATTGTTTGCCAGTATCCCTTGAATGGGTCGCTAGGTAAAATGAGTTAATTTTTGTCAAGAAATGTCTGCTGTGCATTTTAACAGTCATTGCATTTAGCAACAAAACGAACAGTTATATCTTATTTCAAGCACTTGGATAGATCAATCGTATAAACCAAAATCAGACACCATAGTTCGTCTGATCAGGATCTGCTCTGTCTCTTTGCTAGCAATCCTAGACACATCAGCTGATAGTAGACTTGAATTGTTAAAACAATTGGGCATACCATATTCGACCTAATTACCGCACTGTGCGCTTAGGTTTTTCACAATTACTGAGAACACTCATTTGTGGTAAAATATGTATCCACCTACTAAGGGTACACTATATAAAAGATCAAAAAAGGACTTATTTGATGAGTTGATGATCATTATGCGATTTTTTCTGATTTTCTTTATAAAGGCATATGTTGTGGGTACTCATTTGAATTGCATCGACAAGTCGATGCAATTCAAATGAGTACCCATCACATATGCATTTATAAACAAGTAGACAAAAGGTACACTGGCTGTTTGTTTGTGTTGAGGTTTTACGGCCCAGTCAACCCAATGGGATCATGTCGAGCGCGGTCAGTTTACCTAACCACACGTTTACTGGGCAGGCTTAGTCCTCTAAGCGGTTAACAAGTATTGTGCACATTCTTTCGCCAGAAACTGACAACTGCCCTTCTTGAATCAGCGGAAGGGAGAGAATGACCGTAGAAAATATTTCATGATCAATCTCCACGAAAGAATGTTGCCGACCTCGGCGGGGGTTGAACCCGCGACCTCCTGGTCTCCAGTCGGACGGCGCATCCAACTGAGCCACCGAGGCCGGTTCGTACACTGGCTGTAATCTGAAGACTACGAAATTGCTTGACTGTGCGCTTATAGGGGTACGTGCGGTAATTAGATCGAATACGGTATATGGTAAGATATTTAAGTGTCTTAATAATTGTTAATATGGTACATGTGATACGTATGAGTTGTTTGTCGTGGATACATATACAGTCGAACCTCAGTGACTCGAACATTTTTGGTAACATGGAAATTTGTTCTAGATATGGGTAGTTCGAGCCACTGAGGGTTAATTATAGCGCCATGTTAGGAGACAAATGGGATTAGTTCCAGCCACTGAGGGTTAATTATAGCGCCAGGTTAGGAGACAAGTGGGATTAGTTCCAGCCACTGAGGGTTAATTATAGCGCCGTGTTAGGAGACAAATGGGATTAGTTCCAGCCACTGAGGGTTAATTATAGCGCCGTGTTAGGAGACAAATGGGATTAGTTCCAGCCACTGAGAGTTAATTATAGCGCCATGTTAGGAGACAAATGGGATTAGTTCCAGCCACTGAGGGTTAATTATAGCGCCGTGTTAGGAGACAAATGGGATTAGTTCCAGCCACTGAGGGTTAATTATAGCGCCATGTTAGGAGACAAATGGGATTAGTTCCAGCCACTGAGAGTTGATTATAGCGCCATGTTAGGAGACAAATGGGATTAGTTCGAGCCACTGAGGGTTAATTATAGCGCCGTGTTAGGAGACAAATGCGATTAGTTCGAGCCACTGAGGGTTAATTATAGCGCCATGTTAGGAGACAAATGGGATTAGTTCCAGCCACTGAGGGTTAATTATAGCGCCATGTTAGGAGACAAATGGGATTAGTTCCAGCCACTGAGAGTTAATTATAGCGCCATGTTAGGAGACAAATGGGATTAGTTCGAGCCACTGAGGGTTAATTATAGCGCCGTGTTAGGAGACAAATGGGATAAGTTCGAGCCACTGAGGGTTAATTATAGCGCCATGTTAGGAGACAAATGGGATTAGTTCCAGCCACTGAGAGTTAATTATAGCGCCATGTTAGGAGACAAATGGGATTAGTTCCAGCCACTGAGAGTTAATTATAGCGTCATGTTAGGAGACAAATGGGATTAGTTCCAGCCACTGAGGGTTAATTATAGCGCCATGTTAGGAGACAAATGGGATTAGTTCCAGCCACTGAGAGTTGATTATAGCGCCAGGTTAGGAGACAAATGGGATTAGTTCCAGCCACTGAGGGTTAATTATAGCGCCATGTTAGGAGACAAATGGGATTAGTTCCAGCCACTGAGGGTTAATTATAGCGCCATGTTAGGAGACAAATGGGATTAGTTCCAGCCACTGAGGGTTAATTATAGCGCCGTGTTAGGAGACAAATGGGATTAGTTCCAGCCACCGAGGGTTAATTATAGCGCCGTGTTAGGAGACAAATGGGATTAGTTCCAGCCACTGAGGGTTAATTATAGCGCTGTGTTAGGAGACAAATGGGATTAGTTCCAGCCACTGAGGGTTAATTATAGCGCCATGTTAGGAGACAAATGGGATTAGTTCCAGCCACTGAGGGTTAATTATAGCGCCATGTTAGGAGACAAATGGGATTAGTTCCAGCCACTGAGGGTTAATTATAGCGCCATGTTAGGAGACAAATGGGATTAGTTCCAGCCACTGAGGGTTAATTATAGCGCCATGTTAGGAGACAAATGGGATTAGTTCCAGCCACTGAGGGTTAATTATAGCGCCATGTTAGGAGACAAATGGGATTAGTTCCAGCCACTGAGGGTTAATCATAGCGCCATGTTAGGAGACAAATGGGATTAGTTCCAGCCACTGAGAGTTGATTATAGCGCCATGTTAGGAGACAAATGGGATTAGTTCCAGCCACTGAGAGTTGATTATAGCGCCAGGTTAGGAGACAAATGGGATTAGTTCCAGCCACTGAGGGTTAATTATAGCGCCATGTTAGGAGACAAATGGGATTAGTTCCAGCCACTGAGGGTTAATTATAGCGCCATGTTAGGAGACAAATAGGATTAGTTCCAGCCACTGAGGGTTAATTATAGCGCCGTGTTAGGAGACAAATGGGATTAGTTCCAGCCACTGAGGGTTAATTATAGCGCTGTGTTAGGAGACAAATGGGATTAGTTCCAGCCACTGAGGGTTAATTATAGCGCCATGTTAGGAGACAAATGGGATTAGTTCCAGCCACCGAGGGTTAATTATAGCGCCGTGTTAGGAGACAAATGGGATTAGTTCCAGCCACTGAGGGTTAATTATAGCGCTGTGTTAGGAGACAAATAGGATTAGTTCCAGCCACTGAGGGTTAATTATAGCGCCATGTTAGGAGACAAATGGGATTAGTTCCAGCCACTGAGGGTTAATTATAGCGCCATGTTAGGAGACAAATGGGATTAGTTCCAGCCACTGAGAGTTAATTATAGCGCCGTGTTAGGAGAAAAATGGGATTAGTTCCAGCCACTGAGAGTTAATTATAGCGCCGTGTTAGGAGACAAATGGGATTAGTTCCAGCCACTGAGGGTTAATTATAGCGCCGTGTTAGGAGAAAAATGGGATTAGTTCCAGCCACTGAGAGTTAATTATAGCGCCGTGTTAGGAGAAAAATGGGATTAGTTCCAGCCACTGAGGGTTAATTATAGCGCCGTGTTAGGAGAAAAATGGGATTAGTTCCAGCCACTGAGGGTTAATTATAGCGCCGTGTTAGGAGACAAATGGGATTAGTTCCAGCCACTGAGGGTTAATTATAGCGCCATGTTAGGAGAAAAATGGGATTAGTTCCAGCCACTGAGGGTTAATTATAGCGCCATGTTAGGAGACAAATGGGATTAGTTCCAGCCACTGAGGGTTAATTATAGCGCCATTTTAGGAGACAAATGGGATTAGTTCCAGCCACTGAGGGTTAATTATAGCGCCGTGTTAGGAGACAAATGGGATTAGTTCCAGCCACTGAGGGTTAATTATAGCGCCGTGTTAGGAGACAAATGGGATTAGTTCCAGCCACCGAGGGTTAATTATAGCGCCATGTTAGGAGACAAATGGGATTAACATATATGGATGTCTTTTCAATCTTCTATAAAATACCGGTATGTTGAGTGTACTCATTAGAATCGCCACGGCGAGGCGATTCTAATGTGTACACACACCATACATTTTCATGATGAAATAGGAAAAAATCTTAAAATATCCCTAAATATTTGTTCTCTTGAGCTGTCGGAAGAATTTCCTAGGGACTAAAAAACGAGTTCGAATTAGCAGCAGTAAACGAGATATCGATGTTCGAGTCATCGAGGTTTTACTATACACTGGAAATACCAGATACAAAATAACCATGAAAAGATCAAACTGACAGGTCAGTTATTTCTATTCAAATGCAAAAATGACAATAATAATGGGCTCAACGACTAGAAAATATAAACTAAACTAAAGTGAAGCACGGGGAGACAGTTTAGGGCCACCACAGGGCACCAACACAAGCTTTTAATCATGTTGTTAACTTGTCGTGCTGAAAAAAAGGATGCCACCCCCACTTCAAATGTTTAGCCAATCAGATTACTTGATCCAGATTGTTGATACGAATTCAGATACTTAATGATAAACAGTGTAGATCCGGATCAGTTGGCTTCTTCAGAAGCCAACTGATCTGGATCTACACTGTTTGCAAAGGCAGGGTATATCTGGGTTCAGCAAGATCAAGGTTAAGATGACCTTTTACTTAGGGTAAATACGATGCGTGCGGAAGATGCAAGTGTTGACATCGTGGTTGCATAAACACTGGACGTACTAGATAAAAATAACAATACAGACAGTCCTCTTTATACCAACACTCGATACAACGACAAAATTCGTTATAATGACAATTTGACTGTCACGAAACCTTCGCTTAAGAGGTAACAATTAGTCACAAATTATGCAAGAATATTGTATTTAATACTCTAAAGAAACATATGTTTTGGATATTTATTAGAATTGCCTCAGTGATGCGATTCTAGCATATGTCCAAAACATATATTATATGAGGAAATAAGAACAAAACGAGGCCTTTCTTACATATCAATCTGCTCATCAAGTATTCTTTTCAATAGCAAATTCATTTTAATGAGAACGTCTTTGGGAACAAATACTGTCGTTGTAACGAGGGTTCACTGTACAAATATCGAAACAACAGGTCAATTTCTTATTTTTATTCAAATGCAAACTGATAACAACAACATTTAAATATAATATATTTATCACACTGACTCGATTATTTGCACATGTAAACAGCAATGCAACGGAATCATATTAATATTTTTGTTTCTTTCAGTCCAGGAAGTTATTGGAATCACGGTAACATGGAAAGAAACATGCAAACATGAAGCCTTACATCAATCTTCTTCCTTTACATGTACAAATGTGTGACCCTGGCAAACATCAAGAATGGACTAGAGTTACTGACGCATATACGAATGATAGATACTACGAACACGCTGCCAGCAAATACGAGCGAAAGTACCAACATCCATCTATCCAAATTCATGAGTAAATGGTATTACATTGTCGGTAAGTCCGGAGTAGGCAATTTTTTCAAGCACAAAATATCTATTTTTTTCTTATTTGTTCATGAAAACCTATGTTGTGATACTCATTAGAAGCGCCTCACCGGGTCTCCACTGTTTGCAAATAATTTAGCCATTTTTTCTCTAGGAATATCTAAATCGCATAGCCTGACATTATCAAAAAATGAAATTCGACTCTTCCAATATATAGCGTGGGGGAGTTTATTCAGTATTAAATGGGTTAGATTCTAAGAGCCTTCTAGATGTAAGTAAGTATGGTAAATGCCCGAAAAATGTGAACACTTTATTCCATACTTTGTTTTTGCCTTTTTTTTGCTTTTTATGCTGTTATTTCTTTAAATACTTAGTGTAATGGCAAACAGTGTAGACCCTGATCAGACTGCTCCTGAAGGAGCAGTCTGAACTGGGTCTGCACTTTTTGCGTACGCCATTTTCTCCTTCAGGAGCATTCTGATATGGGTCTAAACTTTTTACATGTCATTTTGTCAGAAACTTTGGTGTGCGAAATTTTAGTACGTTTACAGTAACCCATGACAACTGTCTTCCGGTTGTTAATATCTATTGGTAAATTTTGATATAGGTGACACCATATTTACCCTAAACGGTAGGATACTCCTTACCATACTTGACCTAAAAATTTAAACAAATAGAATCTAAAAGGAATGACTCTTCAGAATAATGAACACATAAGCAAAACTGATGACAGCAAAGTGCCAAGTTTTCTGGACCAGAGCAGCCAATTAGGCATCATCAATGACTCCACTCTCCCTCCCCCCACCCCCTCTCCTATATTTATTTCCAAAAATCCCGAATTGGGCTCAATAATCGCAAAGGACCATAAAATATAAACTACAATATAGTGAAGTATGCGGAGACGTTTTACGGCCGCCACAAGGCACTAACACCGGCTATATAGTGAAGATACACAGATTCTAAAATGAATCCCTGTACCTGCCCATTTCTGTCCTGCTGATATGTCTAAAAAGGCTGGATAAGTATAAACAGTATAGACCTTGATCAGACGCCGTCTGATCTGGTCTACACTGTTTGCGCAGGCTGTTTTCACAGGTCTCTCTGTCTCAATACTTAGAGTTAATACGGTATTTACTGCAGATAATATCAACTTGAAGGTAATATAAAATTTGCAGATGACAGGATACAGTGAAAATGTTGTGTGTGTGATAGTTTTCAACCGTTGTGGATAGACTGGCTGTCTTAATGGGTAGACAATTATGGAATCTCCCTATCGAGTCAACGTTGGAGTTCGATTGGTCGACCGGTCTTGTTTGGTTGCTCTTTTGTGTACTTTTCAGCCAACGAAAGGAAATACTGGTTCATATGAATGACAAATACCGGAAACCAGGGCTGCGTTCAGAAGGGCTAGACACTCGCAAACGTTTTGCCAGGGATCCCTACTCCTGTTGGCGCTCTGCATTAGGTAAATGGAGCAAGGTCAACGTTCGCAATCACTTTGCTCTTTTGAAGGCAGCCCATTACCGACTGGCGCATTGCTCTGGTTAGACCCAGGTAACCGGAACAACTTCTGGGGTTTGGTTGGCTGAGAATTGTCAGTTTCTCGCGAAAGAATGCACACACGTACTTGTTAACGACTTAGGGAACCTTGGACCCAATATACACTGGACTAGTAACTATGGCACAGGTATTATATTTATTGGGAATATGTTGTTTTGGCTGAGTTTTCATAATTTTGTATGAAGAAGTTTAAATGCTCATATTTCAATTATTCCTCAGAATATCTGAGATTTGTTTTCAAAAAGCAATCGTTCAATATATTACCTTTAAAACTGCAGCATTATATTTAAAGAAAATCAAACAGTTTTTGTAAACATCAGCAAGAAACCTAAGTACCCATTTTAGCTATTTTCGGCACTTTTAGCAGAAAATCATCCGAAATTCACCCAAATGATGGCATAACTTCAATTTTATTAATTGTGACTTTTCAACCAAACCTGTTAAAAACATTTTATTACAACTTTAGTTATTGTTATTCAATCATTTTTATTCACCATAGTGCTGTAAAATAACGCTAAAATCAAGCCAAGACAACGTATTTTGGCAGTTCCGTTAGTGACAAGTCCGGGTATTATTAGGTCCGAGAGAGAACTAAGCCTGTCCAGGACAAAAGTGTGGTTAGGTAAACTGACCGCGCTTGACATGACCCTGCTGGGTTGAATGGACCGTAGAACCTCAATACAAACAAAACTACACATTCGCTTGATGTTTGGGCAATATCAGCTAGATGCGGTCCTGAAAGCCTCGCCAGTAAGATTAAAGAAAAACGGACACAAAATAATAAACGCATTAGAAAATAAAAAAGCCTTTTAAGTTGAGCATTTTGGCGAAAAATGATGAAAATCGGTTGAGAAATAAGAAAGTTATTCAGCTTTGAAGAGCTAGAAAATGGTGTCATGGAGGCCGCCATTTTGGAAAATTAGTGACGTCATAACCACCTTATTTAATATGTAAAATAAATGAATAACATCTGAAACAATATTTCATTGCTATATATCTGCGAATGTATTCATTTGCATATATACTGTAAACTAACTCATAAAAGCAGTACGTTCCTGTCTACAGAAGCTTTTATTTGTGTCTTATAAAATTCAGAAACTACAGTGAAATCTCAATGGCTCGAACATCTTTGGGACCATTCGAGACATGGGTAGTTCGAGCCACTGAGGGTTAATCATGGTGCCAGGTCAGGAAGCAAGTAGCAATAATTTAGGGAAATATTTTCGATTTTCTGCACAATAATTGCATGTTGAGTGTACTCATTAGAATCACCTCGATGAGGCGATTCTACTAAGTACACAAAACATACAATTTCATGATGAAATAAGAAAATTTCCTTAAATGTTTTGTTTCTTGAGCTATCGGAAGAATTTCGTAGGGACTCAAAAAACGGGTTCGAATTAGCCATGTCAAACGAGCCATCGATGTTTGAGATATTGAGGATCGACTGTAATTAAAATAGGTTCGACTGTAATTAAAATTAATATTCAAAATAGCGGCGCCCCTGCTTACAATTATAAAAACAAAAACAAAATATAATATCTCCCTCATTTTTCTTCTTAACCGATTTTGATCAAAGTTATGCCAAGATGATTGTTTTCTGAAGTTGAATATTTTGGCATACATATGTACATTACTTTAAATATGGCTTTCCGTTTAAAAGTGTCATTCAACAACAAAGAAAAAACTGTCATGGCAGTATTAAGACGGTATGGTGTGGCAGTATGCAGGCGTAACACTGATATTCAGTTCTAAATAGTGCAGACCCGGGAATATTTAGGGTCTTTGCCATTGTAATATCTAATAAATGGACAGAAAAATTGCTGTCTGCTTTGGTTGAAATTTGTGAGACAAAACGTCTTTCTCCACCTGACGATGAAAATGCTAATCAAGCAGGATGTGAAAATCGGAGCCTTTTGATTGGTAAGTTCACGCGTCAACCAGTCAATATCCGGGTGTTCTTTGGCTCTTAACCCATTTAAATCCAGCGTCCAATAAAAGGGACATTGGCAAACAGAGTAGACCCAGATCAGACGCCGCAGGACGCGGCGTCTGATCAGGGTCTACACTGCATTATTTTCAGAAATTTCTACTAAACGATAATAATCAAATTAACCAAACACCCTTTTATAGGAAATGGGCCTGTCCAAAGTTAAGGTAGAAGAGTCCATTCGGCATATGGGTTAAGCTCAGACTGAAGAAGCATCTCCGCCTGTTCTTGGAAGCCCTGGCCCAGAGATTTCAGTAGTAGTTTCAAATGACTCGCTCAATAAAGGTGTCTTTTCAGTTTGTTCGTCCATTCGCTCAATCTTTCGTTTCCGGCAGCAGGACTTGCATTTCCGATCTATGAGCCAGGAGAGGAAAACGACAACACTCTGGAAAAGACGCAAATAAGAGCATATCCAGTAAAGCTGGCTAATTAGAGCTAAAAAGATAACCGATTATCAGTCCTGTCATTGTAATCGATAATCGATTAGCAATCGCTGAAGATTTGGTCATAATTCAGACAAGCCTGAGCAAACAGTGTAGACCCAGATGAGACGTTACAAACGCGGCATCTCATCAGGGTCTACACTGTTTGCCACTCATCCAGCTATTTTAGACACATCAGTGGGTAGTAAATTGTAATTGTTCAAATTTTAGATGAAGTATGGTAAGGAGCCGAGGTGTCTGAATACTAAGGGTAAATACGGTAAAGTAACACAGAAATCAAATGATCGATTATTAGCAAATCTGTAGTGATAAGCATTTTTGTGGAATTTATTGATCAATTAATCGATTATCCGATTAATTGTGCCAGCCTCAATATCCAGAAAGCTTTTCTATTATACTATATGCAAAAAGCGAAGGCCGAAAACAGCCTTGCATCCTCGCAGTCTGACCAGGGCAATATAATCTACATTTATCCATTAAAGCGCTAATCACAACTGAAGCAAACGACATTTTGATTTTTAGGTGCTTTTAAAGAGAAAAAAGGGTTTGACATTTCATGTGAATCGCCTACACAGCGGATGATCCACAAGAAATGACAATTTTTTTAACGAAACAAAACAGACTATCTTCTGCCACAATTTTGCTTAGCGCTTTAAGGTTTAATTCTAAATACGGGCAATGGAACCCCTGAAAATTAGAAATGCGTAGGCTGATCTGGACCTTCGTTGCACCGAAGTACTACAAAGATCCTTTACGAGCGCATCGATTTTGTAAAGTTCAGCTTGCACAGATTAAAGAAACTCTCGCTGCTAACGGCCTTTCCCAGGTGCTTTCGCGTTTTTGCTTAAAAGTAGATTTTATGTACAAAGACCTCACCATAACCATATCCACTAGCGCATGACAATACCTACAATAAGACTTGTGCGACCAGCGAAGACTCAGATCAGCCTGCGCATCCGCGCAGTCTGATCAGAGTCTTCGCTGATCGCACGTGCCTTCTAAAACCTCCAGGCTATCCAAGTCGGGATAAACGAGAACCCTTGCCATACTGGGTGAATGTACAGGTTGATCTGAGTCGTTGCTGGCCACACAGGTCTTATTGTAGGTTTATCGTGCGCTGACTCATATCAGATTAACTCTTTCACTGCCACAGGCGATAATAAAAGGCTTTTGCAAACAGCATAGATCCAGATGAGACGGCTCATTGAGCCGTCTCATCTGGATCTACGCTGCTTGACATTCAGTCTTTCAACTTTACATATAAACAAACGTCTTCCAAAACGATAGTTTGTTAAAATAAAAAAGCAGACGACAAATGTCGTCTGAAATTTGTCACCAAAAGAGTTTAGGTAGTTTTTTTCAACCATTTTCCAATATTTGTGCTCCCTGTTTGCTTTTCTGCACACCAATCCCTTTTTTGGAAAGGGTCTACTCTAAAAGGAAAGCGTTTTTTTTTTTTTTAGAACAAATTCCTTTCTTTTAGAGTAAAATCCTTATCAGAAGGAGATAAATAACCGAGAAGTCACACAATATTGAAACAACGTCGATTCAACGTCAAGACGTTGAATCGACGTTGTTTCAACGATGTATGCCCGCTGAGAATTTTAGCAGAGTTGCCTCCCGCTGAAAGTGTATCCATTTACCTTAAAATTTCCATAAGCCCCCGGGTTTACATTTCTCCTTCTCTTCATCATGTGAAATTCAAGGAATGATTCATAATGAATAACACCCAGGAGTACTATTGCTACGATCGAACTGTTATGAGTTTTCGGAAAATTCAAATTAAAAACCAAAAATGAAACAGGGGATCCCCTTTTAAAAATCAACTTTGACAGAACTGCTTCCCTTGAAAGTGAAAGTGAATCTATTCCCCTTAGGTCTCTGTAGTAAACACATCATCTGAAAGAGTAGATGTACAAATGTTCTAACCTGTAGAAATCCGGAAGTGATGTAAGTTCATAAACCGTATACTTACTGTGAAAAGACAAGCGCCAGCAACATACGTGGCCATCCATTCAAACCCTTCTTCTTGATAGAGAAAACCACCTAAACTAGGACCCGCAAAGTCTCTGAAACAGCACAAGTATATATAAAAAAATATTTATCGTATATTTTGTACGTACGATGTTGACATGAACATGATTCTTGGAAAACATTAACAATTATTATTAACTGATAGACTATCAAAAAGCAGCTTTTCTAAATGTTTTCTTTAAAGTTTTATTATGATTAGGCGGAGGTCAAATATCTATTTAATCCGCAACTTGAGAGGTCAAATATCTATTTAATCCGCAACTTGAGAAACTGTATTTAATCACATGTGCGCCCAACAGCAGCAACAAAGGATGTGACATATCATTTAATATTCAATATCGTTCATAGCTGATCATTGCAATAAAATCACCAAACTCTAGTTTGCGCAGGAAACAAATATTCTAGAATTCAAATATAGTCTCTAACTGAATATAATTAATACATGTTTCATTTACATTAAAGTTTGGCCGATGGTATTGTTGCTTCCAGTTAATAGTATTTTTCTTATGAAAATAAGTATTGCACAAGGAAACCACTAATAACATGTTGGCTTTTATTATGCAGAAAACACCTTGTTCCATGAAGTAAATTATGATCAAAACTATTCATTAGATGGTCTGGACCCGACCTTTTCATATCTGTTTCTTGGCTCAGGAGGTATCAACTGGTGGTTTTCGTTTGCTCCAGTATTCCAGTGGTGTTATTTGACAACCCAGGGATCTCCATGTGTGTAAACACGTTGTTTCTACTGAGTTTGTTGCATGTAACGATTCACGGATGAGATAGAAGACCTCCACAGGGGGCGGAGGTGTTATGAAAGCAGTGGGGGTGGGAGTATAAGAATCTAGCAGTTTAAGCCCAATATATTTTATAAATATCCGGTCTTTAGTTCACTTAGTTGCTTTGTAATCGCGCCAATTAATAATTGTTGGTTCGATTCGCAGTATGTCGCTACCCTGAGTGGAAGGTATATTCTTTTTCAGTGTTTTCCACTACCTAAGTACAAAAATTAACGTCTATAAAATCTTATGGTTTTGTCCCATTTCCATACAGGGGTCATCATGTTTTCCGTGTCGGTAAATTTATGAGAAGATACAAGCTATAAGTAGCTATAACTGGATGTCATCACGAAAACACGCCTATATAATTTTGACCCCCTTCAACCCTAGTTTTATACAGTAAAACTGGGGTTTACAGGGGTATACATTAGTTCACTTATGTCTGCTCAAAAACATAGATTGTGGGTACTCCTTAGAACCGCCTCACCGAGGCGGTTCTAACGAGTACACACAATCTATGTTTTGAACAGAAATATGAAAAATATCAGAATTTTTTATCTGGAAATTTTCATTTTTTTGGTGGTAAAATTTTCAGTATACTTGAATAGGCGTGTTTTCGTAATGGTGACACGGGATGGGATGTTTTATAGAAATCTATCAAATGTTTATATACCCTAAGGCATACATGGCTACCCAGAGACCAGAAACCATACCGTACGTCCGTGTGTCTTCAGGGTATTCAAGTTCACTGCAAAATAAATAAATCATGTCGTAAGTAAACGGGCAATATGTGCTAATATCAATTAGCAGCAGCTTTGTTTGGGAGTATAGCCATTCCTACTTTGCATTTTATTCAATCACTATATCTTACCTACCTTACCTTATTATTCCTAAAATTTGAAACAACAACAACCAAACCAAGCAAAAAAAACAACAAACAAAAAAAAACAACATAAAAAAAACAACAAAAAAAAAAAAAAACAACAACAAAAAACAAAACAAAAAAAAAAAAAAAAAAAAAAAACAACAAAAAAAAAACAAACAAACAAAAAACACAGCAACAGTACTACCTTATGAGGTATCTGAAATGTTGTGACTGAAACAGAATGGTCAAATATTATTTGACCCAAAATTGGCTTTAGTATATCGATATTCTTGACTTTTATTTTAGATAATAAAAATGTTTGATTTTCTATACTTCTGTTAAGTATCGACGTGTCCTCACAAAACGTCGCAAATGTGCATACGTACATGTAGTTCCAAACTCGTGTTTACCCTATAAATGCCGTTTTTACAATGCGTGAAAGTCGGTTAATCCTTATTTTAAACGGATGCCATTATTTATGCTGCATAGATTGTTCAGACCAACAGGTTTTTCATTAAGTTATGTAAAAGTTTGCAAATGCACGTCTTTTGAAAACAAAAGTACCCGTCGAAAACCGACTTTCGTAAAGACGTCGAAAAAAGGGTACGTTTTCTGTTAGGACAATTCTTTATTCGTCTCTATCGGAGAAGTGCTTGAATGTTTTTTTTCCGCATTCCTTAAGATTTGTGACTACGATATCCTTCCAGTCTCTAGTAATTTATTTCAAACGAAAATTCATAACTGACCTATTGTGCATTCTGTTATTTGACACATCGGCTACAGTAGAATATCGTAGTCTTCATAATCCATAGACTTATTCATTTGCTAGGGCTGAGAAATGACCGTGAAATTCCGGAGAATTGTGGGAAGTGCATAAGAAGGCTAACATATATTCTGACGCCGTCATTTATCCCTCCCATGGCAATCAGATATTTCGCAGAAGCACATTTTACAAATACCCAAGATATTGATAGGTTATGTTTCTGTTTCGATATTTTTGTATACATTATACATAAGAGACATTGTTTGGTGTAACTTACTCTAATACATCTAAGTAGAGATCGTATGTAGGTATAACACATAAGGCACTGGCAACTCCCAAAATAACAAGTGAGATAATTGTCAACCATATTTCACTGAAATAAGAGAAACAAGAAAGTAAACCATAATACAACTTCATTCTGATACCTCATCGTGAACACACTAAAAAGCTGATAACTGCTGAAGTTTCATGTGTTTTGAAGGCCATCCGCTATTTTCATATACAGTCGACTCTCGTTATCTCGAACTCGCTTATCTCGAATAACCGCTTATCTCGAAGTGATAATCTGGTCCCTGTTTTAACACAGAGGTCTACCAACAGTCAATAAAATATTGTGAAAAAGAGGAGAAATTGCTCCTTAGGAGCAATTTCTCCTCTTTTCCACAATATTTTCAACATATCTCTAACTTAGGAGTCAAATTACGTATTCATTCTGTTAAAGGTGGTTGTTCGATTAATTGATTTTTCCTCAGTTCCGTAAATCTGATATGTCGAACTACGGATATCTCGAAGTGTTTCATAGAGTCCCTTGGAGTTCGAGATAACGAGAGTCGACTGTATTTGTTCTTGCTGTTGAGGGATTCCGCTTTCTAAAAACTGCTAACATCGCTCTTCTGTTGTGGTTCTTTTTCTATGCCTGTTTGTTGTGACTGGCTGTCCATCTATTGTTTATTTTATTGTATTTACTCTGAGTATTCGAACAGAATTGCCCAAGCAAATAGCGCAGACTCGAGTCAGACGCCGCAAAACGCTGTTTGCCAGCCATCCAGCAGTTTATGACACATTATCAGACAGTCAAATCGACTTGTTCAAATGTAAGACCAGTTTGGTAAGGTAATTATGTGTCCGAATATGTTGGATAAATAAAGGAGCGACTACTGTGCTGCTAATATTAAATGAAGCCAACCACTAGCGAGAGTTTTTCCCAAATTATTTTGCATCTTCTGAACGGTTATTGCAAAGTCCTTCTTAAGCGATCTCAAATGAGAGAGTAGGCCATTTTTCTCGTGGACGAGATTATGCGGCAGACTGCATGCCTAGTTGTCAGCCCAATCATTGTTGATGGCTATGCTTCACTCTTTACTTGCACGACGGTGGTTCAGGCCTCAGACTCAATGACAGCCTCTTCGTAAAACTTTAACCAGTGGGTTGGGGCTTGACGATATGTCTTTGGCTTGGCCCGCCGTGGTTCAACTATTGGTGTTCATTTACTCTGGCATACAGTAGACTTAGTCATGAGTACTCGTCTTTGTTTATCATAGTGATTAATTTGATTTTTATGTTTTCGCTTTGATGCATTGACTGAGATGGGAGCCTTTATGCGAACCGAATTTTTATGTATTTTTGCATTAAGAGTAGCATCGGGACCCAGGCTAGCTATAAAAGTGCTTTAAACCCCCGGTGGTTTATTCACCTGACCGTTCTAAGGCGGTGGTCCCGGTGTTAGTCTTACTCTTTGTTGCTTTGTGGTTTATTCTACGAGGCAATTTGTTTTATGTGTCTTACCTTATGTTATTTAGTTCTTGTGTTTTTCAGTCCTTTTAACATTGCGATTACCTCGCTTGGGGAAGGGAGAGCTAATCTTATAGTGCTTTTCGTACGTTTGTTCGATTTGCGCTTGTTTGGTTTGGTCTGTTTCCTCTTCCTTTTGGTGTCTGGGAAGGGCTGCGGCTTGTGATTGTGGCACTCCCTGGACTTTTCTCTTACCTTTTTTTTTATTGATATTAGATCAAATTAATTATATGAATAATTACTAATTGTATAAGGGATCGAAGGCATAATTTCAACCCAGTAAACGTTACCATATTTTTTGTTTCGTATAAATACGCAAAAAAAAAAAAAAAAAAAAAAAAAAAAAAAAAAAAAAAAAAAATATTCGCATAGGCCGCCATTTTGGTTGTACCAAAAGACAGCTTGAGAATACTTTGCGGATTTTCGCCAGTGTTCACTGAGAACTGTCACACCTGAACGGAAAGATTGTTTTTGTCTGCGAGTAATTGCTAACGTCTCGCTTAATTGAACGCAGCCGGTGTCATCACAAAAAAAAAACATGCCTATATAATTTTGACCCCCTTAAACCCCACTCTTATATAGTAAAACTGGGGTTTACAGGAGTATACATTATTTTTCTTATAACTGTTAAAAAACATAGATTGTGGGTACCCGTTAGAACCGCCTCGCCGAGGCGGTTGTAACGAGTACCCACAATCTATGTTTTGACCAGAAAAATATCAGAGATTTTTATCTGAAAATTTTCAGTTTTTGTAGATGAAATTTTCTATATATTTGAATAGGCCTGTTTTCGTAATGTGTTCTGTTTATACTCGGATATGCAAATCGTCAGATATTTCAGTCCCGGTACAGTTGTTCTTTTGTTGTGAGTTTTCATCTGCGTTCGATTCTTTTACGCTCGAAGCTCAATGTTTTATGCTATGCATTGACGATTTCCTGTCAGGAAAACATACACTTTCATCTATTTTTCCTTTTTTTATTCCTTACTTCTTTCCTAGCACTCACTTGAAACTGAGATCAAATCCTATGACTGGTGACGGTCCTATAAGTAGCAATCCCGCCGCAGCAAGAATAAAGCCCGGTATTAACATAATACGGTTGTCGTTCTGAAATTGTAAAAGTACATCAACATTAGTAAAAGAAAAACCATTTTGGGTATAGGCGACCGCCGAATTTAGACGACGTATTAGCTCAGACAGTCCTGAAGGCTCTTCTAAACATTGGGTTTCCCAGCAATTTTCCGAAATTTTTAAACTAGGTCACCTTAAAACTCTGGTTCCGATGTTCCTTGCTTTGCAGAAGGTTTTTTTTTTTTTGTTTTTATCAAGCTAACTTTATAGTTTTACATGTATTTATCAAATTCGATTTTCAAAGCGGTTCTTCAGTTGATCATATTATTGTGTACAACTTGTATATCATTGTACTTATGTTCGTTGACATTGGCGTGGGATGGCTGTTTACATTGACTATGTTTGTTGTTTTTTTTTTCTGGGTAGCTTCAATTCCACGTTTTCGAAGACGAAAACATCTTTGAATTGAAGCTCTGAAAACCTGTTTTTCTTTGCATTACAATTATAAATGCGGAGATTGCCAGAAAAGACCACAATCCTGGTACCTAGCTCTTTCAAAGCGCCAGATAAAACTTTACTGACATAAAATGACAACATAAAATAACACGGCATCAATACAGAACGCAGAAACGAAGAGAAATTGGAAATTTCAACTGTATAACGATACATGAAGTTATAAATGAACGTATCTAGAAAATGCTCTACTCACGAGGCACAACTTTACCGAGACATCAAACGAATCAGAGATGAGTAACAAACAAGGACAAAACAAAACAGTGGTTACATTAACCGGCATCCCGAAACCATGCCTATATAATTTCGATCCCCTTAAACCCCACTTTTATATAGTAAAACTGGAGTTTACAGGGGTAAACACTATTTTTCTTATTTCTGCTCAAAAACGTTGATTGTGGGTACTCGTTAGAACCGCCTCGGCGAGGCGGTTCTAGCGAGTACCCACAATCTATGTTTTGAGCAGAAATATGAAAAATATCAGAGTGTTTTTGTCAGAGTGTTTTTATCTGAAAATTTTTCAGTTTTTGAAGATGAAATTTTCTATATATTTGAATAGGCGTGTTTTTGGAATGACATACACGGAAAAAAGCTGCACAAGAGGAAGCGCCTTGTTTAGATTGTAGAAAAGCTACTGGGTGTCTTCAAGAGGGAGGGGACATAAGGTCGAGATTTCGTTGATAAGGACGAGATTTCGCGTGAGTTAAAAATGGCTGTGCTCAAAAGTATAAGTTACACGCGAACGTTTTGCCCTGTTCCTGTTGGCGCTTATCATTATGTACAGGGATCCAGGGCAAAAGGTTCGCTTTCACTTTGCCCATTATGAAACCAAGCCTATTCAAATATACTGAAAATTTTACCACCAAAAAATGAAAATTTTCAGATAAAAATTCTGATATTTTTTATATTTCTGCTCAAAACCTAGATTGTGGGTACTCATTAGAACCACATCGCCGAGGCGGTTCTAACGAATACCCACAATCTATGTTTTGAGTAGAAATAAGAAAAATAATATATACCTCTGGAAACCCCAGTTTTACTATATAAAATGGGGTTTAAGGGGTCAAAATTATATAGGCATGTTTTCGTTATGAGTGGTGTCATATGCGACGTTTGTTTTGTATTTTTTTCTAATCTCTCCTTACTTTGGTGCCTAGGGAAGACTTGCTTCGAAATTGTGGTACCTCCTGGATATCTTCACATATTTAACACCTTATTGTGGACGTCTAGCACTCATTTTTAATGCTGATAGCTACCATTCTATCCTGTAATTAACTTTCCTTTACTTGGTGCTAATATTTGATTCGGTCCTGTAGGACAGGAAGACATGTTACGACAATTATCGGAGATTCGTAATTTACCATACCCCTTTTATCAGAATATCAGCAATACACATAATTGTCCAAGTGTTTGTGCAACAGAAAGGTTTATATTGTTGAGAGATATGATAAAGCAGTTTAGAATGTTAAGAAATTGTGCTACAACTTACGATTCTGTCTGCCAACCAACCCCAGAGAGGAGAAACGAGAGAGTAGCAAGCTGCCATCACAAGAAACAATATGCCAACAAGTTCAGAAGATAAACCGTACTAAAATTGAACATAAACTAAAACTTATGAATACAGCAAGGTAAGCTTTTAGAACCGAGACGTCACTAATAAATGCATCACGAAAACATACCTATATAATTTTGACCCCCTTAAACCCCACTTTTATATAGTAAAACTGGGGTTTACAGGGGTGTACATTATTTTTCTTATTTCTGCTCAAAAACGTAGATTGTGGGTACTCGTTAGAACCGCCTCGGCGAGGCGGTTCTAACGAGTACCCACAATCTATGATTTGAGCAGAAATATGAAAAATATCAGAGTTTTTTATCTGAAAATTTTCATTTTTTGGTGGTAAAACTTTCAGTATATTTGAATAGGCATGTTTTCGTAATGGTTATTGGATCGTACCCTAGAAAGGAGCGGAACCTATTTTTGTGCAGTTCCATTAAAAAGGTTTCGAACTTGAACGCTTTAAATTTAATTCTGCTTACTACACATAAAAACAGACAATATTTTAAAATGATTCGGTTTTTTTCGTTCACGGAAAATAAAATTGAAAGTAAGTTAAATCGAAAGTAAATAAGTAAACTCAGGAACTGGAACTCATGAACTAATATAATCAGATCCACAACAAGTTCTCAACATGAAAGGTAAAGATAAAAAAATACCATTAAATAGCCATAAAAAGAATACATGGCAAGCAGAGTTGGCAACCCTTTCCAAAAAAGGGTGGCAACACTGTTATCCGAACTCAACTAAATATATCTTAAACTTACATAATTGTTAAAGGAAAACATTTGTAAGTGAAACACTACAGAATATTTAACAATGAAAGTACTGCCTTGTAACGGTCAGTAATAAATTACTGAGGACTTAAGCTGGCTTTGCGGGATCCCAACCCTCGCTTTTATAGTGTAAAAACATATATTTGTTCGGTCCGAGCACTGTGGAGGTATTCTCAGTCATCCATGAATCATTACGGGCAACAATCAAATCACAGATACAGCCTGGAGGAAAACTCAACAGAAACAACGTGTTGAGACACTTGGTGTTCCTTGGGGTGTCAAACAACACCACTGGAATACTATAGCAAAAGAAAACCACCAGTTGATCCCCGATGGGCCGAGAAACATATATAAAATGTTAATAAGCCTTATTTTCTGCGAAGAATGTCACGTAATGAGGGGATAAAGTGTCTTACCACTCTTAAATGAGGTTCCAATGTTGGATCAAGTATTGCCCAAATAGCGGCAGCTATTATGATAGACAGGCTGTTGACAACAGACTTTGGATGGAAGAAAAAGCCGGTTACGGGAAGACTGGACTCCTCGGATACTGAGTCTGTTAGAAAAAAAGTAACAGAGTTAAAGCGGAGGAAAACTGACGACCATTACGAAAACATGCCTATTTAAATATACAGAAAATGTTACCACCAAAATGTGAAAATTTTCAGATAAAAAAATCTGATATTTTTCATATTTCTGCTCAAAACATAGATTATGTAGGTTCTAACGAATACCACAATCTCTGTTTTTAAGCAGAAATAAGAAAAAATGTATCCCCCTGTAAACCCCAGTTTTACTATATAAAAGTTGGGTTTAAGGGGTTAAAAATTATACAGGTATGTTTTCGTGATGTAACGTACGTAATGAAGAGGTATAAAGAAACAAGAAAATGAACGGAAAATATGAGTTTCTGCATATTATTTTTTTTCCGAACATGATGTGGAATATATTATATAATAATTTAAGAAAAAAGGTTACCCCGGCCAACATGTACACTTACCATCCTGGGGCGGAACCATGTACCAAATCAGAGGTAGAGCCAGAAAACAGGATCCGCCTACCATAGCAAAGGGGGTCACAAAACCACCAGCCTGTGGAAAAAAATCAATTTATCACATAAATCACGGGCAGTAATCTCGTCACTCATGGCCAAATGTTATGCAAAGAAAAATAAGTGACGCGAATATCCGGACATGAATAGCGCGTGATAAAAATGTGGGTATTTCAGGTGGGTTGTTGACAATCTGGGGCTTTTGTCGTCTAGGAGGGCGTTATTTTAATCGGAGAATGCTGTACTGCGCGGAATTAAATTCCGTACAACACCAAAATGTACGTCAAAATATAGCTACGGTTTCTGGAATTTGTTTCATTCTGACGACAATCGCTCCGAATTTGGTGCTATTTTGGACGATTTACCCATTAAAATTTATGTTTTCTGCCATGTCTGCATCTTGCGTAACGACTTGAAATGGACAGACGTCGTCATTTGGCATACGTATTACAATCATAACAATGCAAACCATCAATGCAACCAGCAAAAACGGAAAAATGCTAAAATTATAGGGCAAAATAAGCAGCGCGTGCGGTTATGAGTGACGAGATATTTTATCAGTGACGAAAGCAGCAAAACTGGAAATAGATGTATGTTTCAGCTCGTAAAACAAATGCTAAGTTCAAAAATATTCAAAAATACTCATGTCCGGATATTCACGCCACTTATTTCTTTGCATAACAATTGGCCATGAGTGACGAGATTACTAGCCGTGATAAATTGTTGTCCATAATACTTTAAAATAGACAGAGAGGACACATGACGCTCCCAGCGGGCACACAACATTGAAACAACGTTGAATCGACGTTGTTTCAACGCTTTGTGCCTGCTTGGTTGCACACAACGTCGTATCAACGTTATGATGTTGCATCAACGTTGGTTCTAAGTTGATTCAACGTCGTCAGTACTCTGGAACGCTAGAAAAAAAATGTGAGGGGAATGAATAAACTTTGAAAGAAGACATCCCTGACAAAGGTGTTTTGTCTCTCTTGGGAGCAAACTTCTTCCTATCAGAGTAGACCCCCTTTTCAAAAGGGGCTTGGTGTACAGATAAGTCACATGTTGTCTTCTTTGTATAAAATGGCGGGAAATCAAGTATATTTAGTGTTCTTAATTTTAAGGCTAGGCTTTTTATTAACGTGGTTTTCAGCTCGTCTGAGAAAAAATATAGAACAAAAATAAGAAAGCGAAAAGAAAATCAGGTAACCTGTATTTTCAAAAATATCTAAGCTGAGAAATGTTTTGTCATACTAATTCTAAATAACGTCTTGAGTCTTCGTAAAATACAGGGCCCAGTTGTTTAAAACTAACGATGTTGTTAGTTTACGTATCATTAAAACTTTGATCATTACATATGTAGAAATTCTAAAAGGCTACCAAAGGTTATGGGCTATACATTCATATTGAAAATTTCACGTTTTAAGTGGGTGGATGCTAAGCGCATTCTATAGCATTCCCGGTACAGCGTTACAGAATTTTGACATTCTTAACTATTTATTATAGCTTTATGAGGTAAGCATAAAAAGCGATGTGAAATTTGCTGTAATCAATTTTTAATGTGAAGGTCATTGTTGTAGAAGTCAACGGGACGAAATCTCATGACCTCGCGAAATCACCTTTTGCTTAACGGATTGAGCCGATTTAACCAAGATATGCATGTCAAGAACCCAAGACTATTCTGTATCAAAATCACCTTTAACATCTTTTGTGTGCGAAGCGTAGACCAAGCTTTTTGTGAAAGCTTATACTTGTTTTATATTATATCTTATAGGAAAGGAGTGTCACAGGAACCCATGCATCTGTTAACCCTTGTCCTGCTGAATAAATTAAGATGTCTCGCCCATTTCTAATTTTCAGACAGTCAGAAAACTTCTTCCAGATTGTTGATATAAATTCACATACTTAATGGCAAACAGTGCAGATCCAGATCAGTTGGCTTCTTCAGAAGCCAACTGATCTGGATCTACACTGTTTGCAAAGGCAGGGTATATCCTGGTTCAGCAGGACAACATTTAAGCCACCTACCGCATACAAGAAACCTCCTAGTGCAGGCCCTGTTACCATTCCTATACCCGTAAATACTTCTCCTATTCCCTGAAATATGGCAGGTGCAACTTCACAGAAATAATATTCATACATGTAAATATTATAACAATAACAGAAATGATAGTCCTAAATATACTACTACTACTACTACTACTACTACTACTACTACTACTGCCATTACTACAAAAAGCAGTGTCGCATTTTATTAACAGCCGTGCATTAACCGGCAAAAAGCCGTGTATTAACAAGGCAATTCACGCGCTGTTAATGCACGGCTACGCAACTTTCAATATGATCGTACCGGGAACACAGATTTGCTGCCGTTATGTGATGTGTACTGCCCGGCACTAGAACGAGCATAGTCCGTGGAAATTGCGTTCGTGAGACATCGGTGAAAAGGCGAAACAAAGTAGTGCAAGAGATATAACGCGAAATGTAGCAAATGTTGTCAGTTTTTATGCAATAATAGCGATCGAACATAGTATTTCAATGCATTTACATTCGCCAGGTCCCTTGGGAGGTGTTGAAAACAGAGGCCTCTGGCCTCGGTTTTCAACACCTCCCACGGGATCTGGCGAATGTTAATGCATGAAAAACCATGTTTGATCCCTATAGTATAACACTGCTACTACTTGTGCTACTCCTACAACAACGTCATCAACAACAACATAAACAGCAACAACTACTGGGACTATTACTAGTACCACTACTTCTACTAAATACTACTACTACTATTTCGACTACTACTACTACGAAACACGTCTAACACTTCTGTTATTAAAAACTACTTCTACTACTACTACTACTAATAGAGATGAAAATAATAGTCGCATCTGAATTTCGATGTTCCGATTGCTAAAAATGTTTAATGTTATTATGAACAAAATGCACTATATGGACGTTAATACGTACGCAACATTTTATAACATTTAAAATCATACAGAAATGTGTTTTATTTAATCATCCTCTGTTATTTTTCCTAGATGCGGCCATCTTGAATTTACCATGACTTCAGTCATCTATTCATGAGAAGCTCGATAAGCATAATGTACATAGTTGGAAATAAGAATATGTTCTTATAATGTTGTTGTTGTTGTTTTTTTTTTATTATTTTTTATTTTATTTTATTTATTTTTTTTTTTCACATTTAAGAATGGTGTTATTCAGCATGAATGACGAGGTATGACGTAAGTTGGTACCTTTATACAACAATAATACATATCTTATCACTTTCTCTATCAATCTTACTATTTGAACTCGACATACATTTTAACCCATTTAAGCCTAGCGTCCCATAAAAGGGATATTGGCAAGCAGTGTAGACCCAGATCAGACGCCGCGTTCTGCGGCGTCTGATCAGGGTCTACACCGTTTGCATAAAGTTCAGAAATTTCAACTAAACACGACGATAGTAAAACCTAACCAGGCGTCCCTTATATAGGAAATGGACTGGTCCAAATAGTAAAGATAGAAGAGTCCACTCGGCAAACCTCACACAACTACAACTAACCTAATCACAACTACACCAGGCGACACATTGAAATATGTATATGTATTTTTATTTTTTTAGAGAAAATGACTTGATATTTCATGAGAATCCTCTGTCTAGCAGACGATGCACATGAAATATCAAGTATTATTTTCTTTGAAAACGACACTTGCAGACAGTTCACATGAAATATCAAGTCATATTTTCTCTGAAAAATAAAATTAATAAAATAAAATAAATAAATTAAAAAAAAAAAATACTCAAAATGTTGTCTATTACAGCTGTGATTAGCGCTTTAAGAGAGAAGACTTGCTGTATCAGTTTTACTGTTTGAACTCGGCATATCTTGGGTGGATTGTTTACAATCGAGCCAAAGTATACATACACCAAACTTTCCTTAAGGTTGTTGTCCACGTGTTTTAAATCCAGCACACGGTTATTCATAGCCCCGCTATTCTCGTCGTGCTGTGTAAAGAGGGTTATCTGTAAAATTTGGACTGGAGTTATTGCTGGGACATTGGCAAACAGTGCAGATCCACAGAACGTGGCGTTTGATCAGGGTCTGCATTGTTTGTTTAAATTATAGGAAGTTAAGGGTTAAAAAGTCCCTTTCAGGAACATTTTCAGAGCCTACACTCAGAGACTATCGACCCATCAGTGCTGTCAGTGCTTTGATTTTAAATCTGATAAAACGAAGAACTACTCCACTGGCAGTGCGCCTATACCGGAGAAGTAATGGCAGCAACAACAATGGCAACATGAGAACATAAACGAACAACGAAGACCCAGTGTATTAGCCCACTGAAGACTGGAGACCCCTAAACGGGTAACTGGCAAACAGTGCAGACCCAGATCAGACGCCGCGGAACGCGGCGTCTGATCAGGGTCTCCACTGTTTGCAACTATTCATCCGTTTTTCTTTAGGAATATCTATACCATATAGCCTGACATACCTAAAATCGAAAATGGACTCTTCCAATATATAGTGTAGGAGAGTTTATTCAGTCTTTAATGGGTTAGGTAGGACAAGGAATACTTACAAATACAGTAGCAATATCATTTGGAAATGATTTAATGAGCATCACGAAGCCTGCATTATTTAGGGACGTACAGCCAAGCGCCAGAAAGATCCTGACAACAAAACACAATGAGACAAATGTCCAAATGTCATTCGTGGTGTCGATAAGATGAAGACATCTGAAAATAATAATGACAGATAGATAGATAGATAGATAGATAGATAGATAGATAGATAGATAGATAGATATGCAAGCAGACACGCAGTCAGGATGCAGGCAGGCAAACAGACAGGAGGCAGAGAGGCAGGCAGGAAGGCAAGCAGAAGGCAGGCAGGAGGCAGGCAGGCAGGCAGGCAGGCAGGCAGGAAACTGGTAGGGGGTAAACAGGAAGGAGGCATGCAGGAGACAGGCAGGCAGGCAGACAAGGTCAGGAGACAGACACGCAGGAGGCAGATAGGCAGTCAAGAGGCAGGTAGGTGGCAGGCAGGCAGTCAGGAGACAGTCAGGAGGCAGGCAGGTAGGAAGGAGGCAGGCAGGTGGTCAGGAGACAATCAGAATGCAGGCAGGCAGTCAGGAGACAGACAGGCATAGATAGATAGATAGATAGATAGATAGATAGATAGATAGATAGATAGATAGATAGGTAGGTAGGTAGGTAGGTAGGTAGGTAGGTAGGTAGGTAGATAGATAGATAGATAGATAGATAGATAGATAGATAGATAGATAGGTAGGTAGGTAGATTGCATATTGTTCTCGTAGGCAGAAACTCAATACTACATCATTTTCTTTAAAATAAAAACGAACAGACCACTCAAATAGAATGCGTTCCTGTGTGAGTGTCGTTCTCTAATTCCTATGGCTCAAAGACACTACGCTATTCTCCGCTTACGAGTAGCACCGTGTCCTTTATTTCAAAGCTAGGTTCTTATTACCATAGTTTGTGATGAGGTTAGAGGGAGATCCGAATAACGTTGTTATTGTTTTCGTATTTTCGTACGCGCGCGATTCAAATGGGCCAAAAATCTTTTCTTCCGCTATTGTGCAGGAGTAATAACAAACAACCGTGTTTGTTTGTAAAAAATACATAATGAAGATTTTCCTTCAATAATTGCAAAACAGCGGAAAATCCGATGCATACACTAACATGAGCGAAATTCCAACGTTTGTGTTAATGTCTGCTTTACGAAATATGAAGTAAATTCATCTTTGTTTTTAAGCGAACCCGTGGACATCACGAAAACATGCCTATATAATTTTGATCCCCTTAAACCCCAATTTTATATAGTAAAACTGGGGTTTATAGGGGTATACATTATTTTTCTTCTTTCTGCTCAAAAACATAGATTGCGACAGAGGCCTATATTTCTTCTAACGGGTCTACGACCCTCGCATCGACTTATAGGAGGAAAGTGCCATATCACTGGCTGGCTGGCTTCAGCAGTGATTGGCATTAATGGGTTAGAGATATGTTGCGGGTTCGGCTATGTGCTCAAGCAAGCCTCTTTCTCAGATTCTAACACGGATCCTAATCGCAGTTAAAGAAGGTCTTCAGAAGTATTGTGACACTGCAGTGGTGTTAATTAGAAGTGGATCCTGAAAAACTCCAAAGAGCTTTTAGAAAACCTAAAGACACAATCTCTTCATTCCGTCAACAGTATAAAGTCTTTCGATTTCCCTACTCTTTACACAACTATTCCTCATGATAAATTGAAATCTAAGTTATAAGGAATTATCAACCAGTGTTTCTTCCATAAGAATGGTAACCGTCGCTTTCAGTATGTTGTCATTGGTTACAAAGACACATACTTCGTTCGGGATCACTCTGATGCGCCATAAAAATACTCAGATGCAGATGTCATAAAGATGCTGGAATATCTAATCGACAATATGTTTGTGGGGTTCGGCGGACGAATATTTCAGCAAACAATCGGCATACCGATGGGTACTAACTGTACACCGTTGCTTGCCGACTTGTTTTTATACTCGTATAAGGCGGAGTTTGTACAAAGTCTCCTCAAAGCAGGCAAGAAACACCTTGCACAACAATTCAATTTCACCTACAGATATGTAGATGATGTATTGTCTCTAAATCACAAAATTTGCAGAGTATTTGGAATTCATCTATCCACGTGAACTTGAAATAAAGGACACAACGGAGACTGCAGCCTCCTTCTCATACTTGGATTGTTATCTCTACATTGACAATGGAAAGCTTACTTCTAGGCTTTACAACAAACCGGATGACTTCAAATTTCCCATTGTTAACTTTCCAATCCTGAGCAGTAATATCCCTTCTGCACCAGCATATGGCGTTTACGTTTCACAGTTAATCTGTTATGTCAGAGCCTCTCTATTCTGGGGTGCATGCCTGTTGGTCTGAATATTCAGATTCGTCATTTGTTTACGGATTTATGAGTTTGGATTACGGTACCATGACCACTACTACTTTGTATAGCCCTTGCTCCAAATTAATATCAGATTAAGAAATGATTACAAGTTTTGCCTATACCACGCTCAGGGCAAATTCAACAGACAACAATTTGATGATAGTTTTTTCTAGAAAACAGGGTCTGACATTTCCTGCAAACTGTCTCCTTAGAAGACAGTTTGCATGAAATGTCAAATCCTGTTTTCTGGAATAAATCAGAAAAAAATATTTCAAAGTGTCGTCTGTTGATTGTTTTCCTTGACTGTGCAACTGGCATGTTTAATTATCATTTCTGTAAACATTTAATGAAATACTGCACAAACAAACAAAAAAACTGAAGAGATGAAAGCTATTATCATACCAGTTTCTCAAAGAGAACTAAATAGTATTCCCGATAGACTTTCAGTCAGCAGCCAGTCAGAGGATAGGAACCCGCACTCTACATGTTGCACAGACTTCATGGAGCAGGGGAAAATGCTCACTACAAAGTTGTTGAGCCAGGGGTATCAAAAACCAAACTGGTAGCAACATTAAAGAAGTTCTGTGGGAGACATCATGATCTGGTCAATCCCTACAATGTGGCAGTTTCCAGAATTGTTTCTGATGTTTTTGCCAGTGACGAGCCATAAGTAGATTTCCAAAATCCGCTTCTACCTACATTTCCTTTGTTCAGGCCTATTGGCATGGCGGGCGAAGCTTGCTTACCAAGTAATGCTTACTATAAATCAGAAAAAAAAAAATCAAAGTGTCGTCTGTTGATTGTTTTCCTTGACTGCAACTGGTACATGTATGTGTAATTATCATTTCTGTAAACATTTAATGAAGTACTGCAAAGGTGAAAGCTATTATCATACCAGTTTCTCTAATAGAACTGAATGGTATTCCCGATAGACTTTCAGTCAGCAGCCAATCAGATGATAGGAACCCGCACTCTACATGTTGCACACATATACTAGGGAGCTGATAGCCCCGTCAGTAGAATTATAAGCCTCTAATTGCGATTAATAGCGTTTTCTAGTTACTGTCAAAAACGTTATTTTACTTGCTACAGACAGATGGTAACAAACTATATATTTTCCTAGCTTATAATCAAGGAAACAGGAGTCAGTCGGTCAGCGTTTTTTCCATTGGCAATGCACTGTGCTCCTAGGAAAAGCCGTTTGAATGACTACGCCATTTTCACATTATAAGTTTATGGGACCATTCATATGCCAGGGTAACTAATCAAAATCTCTGAATGACAAAAAGTTCGCAAATTTCAATAATAAGGCAGTTAAATAGACTGTAAACGGACGCATTGACGATCGGACGGACGGACAAAGGAACTGATGTCTGTGTAACTCAAACCTGAGCACTCAGGTGTGCTGAAACAAAGAGCGGGCACAAAGCAACCTCAGCGTATATATCCACTTAACGATGGAAAAAAATCCTTGATTTATACAGTGAACCCTCGTTACAACGACAGCATTTGTTCCCAAAGACGTTGCCATTATAATGAATCTGCCGTTGTAAAGAATCCTTATTGGACATAATGATATGTAATGACGGCCTTGTTTATTCTTATTTCCTCATAGAACATATGTTTTGGATGTTTGTTAGAATCGCCTCACTGAGGCGATTCTAACAAATATCCAAAACATACGTTGCTTAAATTTCAATGCAATGTTCTTGCATAATTTCTTGTTAACTATCACCACTTGAACGAAAGTTTCGTGACATTCAAATTGTCATTTGAAAATTGAATTTTGTCGTTGTATCGAGTGTCGGTATAAAGAGGGTTGACTGTATCACAAAATGTGATAGTTTAAGTTGTTTGCAAAGTTCAAAAGAAGAAAAATAACCTTGAAAGTTAACAAATCTGATGGTGGTCTGTTAACGCTTAGCATGCTGGGTAAAACATTAGCAGACGATATTTTGAAATATTTCTTGATATTCCCAGAAAATAGGTTTTGACATTTCATGGAAATTGTCTCCTTAGGAGCCTGACAATTTGCATGAAATGTTAAATCCTTTAAGGAGGCAATCTGCATGACATGTCAAAACCTATTTTCTGGGAAAATAAGAAAAAAAATCAACAAATTGTTGTCTGCTGAATTGGCCCAGAGAGTGGTCATAGTCACAACAGCATCTTCAGCACGAAGGCTTATCACAATGTCAGATTAAAAGTTTGATATCGGCGTCATTGACTAACAGAGGACGTGTTCTCAACAAGCCATTTGACTTACTTTTGTAGTTCTGCCATTGATAACCGTTAGTTATTTCATTTGTATAAGTACAGTGTTTTGAATAAAAAATTTACTCAAATCGAGGAACCGCAGATGCACAGGCTGATCTGAGTCTTCGCTGGGCGGACATGTCGACAGGTACATTATCTCACATGGAAACGCAATGTTTACATACCCAAATATGAGAGTACATCCACCACACATGAATAAACCAGCAATGTACATGAATCTCGAACCAACATAAGGAAGCTGAAATGTACATGATATCATTTAATAAATTAAAATTTAGCTGTTTGTTTGAGTTGGGGTTTAAAGTCATTGTCAACCAGGGGCGGATTCAGGATGATTTCTGAGTGGGTGTGTGTGTGTGGGGTGGGGGTGGGGGGGGGGGGAGGGCGGGCGGGGTCGATCTGATAAAATTACCGTACTTACTCTATGTATTCGGACAGACAGCTTTTAGCAAACAGTGTAGACCCTGATCAGACGCAGCAGAATGCAGTGTCTGATCAGGGTCTACACTGTTTGCCACTCATTCAGAAATTTTACACACACTCATAGACAGTAAAATGGGCGTTGAAGAGGTTTAAGGTAAAGAGCAAGGGTGTGAATATTTAGGGTAAATACGGTATTCCAAAGTTATCAAACCTATCCAAAGTTTCCATTGAAATTGAAATTTTGAGTCAGCGAGGGGTTGGACCGATACCCAGCGCCCCCTCCCCCCCCCCCCCCCCCACTCCGCCCGCCTCTGTCAACGCTCTGTCAGTCATGTCGTTATGGTGTCTGAATATATATGACAGTTGGAACAGCCGATTCATAGTGCTGCCTCACTGTAGTATCACCTTAAGGACCAGACACACTGACATGATACTACCACCAGTCACATTATACTGACACCAATGCCCTCAGTCCTAGCTTGTCCTCCTAATGCTAGCGCCAAACAAAACAAGAAACGAGTACCAATTTTACAAAATCTTATGTATGATCCCGGCTATACAAGTCTTATGTATGACCCTGGCTACAGCTTGGAAAAGTTTTTTGAAAAGGTCATAATTCTTTCAGTAATTTGATATGACTGAAACATTACCACTACAATCTCATGAAAGTTAAAGGCTCCATATTCCTCAAAAATAGATTTTATTTTTGTATCCAAGAAAAATTTTATAATTAATATATAGTATATGATAATAAAATATGGCATCTGACAGTCTGTAAAGTTTCAGCCAATCTTTCATTTTTAACTGGATAAAAAATGAAATGATTTTTTTTTATCGTATCTCTGAATTAATGTTGGCAACATTAATTCCGATATTCGTTAAAACATCATTTCATTTCAAGAACGAGAGACTAACTGAAATTTTACAGGCTGTCAGATGCCACATTTTATGATTGTACGAGTATTAATACCAAATACATGTATCAATTTATTAAACCTTTCTTTGATAATAAAAAGTCTACTTTTAAGGGATATGGAGCCTTTAAAACAAGCTTTCGTTTATAACTCAGATTTCGCGCGTGCTGGTTAATGCACGCGCTGTGGAGCAGTGGTAAAGCGTCGGACTCGAGATCGATAGGTACCGGGTTCGATCCCCACTAACAGCAAGTGTTGTTTCCTTGAGCAAGAGACTTTATCCACATTGCTTAGTACTGGTTTCTACCCAGGAAAAAAGAGGGCCACATGGAAGATTAGTACTAGATTACTAAATGTGTTACCCTCTATAAATAAGGTCGATTATTTTAATGCCCATTTTTTCATTTTTTTTTTTTTTTTTTTTTTTTTTTTTTTTTTTTTTTTTTGGTAGCTATGGACCATGGTTAACGCATAAGCGACCCGGGTACATTTCCACGACATAATGGAAAATAGTTAATATATTTAATGGAGATACTCAGAAAATGTTACAGCCATGCAACACAGATACCCAAAAATGTTACAGCAATGAAACACGGGCCACCTCAAACATCGGATACTGAGAAAACATACCTATATAGTTTTGACCCCCTTAAACCCCACTTTTATATATAAAATTGGGGTTTACAGGGGTATACATTATTTTTCTTATTTCTGCCCAAAAATATAGACTGTGGTACTCGTTAGAAACGCCTCGCCGATGCGGTTCTAACAAATACCCACAATCTATGTTTTGAACAGAAATATGAAAAATATCAGAACTTTTTATCTGAAAATTTTCAGTTTTTGGTGGTGAAATTTTGAAAATATTTGAATAGTGTGTTTTCAAAATAAATGAGACGGGGGTGTGGGTGGTTGGAGGTGGAGGTGTGGGCAGGGGGGAGAGAAAGGCTTCAGAAATAAAGCGACAAGACAAAAGAAAGCTTCTAGAACCAAGAGGAATAGGAGTAGAAGAGTAGCCTCAGTTACGTACGATTTCTTCTCTCTGCCAAAGTAATTATGGCATCAGAACAGTAGTACTGACATCAGCACTTACATGTAAGCACTAAACACAGAACCAGAAACAGCCTCTGGAATAAGTCAACCAACAGCGGAGAAACAATGTCAGTTTCATTATCAGAGTTACTGAATAACCCAAAGTACTGGAACAGACAGACCCCAGCAAACAGTGTAGACCCTGAACAGACAGACCCCAGCAAACAGTGTAGACCCTTATCAGACGCCGCAATATGCGGCGTCTGATTCGGGTCTACTTTGTTTGCTGTTCATTCAGCAGGTTTTAGATCTACACAGTAATAGGTAGTCAAATGGGTTTGTTCAGAATTCAGTACAAGTAGCAAGGAGTTAAGGTGTGCCAGTATTTAAGGTAATAAAAACGCGGAACGATAATACCGCGCCATTATCGTGTCACGGCCAGATACTTCTGTCAAAAATTGACGAAATTTGCCCATTAGCAACCCCAAACCAGATCTCCACAATATCAATGCACATACCAAGTTTGGTGAAAATTGCATTGACATTTCCTCAAGTTATCGTACGGAAGCGAAAATATGGAAGGATGGACGTACGACAGACGGACGGATGGACCTCTAACGAATGGTACTTATGTGGTTATCCAGAGTAATTTTGATAATTATGTGACTACTTTCATATCCCCTCAAGTCGATTTAAGTCACACAATTCAGTATTTTTATGTGTCTACGGAATGAATCCCATTTAGATACATTGAAACTGTCCGACAAATATAGCCACCTAAGTACCCATTTGTCTTAACGGACAGACACACGGACGACCAACGTGATACCACACTACCCAGCCACTATCGTTATCGTGTGGCGGGGTATAAAAAAGAAATAGAAGGATCTTTACCAGTTTTCCAAAAATTGGTGATGTAAGAAATTGGACCAAAGCAAAAATACCAAATATCCATCCTGATATAGTATCATTGACACCCTTATTATTGGCCTGAAAATGAACAAAAATGAATTAATATATTGTTAATACAGTTAGTGTCGACAGTTAACATATTTAAAGTTTTGTCGTGACATCATTTCAAAACATTTTCCTTTTCTTTTCTTTTTTTTTTTTATTTTTATCCCAGAAAAAAAGTTTGACGTTTCATGCAGGTTGTGTCCTTAGAATTTTAGACAACTTGCATAAAATGTCAAAGCCTATTTCAAGGGAAAACATATGAATTATCAGTTTATCGTCTGCTGAACTAGTCCAGAGAGTTCTAAAGGTCAATCAGACCAGTTGCAGTGTGTGTGGTCAAGATGGTGTCTGGTCATACGAACTGTGGTCATATGTATTGTTGTTATGATTAAGAGATAAAACTAAGGATACATGTACACTTAGGATGACTTGTCCAAATAAAGATAACTTGCAACATTACAAGGGACGTAAACATTTATCAAGTTCATTAGTTTCCTAACACTCGTTTTGTTGTATTTTTTTTTTATTATTTAAAATAATCCGTCATTGTTATTCATTTTCATACTAATATTACCCAGCTAGAATTCTGCTTATCCCATTTATGCCGAGTGGTCTCTTCTACTTTAAGTCTTTGGACAGGTCCATTTCATATATAAAGGGTGTGTGGTTAGTTTTTATTATTATACTGTAGAAATTTTCAATATTGATGTAAACAGTGTAGACCCAGATCAGACGCCGCAGAACTGATCTGGGTCTACACTGTTTGTCACTATCTTTTTATGGGAGGCTAGGCATAAATGGGTTAAACCTATATACAGGCTGTCAAAAAAACTGTGGGCCTTTTTGTATGGTGATGTTTGTCCTTGAATTTCTTGCAGCCAGAAATGACAGACTCCCTCATAATATATTCTACCTAATACTGAGGTCCTCCCAGGGGTTTGGGGAACAGGGGAATAAGGCCATTTATTTCAGGGGAACAAGGGAACAAAAGTCTAAATTGAAGGGAACAGGGGAACAAATGCAATTTTGGGGAACGGGGAACATAAAAAAATCAAGAGTTTGATTTTGGGGAACAAGGGAAAATGCCTATTTTTGTCAGGGGATCAAGGGTACAGGAGGTATTCAATACTTTAATGATAAAACATGGAACAGACAGTCAGTTCTCGAATACCCATATGATACTGTCCTTGCGTTGCATCACCATATACTAACCATTTTATATTCTTTCTATTTTACAAGTTTTCGGGGAAAAAAGTAGGTTTTGGACCGTAAAGCGTTTGGCAGAAACTTGACGACGATATTTAATCCATGACAGAACGCCACTCCAGGCCCCGAGGTTACAAAACTTTTTTCATGCTCAACGCAGCTGAGCATGAAATTTGCTCTGCTAATAAATATGAAAATGCCAACAATAGTTGGCATTTTCATATTTATTAGCTGAGAAAATTTCATACTCAGCTATGTTTAGCAAGAAAGAATTTGCAATCGTTAGTAAAAAAAGATTTATTAGCATGAAATATTTCATGCTCAGCTGAGTTGAGCATGACAAAATATTTATAACCTCAGGACCAGGCGTATTTTATGAATAAATATATTACTCTGGTCTGAATTCTGAAAAGTAAAAAGCATTCGAAGATTCTAAAATTGAAGCAGCGTGTGAGGATATGCGGAAATTCTACGAAAATAGGGAAAGAGTAATTCCTAAAACTCAAGGGCAGTAACCCTACACCTGATAATGGTAACTTACATGTTTTGCATTTTTCCAACAAAAGTGTTCAAAGGCGGTCACTATGTGATAATTTCATGGATTGTTTTTGTTTTTTTTAAAAAATAAAGGGGCAACAGCATTTCATGGAAAGGTCCACAATTTTTTAGGCACCCTGTATATTGGACCATTATCGGCCCGACAGGAATCCTGTCGGGCCGATAACGGTCCAATATAAATTTTAGTAGAATGCTTTATTTATTTATTTGGGTTTTACGGCCCTTTCAAGAATATTTCACTTATATCGAGCCGATCGTTCATCAAAGGTGGGCGAAAACCGGAGAACCCGGAGAAAAACCACCTGACCATCCGTAAGCAGAACTTGGCGATCCCACATGTGATCCGAACGGGGCTCGAACTTAATCTTTATTCACACAAGAAAAGAGACTAGGCGACAGCTTGATCTGATGGTTTTGTATTGAGGAACTCTACAACTTAGTAGATTACGTTGAGTATAACAATTCGCCCTCATTTTTATCTATTTGCGACTTTGGGTTCGAGTTGAGGTTACGGCCCAGTCGACCCATAGGGCCATGTCGGTGTGGTCAGTTAACCCACTCACGCTGTTCTTGGGCATGCTTGACTAGGTCAACAAGTACTTGTCAACATACTTTTGCTAGTAACTGACAACTGCCCTTCTCGAATCAGCGGAAGGGTAAAATGACCATAGAAATGATTTCATTGATCAATCTCAACGGATGTTATGTGTTCGAGCTGGGGATCAAACTCTCGATCCTGGATCTGCAGTCAGACACGCTACCGACTGGGCTAAGGAGCCTGGCTGCCAACATATGTTTTTTAAGGCGTTTGAACAATAAATAAGTGATGGTGCCTTAGTAAAGTTATCATTACACATACCTAATCGACCTTATTACCGCACATACCCTTATAAGCGCACAGTCAAGCAATTTCGTAGTCTTTAAATTACAGTTTGTGTACTTTCATCTGCTTCTTTGTAAAAGCATATGTTGTTGGTACTCATTTGAATTGCCTCGACTTGTCGAGGCAATTCAAATGAGTACCAACAACATATGCTTTTATAAAGAAATTCAGAAAAAAATATCGCATAAGTATCATTAGATAATCAGCTAATGAAGTTCCTCTTCTTATCTTTCTTTATAGTCCTTATCAGGTGGTTATTTACTAAAAAAATTTCCAGTAATTTTGAAAATCCTAAGCGCACAGTGCGGTGATTAGGTCGAATACGGTAATCTTTATTTTCCTTTGTTTCTTTCTTTTACACATGAGCATCAATGTGAGTAAATGTACGTTCGTGCAGATATGACCAGCGAAACACTCATATCGACATGAACAAATGTCTAGCCTGATCAGAGTTGCTGGGCGCTCTTTGACTAGTCATTAAGCAAAGGGTAACGAAGACTGATCAGTTTGTGCGGATGAGTCTTTGCGAGGCGTATTTGTTCGAAAATACAGTATCTTAGTCAGCGCCTCACTTATACTAATATCAACAATTCATTCATTCATTCATTCATTCATTCATTCATTCATTCATTTATTCAGTCAGTCAGTCAGTCAGTCAACCAATCAGTCAGTCAGTCAGTCAGTCAGTCATTTGTAGACTTGTTCTCTACCTTGTCTTTTTCATTACTTAATCGCGCCGCAGCGTCAGAAAGCGTACCTTCGAATATGTGCGTCCAGCGAAGATCCAGATCAGACTGCGCGTTCGCGCAGTCTAATCAGAATATTCACTGGACGCATTTTGGATAGCCACGGATGCAAATTACCTTCATGCGGGCAACGAAGGCTCTGATCAGACTGAGCGGACGCGCAGGCTGATCTCAGTCTTCGTTGGCAGCACATATTAGAAGGTATGTTTTCTCACATCGAGGCTGAATGGTTCTCCGATACTATTATAAAAGTATACGTACCTCTTTTGGAAAGAATGGTGCCAAAATTGAAAGACTCAAAAAAGACAGCAGATTTGTAAAACTGGTCGACGCTAAAATAACTTTTTGACCTTTAGTCAATGTTTTAAAACTAAACTTTTGATTTGCACTTTGTTCTAAATCCTTTCCATCGTCATTATGATCATTTTGCGAAGAATCGCTATCACTTCCAGGCGCACCGAACGTCCGGTAACCGGTATCATGACTCTCACAAAGAGTTTCAAGATTACTAACTAAGTGACCGTTTTGATTAAGAATTATCTCCCCATTTCCCGAAGACACGTCACTACTGAAGCCGCTATCCGGGGAATCACCGTTTTGTGACAATGAATTGTTTACTTGATGTTTTCTGCCTGCGCTGCTGTTGAATGCATCCTCTCGTTTTCTGAGATTAGAATATCTTATTCCTTTATACAAGCCTTCACCATCATCTTCCATGTTGTACAACGTCGATTAACGGAAACTATAAAATTAAAGGGAGATTATTTATATAACATCAAAACTTTCATACATGTACACTGCACTTTTATTGCCGGCCTCGGTGTCTCAGTTGGATGCGCATCCGGCTGGTTATCAGGAGGTTGTGGGTTCGGCACCCGCCGGGCCGGCAACATTCTTTCGCGGAGATTGATCATGAAATATTTTCTACGGTCATTCTCTCCCTTCCGCTGATTCAAGAAGGGCAGATGTCAGTTTCCGTCGAAAGAATGTGCACAATACTGGTTAACCGCTTAGAGGAGCTGTCCAGTAAAAGTGTGGTTAGGTAAACTGATCACGCTTGACATGAACCCATTGGGTTGACTGAGCCGTAAAACCTCTACACAAACAAACATTGCAGTTTGACATCACGAAAACACGCCTATATAATGTTGACCCCTTTAAAACTCCATTTTTATATAGTAAAACTGGGGTTAACAGGGGTATACAATATTTTTCTTATTTCTTCTCAAAACATAGATTGTGGGTACTCGTTAGAACCGCCTCGGCGAGGCGGTTCTAACGAGTACCCACTATGTTTTGAGCAGATATATTAAAAATATCAAATTTGTTTTATCTGAAAATTTTCCATTTTTGGTTGTAAAATGTTCAATATATTTGAATAGGCGTATTTTCGTAATGAAGTTGTTTGTTTGAACCTTTGCACGAATGTGCAGAGGGACAAGGAGCTTTCCTTGAGCGTCATAATTCATCATAATGGACATGTGTATCCACACACTGGGGCTATGTTAATGTCAACATCAAAATAAAATAAAAGGTAGAAATATGGGGCTTGAAACCATTTTCTACGAGAAATCCACTACTTGGTAAGTTGCTACGGCAACAATAAAAACTTGTTTCATGCCATCTGCCGATACTTGTATGCAATGACTGTTTCACACGTGTGTGAGTTGTGACCACTTGAGCTTGATTCATTAATGGGGGCTGGGGGGTGGGGGCGAG